>JAWMAG010000037.1:17820000-18355000 GCA_037013455.1 Ceratitis rosa
TAAGAGGCGACTAAAATCCAATAGTTCCCGCGACAGTCGGGTCTTTATACCGGAACGACCCGGATATTTTATCCGGCCAAGGACTGTCATTCCCGCAACATTCCCCAAAAATTACTTTGAGGAATATTTTTGCGGCTACAACAACAACAACAACAGGGCGCACAGACAGGCACTAAAAGCCATTCACCAGGAGTTGGTTAACACCTTCAAAGACTCACTTCCTGTGAATGGCGTCATTGGAGTCCAATCACCATCCATAATAGGCAAAGGGCTCGAGCTGCCTCGAGAGACCCGTGTAAAACTGGCGCAACTTAGGTCGAGATATTGTAGCAGGATAAACTCCTTCCTATGCAGACTCGACCCCGACATACTCAACGTATGTCCAGCGTATAACAAGTCCCCGCACGATACTAACAACCTCTTTACATGCCCCCTGAAACCAACACATCTAACGTCCCTCTCCCTCGGGTCCCAACCAGTCGAAACAATTCGTTTCCTGGACCTCCCGTTAGATGACCTTGATGACTTAGACTAACAAGCCTGTCCCCAAACGGACAACAACCGCAGCAACAACAACAGAAAACTTCTTCATTGAATTTTGAATTAACTGAATAAATTTTCTGCACTAAAAATGTCAAGCGTGTCCAGTTCAGCTCAGATAAATTATAATTATAATTAGGTACAATTTTTATAAGTTTTCATACTTAGAATCGTTGAATTTTTTTAAATTCAAAATACATTTAGTCGATATTAATAATTAATATTTAACCTACTTTTTATTTTAGTTTTATGTTATATTATATAAAATAATTATAGTTTGTATTAAAAAAATTTTTTGTTTGCTTTTCCTTTTTCTTATAAGATTATTTTAATAAAAAATGTTTATAGGTACTTAAGTGAAAAATCTTACATGTGTGTATATGTATGTATTTGCTCACAGTAGTTAATCTATCACGTTATTCACATTGTTTAGATTAGTTTATCTTAATTATATGATGCCTAATTAAAGACTTTTAAATGTAAGTTTGCCATCATAAATAAAACTTGAGTGTCACATGATTTTTATTTTTTTTTTTTTCAAAGTGAAATGAAAACAGTCAGATTTATAATCTTAATAGTAATTATTTTAGCATACTTTTAGTTTTTTAATATTAGCATTGTTGAATAAAAAAGGGAATAAATTTATCTGTATATGATTAGAGGTCTAATTGTTTTTCACATATGCACATATTAATCTAAAAACTTCTACACATAATTACAGACAAACCATACAACCAGGAAACTTCTGTTAATACAAAAAGTAAGAAAATGGAAAACAAAACCGAAAAAGTTTGTGTGAATAAAGATGAGCTGAAGAAACGTCTAACACCCCTTCAATATCAGGTGACGCAGGAGGCTGCTACAGAGCGACCATTCACTGGTGCGTGCAAAATTGTTTCTTACATGGAATATAATAATCTTTCTCTCCAGGTTGTTACAATAAACACTATGAAAAGGGTATATACCGTTGCATTGTTTGCCAGCAAGACCTCTTCAGTTCCGATACCAAATACGATTCAGGTTGTGGATGGCCCGCATTCAATGATGTGCTTGATAAGGGCAAAATAACATTACATCGTGATGCTAGTATTCCAGGTAAAAAGAATTTTCTACTAAGGTAACATAACTAGATGTTTGTTTGCAATTGTTGCTGTTGCTGCTATAGTTGCGCTCGTGCTCCTGTGCACGAGTACGTATGTACATAGATACATATATGCGTATTATAGTTGCACGAATTGGTGGCAAATACAGTTAATATTTTGGTTGTTTTATTAAATAATTTACTTTTTTTTTGTTTACAAAGGAGTGTAGCTTTTGTGCTTGTGCAATTTTAGCTTCTAGACGTTTTCATAACTGCTTCTAATGCGTACAGAAATATGTATGTACATACATGTGTTAAGTTTATTCATATACGACCTAAATTTGGCAAGAAAATAGTTGTTTGTAATTCTACAAAAGTTTTTGCAGTGTCTGTCAGACAGTACTTTGAAATTACGTTTGTGAAAATAACAATTTTTGCACGATAAATGTTTAATATACACATGCTATATTATAAAAGCTATTGAGAATTAACCATAACGGCCAATTGGAATAAAACGATGATTGAAGATGTGTGATAGAAAAAGATTGGGTTGAACTTTCAACAAATTGGCAGTACAGTGATTTCATTTCAATTGATATTCGCCAGCTTTGTTAGGTAGTTTCAATTATAATTAATTACCTTATATGCAAAACAGTACATACTTTAATAACTTTTAAAGGTAAACATTTTCTCCAAATAGAAAGAATTATAAGCATTTTTGATTACTTGGTATTTTTCGGATTAAGTTCATAAAATAAGATGATATGTAAACTATCACCTTAACAGCTATTGGTTTTCAATTTTATAAATTTTCCAACGTATTTCTTGATCAAATATTCTCAAAATCAAAGTTAAAGTTAACCGATATATAATTTTTTTTTACAATATACTTAAGTTTAACTGATAACTGAAACATTATTGTGGCAGCTTCAGAGAATAGTAGGCCTATAATTAAGCTAAATATAATTTTTATTTATATCGTTATTTAATCTAGTGGTATTATTTTTAATTTTTTAGTATTTATATTTATATATATATATAAAGTTACGTTACTTCCACATAAGGAGCTACTTCAGATTATTAGGTCCGAAAGCAAAAACAAAACAGATTGTTTATCGATTGTTTTCTTTTTCCTTAATTTTGCATTTAATTTAAAAAATAAATTAATACAAAAAGCAAAATAAAAATGATGTCCGAAATTTTTCGAATATTGCACTTGACTATGTAAATATAAATAAAAGTTAAAAGAAAACTGATGAATTTGGTCGAAAAGAACTATGAATTCAAAGTAGTTCTCGCGAAATATATTATATAATAATTAAGTCTTTAGACGACCAAGGTTTTTTAGATTTTCATAAAGATGTGCGAAAATTATTCTAATTTTTTCTTGTAAATGTGAATATATACATATGTATATTTTATCCTTTGCTGTTATTCGAAAAAACTGTTATATTTTAAATTTTAAGAAGCTGACGCATATTTTAGTTGCAAAGTATAACAACATTTTCGAAGAACAATAAAAGAAAAAAGTTCATTTAAACGTACATATGTACATATGTACGTACATACATACACGTATATAAACTGAGAGTGAGTTCTTCAAATTTAAATAAATAAATGGAAAATTACGTGTAATTTCACTATGTTCTTTGTACTTTGAATTAACAATTAAATATAAAAATTATTAAAAAATTACTTTAAAAGTTTTTACGAAGACTCATTAATTTATGATTCTGTTGTAATAAATATCAATTTCCTTTATTCTCACCTTAATATCACTTATACTTGAAAGTGTATGATTAAAATATTCTAATTTTCTTTTGCCAATTATTTGAATATAATAAATGCACTTCGAAATAATGAAATAATTATGTATGTAGGTAGTGTGTTTTAGAGTTCTTGAGTTTATTTTGACCTTTATATGTGATGCAAATCGGAAAATTGTATATAAATAATTATTGAATTTACACGCCTCAGTAGCATTTAATGGTATTATTAAGTATTCGTTTCAACCAAGTAGTGTCTGTTGTGTGTATGCGTATGTATGTATGGTAGGTGTTTGCTTTATTCGTTTGTAGTTTGTCCAAAAAAAAAAAGAAACTAATTAAATTATTAACAAGATTTTCCGACTTTGTTCGTTTGTTAATTCCAATGATTTATGCGTTTGTGTGTTCGTTCATTCGTTTGTATTCGTACAAGTTTATGTATGTGTACATGCATCCATTGAATTAGTGCTACGAAATTGTAATCCCTATAATTAAAGATTTCTCTTCCTTCCTTCTTTTGCCTAACTGCAACATCTCTTAATCTGTACGTGCTATCCAAAAAAAAAAAAAAAAATACTTAAAATACGCGAAAAATTAAAACTCGTCGATGAAAAATTATTATATTGAAAATTATGATTAAAATATGAATTATAAAACAAATTAACTATAAAACTATAACGAATTATTTGAAACCAATCTACTACATACATACTCGTGCATTTATTGTTACACTGTGCGCTTTCTGCTATACACCTTTTTATACAAATCACATTTTTGAATAAACAACACAAACATATGTACATATACATACATATGTATGTACAAAATAAATGTGCTAATGAACCATAGTAGTAATTTCGAAAATGTTAGGCATGGTGCGTACAGAGGTGCGCTGCTCCAAATGCTCGGCGCATATGGGACACGTTTTTGATGATGGCCCACCACCAAAGAATCTGCGCTACTGCATCAATTCGGCGTCAATTGATTTTACACCGCTAAAGTCCAACAGCAACTCTGCCTCTGGTTCATCTAACACCACAACTGCTTCCTTCTCAAAAGGGCATGTGAAAAAATAATCTTCTACAGAAGCATACATACATATACATATATGTATGTTAAAAAAGAAAAAAACATATGTTATTAGCAAAAAAAAAAAAATAATTAATATTTAAAGTTGCCTGTTCATTTCTGCATATAAACTACATACTTACATGTACAATATATGTAATATATATATATGTATTCATATATGTATTATATTATTTACATTGAACAAATTAAAAATGAAAAAGGTGATGAGTATTTTTGATAGTAGTAGAGAAATACGTATGTTCTAATGGACAAGGGTTACTAAATTTCTAGATTTCATACAAGCATACACACATATGTACATATGTAAATGAAAATAAAATTCATAAACGTATGGGCTTTTACATTTAGTATTTTACTCTGCAAAATATTTGTACTGTTCTGCAAAACCTTCGACTTCGTTAGGAACAAGTATAAGAAATCTTAAGAAAATTTATCAGTCTTATGTACACGTATGTATGACTTTATAAAGGTAGTTAAAAAAATTGTATTTCTAATTGTTTTCTTTAACTTAATTTGTTTACGTTTTTTTCCATATATATTTTTCATTTTCTTAAACATACCAACATACATTATTCATACGTATTTCATTCCAACATTAACAAGTCCATCCATCTCTTTCTTTTACATTATTGCCGGATGGTGTATACTTTAATACTACATTGAACATTGATTGTTCATGCAGCCGAAATGGTACAATTGGTTAAAACGTGATAGTCTAAGCAAGATATAAATTTATAACAAAAACTAATTAAGGAACGGAAAAGTACTTAATATTATGTTACTATTGGCGTTTGGTAAATGTATGTGTGTCGTTAATTTTTTTTTTTTTTACAATACCTACAAAGAAAAGCTAACTATTGTGCATGTATGTATATGTAGGAGCTCTACATCTGCAACCTCAGATCCGGAATGTAGCTAGAGTAGTACATACTTGCGATTCCAATATATGTTTTAAATTTGAGAGATTAAATGAAAAATTATATATAAATGACTATATAATTGAGTAAATAGTTCGTTCATTCGGCGAAGCCAGGAATGCTAATTAAAAATAATTAATTTCAGAGGAGGAAGTGATATTTACTTTAGGCAATTTATTTTTATTTTTTGGAAATTTGATATTTCGTAGCGACTCATTGTGTGTGAATTATGTACACCAGCTATACTAAATTGGCTCCCAAATTATTCTTTGCCTTCGCATGTTTTACGCTAAATGCAGACTATCAATAAGTGAATAATTAAAAATATTCTTTTTAATACTAAATATTTATAGTACAGTTGATAAATTTAATTATGTCATTGAAAATAATGAATTTTTTTATATATTTTTTCTATTTCTCCCTTTTTCGCTTTTTATACATGTGCCTGTACGGGGGTCTCAATTTTACACTCATAACGACATATATAAATAACGCTATATTAAAATCTGTTAAATCATTCAAAAAATTATTTAATATAAACATATTTGCATCTGATGTTAATATCATTAAACGTTGTGATATTTTTGTTAATTTCACTTCACTTCATTCAAATCAAACAATCCCAATCAACGCTTATGGATTTTCATCATGTAACTTATAATTAACTGTAATTAAAATGCCATTTGCAATATATATACATACATAAATAATAATAAAATACTAAACTTTCATATTGTTTTTGCAATGCATAAATATTGTTGGTTTTTAACTTTCAAATCTTCACCAAAAATATTCTGCTCCACTCTTTCAATTATATTTTTGATTTTTCATCTCTTGCTATATTTTGTTTGCTTTAATTCGACTACTTACTCTACATTCTACTCTCATTGCTTCGTTGTTACTCTTTTCATTTGAATCTACTCGACTCGACTCATTTTCATTTTCTCTCGACTTTCACTCTCATGGCTCACGCCTCACGTATGCATTTCTGTTTTTCCGTATGATTTTTGTCTGTTTATGTTTCAAACAAAAAAAAAAAAAAAAAAACTTCAACACTTACATTAATTTTATTATTTATTTTTTACGTATTTTGTGTATTATTATTTTTTTTTATTTTATATTTATTTATTTATTTATTATATCTACCGTTATATCCCTATCATCTATAAACTATGTATGTATGTACCTTGTACGCTAATTTCAAACCCAACTAATGACAAATTAAATTGAAAACAAAAACTGTAAATTGCAATTGAAATACCTTGAAACACATGTCCTTTATGGAATATGTGCTAAATAATATCTTGTATATGTATCTTCTACCTGCCCATCACCAAATATCCAATATAATTTCTAAAAAATAAAATGTCTTATATACATATTTATATAATATTATAAATGCATATAATCCACTTGTGCAAAACAAATCAATTAAAAAGGGGGTAATATTTTGCTACTAATTAAACATCCAGAACGTATACGCACAGAGGTACGCTGCGCCAGCTGCAATGCCCATATGGGGCATGTCTTCGAGGATGGACCCAAGCCCACGCGTAAACGTTATTGTATTAATTCGGCTGCTATCGTTTTTCTCTCAGCGGACGAGTTGAATAATAGTGCCAATGGTGGTGGTTCGGCCGATAACACGAATGCCACACCCGTCGCACAACAATAACAAACTGCGTTACGAATCTGTTGCATCGGAGGCAGTAATGGAGCGAGCAAACGGTACAAATATCAACGAAGACTATGATGAAATTTAAAATATGATAGATAAATTTATTTGAAAAAGAATGCAAAGCAAGTTAAACTGTGGAATTTTTGGATGTTGCCAAATATAATATGATTATTCTAACGCATTTCAAATCAATTAAAATGATAAGAACAAAGGAAAGAAATGCGATAGAAATGCTTAGTTAATAATGAAATTGTAAAAAAAAAAAAATTAAGCCAAAAGCATTGAAAATAATTGTAATACGTATTCAGTAACATTAAATTGATAACTTCAATATTACTCGACCAGCGATAGGGTGTTTTCATTTTTGGAAGATTGTGCCTCGAACGGCTAATATTGTTTAACAAATTAACCTTAGTGCATATTATGAATAAAATTAACAAATATAAATTATAAAATTTTGGAGAAGCAGGCTTACCACTTAAGTACATGGATCGTTTGTGTATTAGAAAAGAGGCTGGTGAAAACAGAAGAAGTTTGAAATCGAGAAAAGAACATGCTTAATTTAATAATAGGCTTTACTAATTTCATAATTAAAGCAATTTTTACTAAATATTAATGTTTGTTTTTCTTCTACTTAAATTTCCTAGAGGCACACTATTCCAATGTATACCAAATATTTGTATATACATACGTAAAATGATTTAATTATTGTACTTTTTCTAACATTAATTGTTAGCAGCGGTTGTTTATAGTCAATTAGTTTATGATAAAAATCATAATTCTGAATTACTTGTTTCTTATTTGAAAAAAAAAATGTCAATTCTTCTGTATGTATGTATGTACGTGTAAATAATGATTTTATTTTGTTTTCTAAACTAAAAAAAATAAAGAAATTATGGTATTTTTGATAAAATGCAAAACAAACTGTCTTTACTTCTTAATAGATATTTAACTTTTTTAAAGCTATTAAATTTGCTGAAATGAAAATATTCTCTCGATTAACACTTTTTTCAACATGAAAAAAAACGTAAGCAGTACGCGTAAAAAACGCGTTAATATACCGTCGTATAGGTAGGGAGTCCACCTACACTGTGCTACCTACACCTATCACGTCCGGGAGCGGAGCAGTCGGAAAAAAACTGAAAAAATTCGATTTTCCACCTTTTTGAGTTTTTTTTAAATACTTTAAGCCATATCACCGAAAAGCAACTTCGCAACCGTATCATTACAAAGTATTTTAATGTTTTGGAACTCACCCTGACTTACATTTCTTTTTCCTACTAAAGTCAGCCAACCGAAATAAAACATTGAAATTAATAATGTAAACTTATTTATTCTTTAAAAATTAATATAAATATAACATAGATACATTGATGTCTCTTAACAATGGATGCCGAAGATAATGGAACGTGAATATCCCATTTTCGCAAATCCTGGCGCAATTTATTGAAATTTTTTCTTGATTATTGCTCTCCATTCCCCATTGTGATAAATTTTTAACTTTCACTACTATTGTTCGAACTTTGCATAAAACTACACCAAATTTCAACATTTTTAATATTTTCATTCAATATTTTTTACTTACATACATACCATACCGTCTAAGTGTTTTAGATTTCCCTAAAGCTTTCGACATTATAAACCATGATATTCTACTATTAAAACTGAAAAGTTATTTTGGTTTCAACATATCAGCAATTAAGCTTATAAGAAGCTACTTATCGGACAGATATCGCCAAGTTCAGTGTGGGGATGTAATTTCAAATCGCAGAGAAATCAACTCTGGAGTTCTCCAGGGCTCTATTTTAGGGACATTGTTTATTACTGCAAAAAATCTTTTATACATCTATGTACCTATATGCCGATGAAACTCAGATTTACCTCTCACGTCCCATTGGTTTTGGTGAAGATTTAATAGCTAGATTGAATGAGGATCTAACAAGAATTGAGGAATGGTCTAATGGTATTTGTCTAAATGCTAAGAAAACGAAGGTGCTTCCTATTAACAGGCCTATTCTCACTGTTACCGGTAAAGTAAATGTTGTTACTTTTATTTAACATCCGAAATTGAATTCGGTATCCTAGAGCACACCTTTGCATTATTTGAAAAAACTTTGGGAGCACTGCTTTTTTCCAACATGTTAAATTACATTTGCCAGCTAGTAAAATGAAAAGAAGAATATTCACATCGAAATGGAAGACGGAGCGCAACAAAAGAAATAAGTTTTATATATTTATTTATTAAGTTATAAATAATTGAACCTAATTATGGAATATATGCCAGTACAACAAAAAAAAAAGCTGAATGAAAACGCTATCTACCAAATTTAAAGAGTAATTTTTTTCTCCCAAACTTCTTAACATGCTCCTTTTTGCACTTTTTTCTTCATCTTCATTGAAGTCTAGACGTAAAATATGCCTACACATTTTGGTTTTTATTTTATTTATTATTATTTTTTTTTTTTTTTTCAAAAAAAGAACACAAAATCAAACAGCAGATTGCTTGTGACCTTATATTTCACGGTTAACAAAATTTACTGAATGGTAAATATTAATAGTCGAGGTAATAAAATTCACTTTGGTATATGCCTGTAAAAGTAATTATCTTGATCTCAGTAATCTGTCACCAATTCTTTAAACGGGGTTGAACTAAAATTTTAATATGTTGTAAAAAATGTTGGTTTCTAAATTAATGCCCGTCTAAATTGTGGGGCTAATTGTGGCATACATGTAATTGTTTACCGATTAGCACAAAACTTGAACTAGTTCAGTTCCTTATTATTCCCCAAAATCTTATATTTTGAAGTTGTATATGGTGCTCTAAGCTACGATTCCAGAAACAAATTAAATTAAATTTAGCTAGGTTTGTTTACTGAAAAAAAAGTTTGACCACATCTCTTAATACACCAAAATCATTCTCAGGTTCACCCTTGAGGATTATCTCAAGGTTCGCAATTTAATATATTTATTTAAAATCATTAAAAACCGTTAACCAGGATATCTCTTTCGAAAAATAAAGTTTGTGCAATCTTCTCGTTCTCACAATGTTGTTGTCCACAAATACAAAACTTTAACGACCTCTAGATTGTTTTTTGTTATTGCTGTCAGAATTTGGAACTCATTACCAATTTCAATAAAATGTATTACAACGATTGGATGCTTCAAAATGGCAGTTACAAATCTATTTGCATAATACCCATCCCTATTCTCCTTACCTATGTTAACATATTGTTGAAATCCCTCTGTTTAGATATAATATTATTTCTATCTATTCCCAAGGTTAAAATAATCAAATTTTAATTCATTATATGTTAATATGTGTACAATGAAAAGACTCAGTGACTTACTGTACGAATAAATAAATTGAAATAAATTTTTCACTAAAAACTTCGTTCCCAACAATTTACACTGAATTGTTTATATTTAAATAAAATATTTTTTATCTCTGCATTACTAAGCCGCTTTTCGTATCGCTTTGAATACATAATTAACAACACGGTTTATGTAGTCATTGTATCATTATTTAATTAAAAATTTTAATGTCAATTTTATACCCCGCTTCGCTGTTGTGCCGCAACCGACCGAAGGAATACTAAAACGCATAAATTTTCAGAGTAAAATCAAAGTTTTACATTCCATTTAAATTCTTTAGTTTCGACATGCTGTCCCTATTACTACTTCATATTACTAAATTCATCGCCGACGAAATTTGCTACTGGGTAGGTACGAGGTGTGACAATTAAGTAATGAGATTGATTCCATAAAAACCATATATTTCAAAATTATTCTACAACTCTGCCATCCCCTTCAAAGTATTTCCCTTGGCCAGCTATACAACGATTCCAGCGCGTTTTCCATGCTTCATAACATTTCTGGTACGCTTCGCGTGTACCCTTGTCATAGGGCGGCTGTTGCAACACGGCGATCCCTTTAGAGGCCAAATACTGGGACACGCTGAGGGCGGTGTGGCGATAGCATACTTGATTTACGGTTTGCTCCGGTGGAAGAAATTCTTTGTGGACGATTCCACGGCACTATCACCATGCACTTTTACAATTTTAACGTACGTTTCCGAAGCTGTTTCGCCCAATTTGGCGCAAACATTTATCGCGACGCGTTGCTCTTGATTTCGTTTTTCCATTTTCGTGACGAGCACCACGAACAGACGTTTACTCAACATGACACAGCAGGCGAACTAAACAAGCTAGAGCGATGGCAAATATATCAATGGAGAGGAGAAGGATGCCGGGAGAAGGGAATCAGTCTCATTACTTAATTGTCACACCTCGTATGTATGTATACCGCTTATAGACCGATTATGTTCAGATTTTCTGGATAGCTGCATTGAAACCCGTATAGTCTTCCTGTGAAATTTGTATATTTTTAAAAGAGTTTGCCACCATACGAGTATATTTCATTGGATAAATTATGATAAAGATCTCTTTTTCTTCCAGGAAGTAGATCGATCTATCTCAAAAAATCGATATACTTGCGATTTTGTGCTTTATAGCTTCCTGTTTAAATTATCAGGAACGATTTATTTGAAATTTAGTACATGGGTAGACTTTTGCCTAAACTAAGATGAAGAAAATGAACCTGAACCGATCTATTAAAAAAAATGTTGCTAATGGTTTTATTTACTTAAAATTCCACGAAGTGTGTCAGATACCGATCTTATAGAGTCAAATATTTTTATTGTTCGTTTTTTTTTTTTGAATTTTGTTACGAAGGTATCTTTTTGTCTAATTTCCAAGAAGACTTTGAATATCAGCAAGTCTATAATTGATAACGTAAAGGTAAACTTTGAGACAATTACGTATGTTCTCATTTTCATGAAAGACTTTGAGTTGAAATAAACAATAAGTCAATAATATGCAGGCCCCGTAACGTCTGTTCAGCATTCTTTACCCATCACCTGTATTAAATTACCAATTATAACATTGATATTGGGGTAAAAATTAATTCGGTCTGTTCCCAAAAAAATGGTTCCACTTGCAAGTTTTGGGTCAATCTTGAAAGCGATTACCTACTTTATTGGAAAAGTTCCACATCTGTCAATAATAATAAGTGCGCATCAGCGTCTGTTTCTGACAACAAAATTTTTTTTGATTGTAAGAAAAGTGGGCCCATCGAATGCTTGTACAAGTTTATGCTGAATCTGCGCCATACAGAAAGTGATATGGATGCTTCAGAAGTGATGATTTTAGCGTCGAAGACAAACAGCTGCTACCAGGCCAAACCATTGATGCGAAACGTTATCGACTATAGCTAATGCATTTAAGCCGGGCATAACCGGAAGGCATGCCAAGGTGATTTTGGAGCCATGACAACGCTGTGCTCCACATGATTGTAACGGCTAAAAACTGGAAACGATGGAATGGGAAGCCTTTCTCTATTCGCCGTACTCTCGCAAACTATACTGCTCCGGTCAGGGCGCCGTGACAGGAAACCACCTCAAGTCGTCAGAGCATCACTAGCATAGCAAAGCATCTATGCTACAAGTTAAGGAGCATAATGTTTTGCTGTGCAAGTAATTTTTTCTGGAATTCTATCGTTGAGAGCACCCCAACAGTTACTTACCGGAACCCGAACCATCACCTAGGCACATCAGAAAGAGAGCACTCGACCTTTAGAACTGCATTCAGCACCACCAACAACAACTGCTGGACAGGACGATTTACCAGCAGACATTAAACGCCATTCACCGAGAATCCGTCAACACATTCTTGAGCTCTCCTCCAGTGAATGGCGTTCTCGGAGTCAAACCATCACTTATTGCAGACGAAGAGCTCGAGCTCCCTTGAGTATCACGCGTAATACTGGTGCAATTAAGATTTGAATATTGAAGACTTGACATGCATGCAAAGACTCCCCGTACGGCACTAACCACCTATTTGCATGTCCCCAAAAACCAACTAATCTAATCTCCCTTTCCCTCTGGTCCGAACTCGTCGAAACAGCTCGTTCCCCGGACCTCCCGTTAGATAACCTGGATGACTTAGGCTGATATGCTCTTAAGATCTGCTCTTAAGCGAGGTTAGCGAACCGCTACAACAACATTGTTTGCTCTGTATGGTCATTTTCTGTAGTGTTCGGCAATGGTCCAGAACATGTTTAGAACTTATCTTAGCAACTGAATTGCTTTTATTGCTGCTGACGCTGTCACTGCGACCGAAGGGGAAGATACCTTCATCCTTGCAATTGGTTTTAGGTGATTTCAGCTTGGACGACACTTTAATGATCAGGTAAGATGAAGCGGAGTACCGAATTCGTGAGAAGACAGCCCCACATTCCTCAAGTTTTTTTTCAACCCTATGAATACCAACGGAAGAATTTCGATAATCGATTGCGCGCTTAAAGTATAACAAAGCGGCGGAAGCCATTGGTTTAACGCAACAGTGGCGAAGAACTGACATGGTGAAAGGATTAGCTTCTTTGCAGAATATGTTCGGAGACGAAAACATGCCCGACGATAGGAACCTTAATATGGTCCTCCCCAACCACAAAAGGGGAGACCAAACAATCTGCGACAATATCGCATATAATGTCATATCGACATACTGCGTGAAAGATTAAAGCCCATCGTCAACAAACTGATAGGACCTTATCGGTGAGACTTCAGATCTAGTAAATCTACCATTCAGCAGATATTGACTTCAAATCTTGGAAAAGACCCTTGAGGAAAATGGGACACACCAACCTTTCATCGATTTCAAATGTGCCTTCGACAGCACAATAAGGAAATGCTTCTTGGGCGCTATGTCGACGCTAGACAATACCAGAAGCGCAGATGGAATGGAAAACAATCTCTTCGAGTGGTTCGGTGGTAAATGAGTTTTCAGACAGAGTAATTCTTTATCGTGTGATTCCTTCAATTTGATGTTGGAGAAAATGAAATAATATACAACATACACATTTTTTTCAAGAGTGTATAATTGCTGGCGTATGCCGATGATATTGTTATAATTGGGCTTGACAACCGCTAATTCTTATTTCCCCAGGCTAGACCAATAAGCGAAGCGAATGGGGCTGGTAATGAATGAGGACAAGACGAAATATCTCCTGTCATCAAACAAACAGTTGTACATAATTTCGTCTATCTAGGGACTAGAAATAATAACAACAACAGTGCCATCCTTGAAATCCAACGCAGAATCGCTCTTGTCAGCCGGTGCTACTTCGGACTGAGTAGCCGATTGAGTAGTAAAGGCTGCAAGTTGCTCATCATTCCTGTTCTGCTATATGACGGCGTCGACA
The DNA here is from genome assembly GCA_037013455.1 of Ceratitis rosa. NCBI lineage: Eukaryota > Metazoa > Arthropoda > Insecta > Diptera > Tephritidae > Ceratitis > Ceratitis rosa. The sequence goes on from JAWMAG010000037.1 coordinate 17,834,332, forward strand.
TCCTATGAATCTGCCTATGCAGTCTACAAGAAAAAAGTTTTGTGGAAGATTTATGGTCCTTTGCTCTTCGCCAACGGCGAATATCGCAGCCGATGGAACGATATACTCACGAGATATATAGCAACGTTGACAGTATTCAGCGAATAAAGAGACAGTGGCAACGCTGGCTATGTCTTGTCATGAAAGTAGATCAGCTTTGGAATTATTCGATACAATACCCGCTGGTGAAAGCAGGGGAACGAACGAATGGCGCTCTAGAGAGTGAGATAGAAAAATATTTTCACATCTTTGCTGAAGTTCTGTATTTCCATGTAAAAGTTCCAACTTATTTGAGCTGACGCAAAGTGTAAAACGAGTAGACTATTGCGATATTCTTCGAAGATTTCACTGCATCAACTAGCGCACAGTTGTAGGAGCTTAGGCTATACGCCACTGTGAATTCTTCAGCGTCACTTTACCTTGCCTCTACCAGTTTTTATTAAAAGCGAATTTACTGATGAGTTTTCGAGCAAAGGTTGTTCGCTTCTATTTATTATTGAAACATTTTGAGTGTAATTTAAAACACAAAGGAAGCCAAGTACTTATCACTCCAAATTTTTCGTCCTAATCACTTCACAGTTTGAAAGAAACGCAAGACGTAGCCATAGATTTTTATTTCCAGATGTGTCACTACCAGATGTGACGCTTGTTATACGAGAGCTCTATGACGAAGCAATGTGAAGAAGGCGATACGCCTTTGATATGCAATGTTATTTCGCAGGCAAAAACCTGCAGAAGAACGTACCAGGCCCTGTTGTATCGTCAGGGGATTTGCTAGCTCGGGTTCAGAGTATTTTAAGAAGCATTTTTACAGTCCGTAAATGACGTTTTGGCTTAAAAAATTCCAAAATATTAAGATGATATTCACTACTGTGGCTATAGAATTATATCTGGGTCGATGTGTCAGCTCAATTCAAGCGGCTGATGGATTTTTATGAGGAGCCTTTACTTCATATCCGATATATAATCGACGGGACCAACATTCCCTGGAGAGGTGCGATCGAAATTATGAATATCAATGTTCAATGATTCTCAATATTGGCCGGTCTAGGACTTGAACTCTGGCCTTCCAAATGTCAGTACGTTATTTCGGCCGTGGGATAAAAAATTAATGCTATCATTTAATTAATTTATGATTTAAAAAATTTGCGTTAAATATTTCTGTTTTTTAATTGGAAAAGAATATCAGGCATAATGTTACTAATCGATATTAGGTCCGAATAATTCAAATATTTTGGCGGGACAATTTGCTCTAAGCAGACGAGAGTAGTCTAGTGAGAGATCAACAAAACAAAAAAGAGCTAAGAGCACGCAATTGTTTAAGATATTCGGCGACATTGACATAGCTCAGCGGATCAAAAAAAAGCGGCTGTGTTGACTAAGGCATGTGGTCCGGATGGATATGAATACTCCAGCTTGCTTTGAAAGTTTTCGATATAGTACCCGCCGTTGGAAGCTGGTATACAAGGAACTGGCTGTGCTTGGTATCTCCAATGGGCGCCAAACAGCGAAAAACAGAAATGAATGGCGCAATGTTATAAATTCGGCTATAATCGCGTAAGCTGTGTCTACGCCAGTAAAGAAGAAGAAGAGGGACCCGCTCACGGGACGTATTTATCAAATTGAAGCGCAATTCAAATTTTTATAATTTTATATGTAAGTCCATACAAATATCAGAGAACAGAGATAAGTACGCAAAATATCATTGAAATCAATTCATTCTTTCTACTCTCTGGTCGAACAGTTTTGGCGTGAATGGCGAGAAACTCGATGTAATTGGAAAAATTGTTGTTAAATTAAACAATATTAAATGTATTTTTTTTTTTCAAATATACCATAAGGTCTGTCTTATGAAGAACAAAACAAAAGAACTCCTCACAATATTTAGAACAAACTAATAACATTCTGAAAGTCAGGGTTCGAGTCCTGGTTTGATCAGCATCCAAATATTACAGAAAATGAATTTTTCTAGATGCGGTCGCCCCTCGGCAGCGAATGTCCACCCCTCGAAGTTTATTTTTGACATGAAATAAAAGGTCTTCATAAAATCCCTCGGCCGTCCGGAGGCAGCTTAGAATAAAGTGTAGGTCTCTCCATTAGTTGGAAAAAAAATCAACTCGCACACGGAGGATCAGTACGGTCGAAAATTTTTCACGAACCTTTTGTTTTCACGCCTCCAAAATATAGACGACAAGTGCATTTTGCCGAACAAATAAGTGATGTACGAAGAAGTGAGCAAAGCGAGTATGGAAAGGAAGCTTTAGTAAAATTAAACGATACTTAATCGTATCAAAAGCGGCAGCTTTAAATGTTATGATATTGTAACCTCATACGATGCTAATAGGCCATTAAACGCCTCGCTAAATAGTCCTATTGGAAAAAATTCCTGTTATTTGAATGTTCTAAAATAAATTTCATTCGGACCTCTTCGATGCCTCGTCATACTTCGCTTATTTCTTCACGACCGTTCTAAACCCAATGTCTCTTTTTGGCGCAAAACCTTGGTTTTTACTTAAAAAAATGCAATGAAATTTTGACAGTGTGTCAAATGCAGCAAGATATTGCACTCTTGAGTAGTCTTAATTCTCGTGGGACTGATCTTGTTAGAGATTGTTACTAACTCATACGTGAGGCTGGAGAATAAGCAATCAGTAATCAGTCTGTCTACATTTTAGACACTCTATCTGAAGAAGCTATCAAGTGAAGTACGTACATATGTCTGTATGTAAGTTCATGTACATAATATTTTTGATAAACTAAATTATTTAATAATATTATTGCAATATTAAATCAAATAGCGGAAATGTCATACGTATTCAGGTGCCGGCGGCATGCACAGACGCTGTTACTCTCTCCTAAGATGCAGTTGTTAAAACCCTTACCATATATGAAGTATCTTCTGATAACTAACTTAAGATTAAAATAAATGAATTGTAATAAATCAAGGGAATATTTAAAGACATACAAGCATTCACATCTACATATATACCATGAACACTTTAAATTCAATTTAAAGCTAGTAAAACGCACCTTCCTACAGGCAAAATAAGTGCATGACTTTTTGTTTTTGTTTATATTGTAGAAATATACGAGTTCTGTTTAAAAAATACAGGGAATTTTCATTTTATTAAGGGAATTTCTTTTCTCTGCGCATGAATTACAGTGTTCCTTAATAATATTTGTAATAGAGAAGTGAATAACTATCACTTATGGATCAAAGCTTGGGGAGAAAGTCACCGGAGGTGTTTTTTCAAGAAGTCCTCCTATGGCATTCTCTTACAGGCTACCCTACCGTTGCAGTGTCTTTTAAGCGGAGATATCTGCTATTATGGAGGCAGCAAAGCAAATCGAAACCAGATTCAAAGATAAGGATATCTTCATTTTCTGCGAAAGCTAGACTCGGTTATGCTAAATTCCAAGATTTTTCTGTACTGTCGCCGATCTTTATAAGGCATTGGTATGCCTTTTGCCACTTGTAAGCTGCGGAACTTACATATGAACAAGGCGCGCCAAGATGAAATGAAACTACAACCCAACCAAAATGACATAAGAAGAGTCACGAGATATGTGCTCCTGAAAAAGAGCGGGTATATACAAAATAATAGGAGTTCTGACAGCCCACTGTCTGATAAGACGACGTGCAGAGCTACTAGGGGCCCGCTATAGGAGCTGCTACAGAAATTGCAAAGATAATTATGAGGAATAAAAAATCACCCATCTCTTATACCATTGTCCTGTTTTGGACAGGAGTTTTAGAACCATGCTGCTGAAAGGTGACCGTAGTCTAAGTCATATATCGAATCAGGTTCATTAGAGAACCGAAATGGTTGGATAACGAAACCTAATGGGTAAGTTTATGTGGCATCCCAAGGGGTCTTAGTCAAGTCTAAGTGAAACCGATACGATAGGTAGGTAGCCACTACAGCCTAATCTAACCTAACCTAACCGAACTAATAATGTGAATAGAAAAGACATCTGCTGGCAATTTTAGGTCAAGTAATTAAGTAATGCTTTTGGATATTTAAAAATAGTTTATCGTTAGACAACACTCGTTATTAAAATAAGGCAAATCACGAAATAATCAGTTTCAGTACACTTAAAATTGATTCACATAAGAGTTTTGTTGTTTCATCTTACCTCGGAGTTGCGTTTCGACAATTCGTAGCATGTATTCATAGGAGTAAGTACACATAAAAAGTGGTTGAGGTAAGTCGATGTGAGGTGAAACAAAATTTTGCCGAACATTCATCTTTTTTACTTTATAGAAAATTAACTTTTCTAATTGAGGTCGACATCTCCATCTGCTGGATGCCAGTGAAAAATGAACACGAAACTCCGATAGATGACGATGGAAAAGACGTTCCATTACCTGACCATGAACAAGTTCAAATAGCAATCGACCGCTTAAAAACAACAAAGTGGCTGGAGCTGACCGTCTACGGGCGGTGAAGAGCTGGTAAGGTGCATGCATCAGCTACTTTGCAAAATAAAAATAAAAATGGAACTGGTCGGACGAAAGCATGCCCGACGATTGGAATTCAAGTGTGCTCTGTTCAAACTATAAAAGAGGGGACCCCACAGTCTGCGCTAATTACCGTGGAATAAGCCTCCTTAATATCGCATATAAGGTCCTGTCGAGCGTATTATGTAAGGATTGCACTTTATCAGTGTGGCTTTAGACCTCGTAAATCAACCATTGACCAGATATTCACCATGCGCCAAGTCTTGGAAAAGAAGAGGTGGACCTCTCCGAGCCGTTCGATACCAAACGAGGTTTCAGACAGGGTGATTCCTTATCGTGTGACTTCTTTATTGAATAGAGAAGATACAATCTTCTATAAGAGTCTACAGCTGCTGGCCTTACCCGATGATATTGATATTATTGGCCTCAACAACCGTGCCGTGAGTTCTGCTTTCTCCAGACTGGATAAGGGAGGGAAGGATATGGGTCTGGTAGTGAACAAGAGCAGGATGAAACATTTCCTGTCATCACACAAACAGTCATCGCGTTCGTGACTCGGCCCCGACGTCACTGTTGACAGTCATAACTATGAAATCGTAGATAACTTAGTCTATCTGACTGAGTAGGCAATTGAAAAGTTTCCGATGTGTATTTCTGACAAAAAATTATGTGTCCCTTATAAAAATCCACTGGCCGTTCGGAGGTGGCTTAAAATAAACTGTGAGTTTCTCCATTTTTTGGATAAACATTAAGAGGCATACCACAAATTGGAGGAGGAATCCGGCCGAAAATCGCTTCAGCAGTCACAAACCGCCAGTTATATATGGTAACCACGGTTGCCACTTTGGCCGAAATGTACGAATTTTACAGCTTTTAATAATAGAAGCACAGGCAGTTCGCATTGGGTCAGCGTCTTAAATTACTTTTCCCGATGAAAAATGCAATTTAGCGTTTTTAATTAGAAAAAAATATATATAAATACCAATCAAAAATTAAAATAAAATAAAAATAAAACACTATTTAATTAGTGACTAATTTATTTAATTTAACTTATTTTTATTTTTAAATACGATTTAGGTAATATTAAAAAATTACAATTTTTTCTTTAAAAAGTCGTCGAATTTCCGGACGGTGCCTTTTGTACGAAGCTATAACCGCTCTTGTGTGCTTCTTATCAAATATCGAATTCCTACTTAAATCTGTTAGTGAAGTAAATGACCTCAGGGTCTACATCGGCAGACATTTCTCCCTTCACACGCATTATAACTATGTAATCGCTAATTCGTACTCCATGTTAGCTTTTATCCGTAGAATAAGTAGTAATTTTTTTGATCCCTACACTAGAAGTACACTATACTCTGCTTTCATTCATTTAAAATAAGATTACGCAGTATTCATATGGAGACCTTATCAAAAAGCTCTTATAAATCATTTGGAATCCATATAGAAAAATTATATTCGCAACGCACTATGAACTCTAAGCTTTATATTACCAAAACCTTCGTACTTTTCCCGATGTCAATAAAATAATCTAATAAATAATAAATATTAATTCATAACTTAAGATCATTTCTAACTGTTATTTTCACGCTTGGTCATATTTCCGGCAGGGTATACTGTCCTTACCAAGAAGGTATTGTAAGTAAGCTTAAATGTTCGATCTAGAAAGTTGCGTATGTTTGACTTATTTAAAATTACCTTTGCCACTACAATGCCCAGTATGAATGTATCAATTCGTAGAATATTGAAATACTTCGATAATGCTTTGCTAAGGAGAATTATTATTAAGAATAATGTATGCAATAACCCTGCATAAGGTCATTAGTTAAATTAATTTTTTTTTTATTATTTTTAAACTTATAATAATTTTGCCTATGGTCTTTATGACTTTATCTTCCTATATATATATTTTTATATAATTGGTAAACACTGAAGCCATTTTCGGCCGAGCACCTCCTCCAATTTGTGGTATGCGTCTTGATGTTTATCCAAAAAACGGTAGGACGTACAGCTTATACTAAGCCGCCTCTAAACGGCTGATGGGTTTTTCTGAGGAGCCTTTATTTCGTGTCAGAAATACAGTTGAAATGGTTGACATTCTCTACCGAGGGCCGATCGCAGCTTAAATTGATTTCCTCTAACTTTTGGTTGTCCCCCAGGTGCGACAGTTTTGCTTATTGACGTTGCCATCACGGTGGAAATGGGCCTCATCAGTCAAGTTGCTTTTTTAGTAAATTCCGGATCATTTTCATGTTTTTCACCAACGACTTTGTTGGTCATCGGCCGGCCCAAGTTTTTGTGTTAACTGAACTTTAGAAGCCTTAAGACCCAAATATTTTACGGTGTAATGACTTTTGCCGAATTCCCAATGCCAAGGAACAACGAGGAATGGACAAACGTGGGTTTTCTTCAACACTTTTAGTTCTCCGAACCTACAAGGTTTTTACCATTTTTATGGTACAAAAGTGACAACAACCGGTATAGCAGACTATTCAAAATAACATCTCTTATTGGAAAACCCTTTACTAAAACAACAACAAAAAAGATAATCGAATTCACATAACTCGAAATTTGAAAATTTATAATTTTTTTGAACAGGCCTCGTAAAATCGACAAAAAACTGCATTACGGCAGAAGTAAGAACTAAACCTCTCACAACGAAAAATTCGTATGAAGCGCGCTCTTTGTTCATTAAAACGAACGATGATGTCTTATTGATAGATATCAACCACATCGATTCGGTATTTAAAGTGAAGACTGATTGCCAGGAGTTTTCAAATTTTGTATGTATTTCATATCAAGCACAACACATTATGAAGGAATGGTTAAGAATCTCATGTCTACTGTGCATATGTGGCTTCGCACGCGAAATTCGCCCCTCAGAACCGTATTTAACACAGTATTTGCTGAGCGATGGACGAAATCTCACAAACAATATGGTATCAATTTTGGAGCTATCTCGGAAAATTACGCATGCAAATATTAAAAAAAAAAAATTAATTTTACTTTTAGCTGAGTCGCGAAGTATATCCTGTGGCTACCTACTCTTACCTGGCGACGCTGGTGTTGATATTTTTAGTTACAGATTTTTTGAGGTAAGTTAAATGTGTTAATTTTGCGACAGTGGTATTTTTTTATTGCCAAAAAGAAATAATAAGTTTACTGAGTGAAAAATATAAAATTTTGATATGGTGATTTTCTTTGAGACAAAATTTTTTAATAAAAGAATGTGTACACTTAAAACAGGTTTTAAATAAATTGCATAAAATTGTAATTTTTGTGGAAATTCGTTTAGGAAAACTTATTTTGAATGTATTGAAATTTCTATAAAATTAAATATTTAATTTTTAGAGCAGATAAATAAAAAAATTAAGAAAGAAGCGCTGTTTCGGCCATGCCGAAGTCTTTATACCTTTCATAACCATAACTGTTTTATGGTATTCCATTTTAGGATCAAATATTAATTCTCTTATCTTAAAAAAAATTTCCGATTTTAATGATTTTCTGCGTCAATGCTGAAAACTAAATTTCACGCTTTTAGACGATTTCTTTGACGGAGTGTGGACTAAAATCTTCAATCGGTCTGTATATGCTATGGTAGCCTGATATAGCCGGTTTTGACAAATGGTCGTTTAAATATACCAGTTCATCTGTGTACCAAGTTTGGTTGAAGTATCTCAAAAACTGAGGAACCTTATTTACATAGCTTGCATTCAAACAGACGGATAGACAGACATGGCTAAATCATCTCAACTCGTCATTCTTACTACGTTTATGCTTCATTTCTACTCGAGTTAAACCTACAAGCATAAACACCAAATGTTCTACTCGAGATGAATTCAGAATGGAGTCAGGGCAGCCAAGCCCAATTTTGCCAAATTTTGGTTATATTTTAGGTAAATAATTTTATTTTTGGCAAAAAGTTAGCAACACGGAAACTTTATAATGTGTATAATCTACCCGAGTAGACGCCTTAACTCTTGGTGAAAAGTGTTAATGCTTGCGAGTTTAATCTACCCGAGTAGAAATGAAGCATACACGTTGTAATAAACTCAATATCTGACTCGATCGATATACATACTGATGGATTTACCTCTTATCTTACAAAATATTCCCCAAAGTAGTTTTTGGGGAATGTGCCGGAGTGTCAGTGTAAAGTATAAAGATCCTGCTGACGCGGGAACTCTTGGATTTTAGTCGCCTTCTACGGCAGGAAAATTCCTGAACGTCTATCCCGCAGGGGAAATTATTATTATTGAGGCTTTGTAACCGCTCAAGCGATTTGTGGTATGAGTCTCGATGTTTTCCCAATACATGGAGGGACCTACAGTTCATTCTAAGCTACTTCCGAACGGCCGATAGACTTTTAACAGGAGCTTTGATTTTCATGTCAGAAATATATTGCGAGGGCATGAAATTCCCTACCGGACGACCACAACTAGATAAATTAATTTTATTTTAATTTAGAGCAAGTCTCGACTCCTGGCCTTCTGAATGTCACTACCCAATGCTAACGACTCGGCTATTGCAGCCGGCGATTTACATACTTCGGACCAAAGTTAATATACCATTTTATGTACATGAAAGCTATTACTAATATACTATTGCATTAATTTTTCATTCATGTTTCAAGACTGAATCATTTACAATTACAAAACTCAGAGTGTGGTTTGTATGTACAAGTAAGTCTGTAGCGTGGAATAAATCTTCAAGTGATACGGTCTTAGGTTTAAATATAGAAAAGTTCACGCTTTCACAAAGCACTCTCAAATTTCAAGACAATTGAAGATTTTTTCGAGGATGTCCAATTACCAAACAGATAACAGTAAATATGTACTATTATCAGTGAAGTTCAATAACACTACAACAAAAATAAAAAAAATTTTAAAATTAAATAAAAAAAATAATCATATGGCCGCGCGACTAGTAAATTTATTTTGTGAAGAATTACAATGAAAGGAAATTTGCGCAAGATCATTTAGTCATTAATAAGAGTAGTAAATGTTTTTTTTTTAGACGTGTGGTTTTCAATGAAGCAATACTTTTTTCGGAGTTGGTCATTATGACAGCTGTTACCTGATTCATACTTAATTTGGTTTGCCATTTCATTATGAGCAGACCTATTCCGGAACAAAATTTGCAAATCATGCATATTAATTATCTTTTCACGCGCTGCGTCGCTGCTGTTGAAGTAAATGTGAAAAGCTATAAAGCCAGGATCTTACCTGAATTGGAGGATGTTCATGTGGATGCTCTTCGGTTCCAACAAGACGGCGCTACTTGCAATAAAGCCACCGAAATAATGAATCGAAGGAAACTTTTGGTGAACGCATTATCTCACGTCGTTGGCCTGTGGCATTGCCTTCAATATCATACGATTTAACACCGCTGGACTATTTTTGATGGGGTATGTGAAGTCGCTTGTCTATGAAGATACGATCGAGACGATAGAAGCATTCGAAAGAATATTCGGCGCGTTATTGTTGACATACTTCCCCAATTGCTGCGAAAAGTGGTCGAAAATTGGGCGTCTCGGCTGCAATTTATTCTAGCCAGTCGCGTCGGTCAATTGCTCGAAATCATTTTTAAAACATAATGGCAAATCCTTATCTTTATTATAAAGCTAAATTTGTGGCCATAACTTTTCACATCTATGTGTTTTAATTGTTCTTGAAAATCACATGTCTAGAAAAAACACCTTTTATTTATGCAACAATGAGTAAAATAGTTTTCAGCCAGGTCTTACTTATCCGATTAAAGTCCCTTGAGACTCTCTAAGATTTTTAATAGGAAAGATATAAGGCTTATTGATCGAAAATCCTTTGGATTGATATGACTTTTCTTGCTTCTCTTTGGTATGAAGATCATTCTCGCCTTGGTCCACACATGGGGGATGCACCCCATGGAGAAGCAGGCTAAGTAAATACTGCTTAATACGGGGACAGGATATCCATTGCTGCCTGAAGTTTAAAGTACCTTGTCAACAGCTAATAGTTTTTAATGATGATTGAATAGGAAATTTAGGCTCAGAACTTTTGAAAAACTTTTTTTATTAATTGAAAGCATGCCATGAATTTTAAAATATTTAAAATTCTTTTGAGGCTTACGTGTATACCACTCTCTACCTCTACTTGGAGAAATTCATTTATAAAAATCTTTTTATTCTTCATAAGTTCATGTACTATATTAATAAGAATATAAACATACTTACATACATTTTGTTCAATGAATTTATGAAATTTTAAAATTAAAACACTTATCGCACCTTGTCTTTATCCTACAGGTATAAACCATTGATTATTGTAATGGGCGCATGTGGCGTTACATTTTCAAGCATGTTAATCTGGACCACTTCACTGACCGCACTGCAAATACTTGAGTTTTTCTATGGCCTATACTTGGCCTCTGAAGTGGCTTATCATACATATATATATGCTAAAGTCGACAGAGCATACTATCCCAAGGTCACTGCACACGCACGCGCCGCCATGTTTATGGGCAAGTTGGTCGCTGGCGGTTCCTCACAGATCCTTATTAATTTGGAAATTATGACATACAAGTCTCTAAATTATATAACGTGGAGTAGTAAGTATGGTCATGGTCAGAAATTACTTCTTTTCGATGTATATTTCCGTTAGAAAGAGTGCCTCAGGCGGAAAACGTTGTTTTCGCTCCGGTCTACTGGTAGGTTATTAGGCGTGGTCAGGAAAGACAAGTTTCCGATCCAAACTTAAATGGCATTGTTTAAGCCTGAATCATGCCATTCGCAATATCCCCTGCATACTTTTAGACATTAGTTTTTGCTTCCTGTCATTTGAGGTACTTAAGCATACATATATGCATGCACGTGTGTACATATGAGCATACGCTTGCAAGCTTATATGCATAAGTGCAATTCTCAGGTGAACAGTGAAGCAATAAACTTTAAGTGTCTGTTAGATGCTAAACTTGGGGTGCTTGGCAAGACGATCGACAGCTAGCATGTTTGCTTGCTTGGACGTTTAACAACACCAGGAACTGCTCAAAAACGCCAGTTCCTAAGTGGTGTAAGCTTGACTTACAAAACCACAGGAGCACTCCCTCGCTCCACAATTTTTGAAGAGCCAAAGTGCTCAATTAGAAATCTTGGCGCTTTAACATATCGACTTGTCTTTATATTTTACGAATATATACGTATATATTTTGAAATCTGACATATTTTTTGCCAATTCTCCGGGGTAAGCAACATATAATTTATTAAATTTTTCCATTTAAGCCGTGTACACACCAAGTCCAGTATAAATTTAAGTGCCATGATTGAACGTGTTACACATATTCATTGGACCACAAGTGCATGACTACGAATCAAGATCACCACCCACCACCTCAAATAATGAATAATTTATAAAATACATAAGTCGGACAAACTTAATTACTGGTCGTTGGTGTGTTGGAGGAGCAGGTTGTGAACCTGTTCCCGAACGGCTACTCATAAGACATTCAGAGTGCTCCACGGCATAATAAAACTCATATAGCTTTTGAAGATGATATCTCATGGGTACTTATAGTAAGAATAAAAATAAAAAAAAATCTTCCATAGTACTTATTACATGTACTTGATCTGTCTGTAATTCATTCTTCCGCATAGTAATTTAGTGATTCGACAGACGTTCAATTACTATTTGTTTGCTTCTAGGGTACATCAGGTCATCCGCGACCGGAGACAGTGATTTCCCAATATAGTTTGTTAATTGTCTCCTTGCCTTGTGTGTGGACATACATTTGAACATGCAAACTGGCAACTTATCTATTAATAAGATCGCTCTTCAATTGACTTAACAACTCGTATTTAGGATATTAGCCATAAAAATGCACCTAGCTACATAGCTAGTGAATATGACAATTTTTTACTTAGACCATAGGCCGTTTTTTTTCTATTTAAATGTTACTCTTTTACATTTCTCCCCTGTTGACTAAATGTTGCCCATACAACAAGGCGAGCCTTTTTCTTTTATGTTACGAATTAACCGGCTTTCTGTTGTACGCGACCTTCAAAAGAACAATCAGCTAGGATATTTTCAACTGGCTTAAATTTGGATTTACTTTACAACACTGGTGGTAGCTGCCAATATATAAAAAATGTGGTTTGTAAAATATTTAAGCGTAAACCAAAACAAAATGAAGGCCAGAGTTCGAGTGCTGGTTCGACCAACATCCGAAATTATAGAAAATTAATTTTTCTATTTTGGCAGGGAATGTCAAGTTCTCCGAGTGTAAAACTGTAGATCCCTCCATTTGTTGGAAAAATATAAAGACGCATACCAAACTGTCGAAAATCGCTTTAGCGGTTACAAAGCGCAGATTATATACCATACATACATATGTACATATTATATATAAGACCCGATTTAAAATTCTGTTCCATTTTGAAGTTTGACTGAAATCCAAACAGTTTGACATTTAGCGTTAATTTTCCTTACGTTTTTTCGCTGCCACATTCACAGTACACAAATGCTCGAGCAGCTTGAAAATGTTCGAACAAAATCTTGAGCTCGAATTTATATGGTACATCATCATTAGTAAAAGTTTTATACTTTTGATTGCTATCAATTTTTTACTTTTTATAATAATTGCATTCACAGCCCAAATCTTCACCACACTGTGGGCTTTGACTTTACCAAGCGTTGATAAAAGTTTATATTTCCATCGCAAAAACACCATGCAGCCAACATCGGCGGTTGGATCATCAACTATGGAATTGCAAGAAGCAAAATCAGTCGACCAACGAGGTAGCGAGACTGTGGTTCCGAACGCTGCATTTAAATTGATCTGGACACATTTCTATAACGCCTACAGTAATTTAAAAGTCGTACAATGGAGTATTTGGTATGCAGTGAGCTTATGCGGCTATTTGCAAGTCATTATATATATGCAAGTTTTATGGATTGAAATTGAGCCGGATATTGGTATAGCTTGGAATGGTGCTGTTGATGCTGTATTGACTGCATTGGCTGCACTAATGGCATTGGCAGCTGGCTACATACATGCCGGCCGCTTGAAACCGCTCCAAAGTCTTTTGGTGTTATCCACATTTGCAGCATTAGAAGGTGGCGCTATACTTATATGCTGCCGGACCACCAATATTTATGTCTCCTACGCAGCTTATATACTTTTTGGAGCGTTGTACGCCTTCAGTATAACAGTTGCAAGGTATGTAGATACGTTCATGTTCTTTGTTTGAGTTGTGGCAAATCTCTATTAAATTTTGGAACCTTCTTTTGCGAAAAAAAATTCAATTATCGTTTTCTTTGACACAGCGCTGAAGTGGCACGTTACCTGGAAGAAGAAAGTTTCGGATTAGTGTTTGGTGTAAACACATTTGTGGCGCTCGTAATTCAAACCTTGCTTACGATTACTGTCGTCTCGAATTCTGGGTTTTTTTTAGACACTAGAGAGCAATACACTGTATACGCTTTTTATTTTATTACAGTAAGCGTCATTTTCTTCATTGCGGTGGCTGTGGAATACATAATTAATAGAAACAATAAAAGTCGTACAAATTTAGTAGCATAGTATTATCTTATAATAAGTTACATATATAACACATACAAACAAATACAAAGTAATTCATTCACATCAATAATACGTGTTTTATTTTATACCTAACCCGCAAAAGGATAATTTACATTTACTTTACAACACTGACAACTAGGTAAGAATATAAAGATCTTTATAAAATATCTAAGCGAAAGCAAATAAAATGAGTTATTTCGAACAATCTTTGGTGAACGAGTGCATATGTATGTATGTATATTTAGTAAAAAAATAATAATAATAAATATTTTTGACAAATACCTCGTTCATTAACCCCATAGTACTTTGATCTGCACCAGTTCTGCGATTGTTGTCGTTTGCCACTTTGTGTGTCTCAAGTAAGAAGCGAATCTTCAACACCAAGCTCAATGGTCTTCACTCGGAATCCTGTAAGGGTAGCTATTTTCAATTATAACTTTTTTACTTATTTATTTTATGTACTGTAATGACGATCGATAATACAGGGTTATCCATTTTGCGGTTTCGAAAATAAACGTAAATATTTATTTTTTAAATAATTTTTTTTTCATCATATTCCTTTTTTCTTATAAAGTTTGACAGTTGGCATTATACGTGAAACATTTCCTCATTAAAATGTAAATTACGAACCGATCAATTTTTGGAATATATTGGGCGGTATCTCAGCCATAACTTGCAAGTGCTTAACAGTTAAAATTTAACCGTTCTCAATTTCAAAGAAGTAAGGTCCACGGAGGTATGCCTCCGTTCAAAAGAGCTAACCACAATAATTTTTTTTTTTTTTGTTTTAATTATTAGAGGATTTTCCTCCAAGTGAGATATGGGTCTCGTTGCTGAAGAAAAGAAAAATAACTATCCACTACTTGTTTTCTAAGCACCAAATCGACGTATGTACGGTGTTGTGAATGGTCAGCGGGCTTCAGTTAATGTTCGAGATAAACTTTATAGGATGTAACTGTAAGCTCAAGTGTTCCAACAGTTAAGAACGTGGATAAATATGCCCATTCGAGTAATCGGCTACATCTTCACTAACATTAGCGATATTTGAGGTAAAACGAGCAAAACGATGATGCACAGGCCTTACAATATCTATAACCGATCCAGTCTCTTCAAATTTCTTAAAAATTTTACCGATTATAGTTGGACGATTTTTGTAGCATGATTTAAAAATTTTAACGCCTTGTGCGGTTGTTAATCCATTCACTCTTAACTAAACAGATTGTTTCAATGTTTTTTTTTTACTACATGAGCATGCTTCGGTCTTACAACCTTCTGAAAGTCGCCGTATCTTTTGATAGAATTCTACTCCCGTCGGTCAGCTTCTCAAGCGCCTTCATATTCACCTAGTTTGTCAGTTTGTCAAATTTATTCCTTCGTTAGATGTCAGCTGTTACAAATTGGCTTAATTTGACAACTCAAGGAATCAGCTGTTTTCCGTCTATTCGAACCATCTCTATCCACTTGCGTGTTGCTAACATATGTTTACATAAATCCAATTGGGATTAACTTTTTATTTAATTAAATGTACTTTTGTAGAGTGATCGTTGATGAACATGAATGATATTAAGCGTTTGAAGGATCAACAACGCGATAAACATCCTGGGTTCGACTCATATCTTAATTGCATGACTAGAGCCTTATTTACTGGCCTTGCTTCATTTTGCTTAAGTAAGTTTTAAGATATCGTACTTATACTTGCACTTTTTTTCATAAATTAATTGCATAATTTTAAAAAATTTCTTTTACTACAGCATTTTCTGGTTGTCACTTTACTCAAAAGGTTATTCGTACAAAAATTGTCTACCCTCTCCAATACAGCGTTTTGGTATCTGCAATAGTGGCAACCGGCGTATCCTATAAAACTACAACAACAAGAACGAAAGCCTGTCAAGCTGCTTGGATGGCAGAGGAGGATGCGCATACTGTATTGAAAGAAGAAAATTACTAAATAAAAGGAAAAAGCTCATTACTTTTATAAACAGATTTTTTAATCTAATTTCTTGTTTGTCGTTTGTAAATTATTTAGTAATGTGCTCTAAAAGTATAGCAAATATCTTCATAAGAAGAGTTTTTAACGCTTACAGAAATTCTAATGGGAATACTTTTTTGTTTGAAAAAAGTTTATTCGCGAAATTTCATCTATTAAATAATGGTTCTCCAATAAGATGCAAATATATACAACATAAGGGTGTTAAAGGTATACGGAGCAAAAAGAGTGCTTACGAGGCGATTTCAAGAGTAGACAATCACTCAGATTCGACATTCGACGGATGTTTTGAAGACGGTAATTCCGATGAATCGCTCAATTTGAACGATAGGTAAGTTATACACATGTACATATATATATTCATTTAAAAAAAAACATTTACATTTTTTATAAACTCCCTTATATTCACGTGTGTTTTAAATCCCAATTATAGCGCGTATGAAGAATTAGTTAGCAGTGCGATGCATATTTCCGCACCCTCTTCAACACAAAATGTATTCGTTATACAACCATATATTAAATGGGGTGGAGAGCGTAATACATTAAGTACCCCCGATGACCAATTGGAGGAGGCAAAAGCGCTTATTGGTTCCCTACCTAGCTGGCGTGTTGGCTATGCAATCAAAGTACCGCTCGAAACACTCAATCGTAAGGCGCTTTTTGGCAGTGGCAAAATCGAAGAAATCAAACAACAGTTACAGGAACTCAATGCCCAAGACACATTCTCCTGCTTATTTATCAGCAAAAGCACACTAACATTTGCCCAAAA
Organism: Ceratitis rosa; assembly: GCA_037013455.1. Taxonomy (NCBI): domain Eukaryota; kingdom Metazoa; phylum Arthropoda; class Insecta; order Diptera; family Tephritidae; genus Ceratitis; species Ceratitis rosa. The sequence goes on from JAWMAG010000037.1 coordinate 17,851,141, forward strand.
ACGATACCTGGAAGAGACATTCAACCTACCGATTTTGGATCGTTATTCGGTCGTCATTCAAATTTTACGTTTGCATGCCACTAGTGCGGAAGCACGTCTTCAAGTGGCCATGGCTGAAATTCCATACATATGGAACCAAGCTAAAGATGCGAATCCGACGCTGTCTCGTAAGCAGGGCTACATGTTTACAGACACCCAGCGAGAAATGCTAAAAACACGAGAACGAAAGTTGAAGTTACAGTTGGATCGGATTAGGGATCACAGGTATTTAATAACAATTACATACAAATCACTAATAGTTAAGTAGTTATTTTCCATGTAAAGGCGGCTGCTTCGTAATAAGCGAAACCAAAAAAATTTCCCTGTGATTGCTGTAGTTGGTTATACAAACGCTGGAAAAACTTCACTAATTAAAGCGTTAACACAAGAACAAAATATGCAACCACGAAATCAACTATTTGCGACGCTAGACGTGACGGCACATGCAGGTATCTTACCATGCAATCTTGAAGTTATATACATGGATACAGTTGGTTTCATGTCTGATCTACCGACTGGTTTAATTGAATGTTTTGTAGCGACGTTGGAGGATGCTATGTTGGCAGTAAGTGTATTAAGTTAAATTACACAAAGGTGAAAAATAATATAATTTCCTTATTCTCCATTAGGATATTATTTTACATGTACAAGACGTTTCACATAAATGTAAACAAGCTCAACAACAACATGTGATCACCACCTTGGAAACACTCAAAAATACTATTTCCACAACAGAAAAATTGCCAACCGTGATAAACGTGTGTAATAAAGTCGATCTTATACCATCGCTAATGAGTCCACAGACACCCAGCGACATACATTATGTTTCATCAACACAGCAGATAGGCCTTAAAGATTTGCTAATGGATATTGAAAAACAAATACTAGCTGTGACTGGTCGACGGAGAGTGACAATGCGTGTACGCAACGGAGGACCAGAGGTGGGATGGTTGTACAAAAATACAGCCGTAACTAATGTACGCGCTGATGAGATCAGTGCCGAACATTTACTAATGACTGTTGTTATTAGCGAACTAACAATGCAACAATTCAAGCGGGAATTTCTCTCAGTAAATCAATAACAAAGACACGGAAAGATTAGGAATGAACAAAAGTGATTGTATAAAATAAATAGAAATATATTCTTACTAGTAAATGCGTTAAGACCGCCATGAATATTTAACTTACACATAAGTTGCATACATTTTAAGTGTGGAGTTGGTAAAATTCAGGTCAGTATTCAGTTTATTCCTAAAGAAAAGTCAGTAAGATTTAGATAGTAAAAAAAATTGAGAGAGTAATCTTGTCCTACTCTTGGACTTGGTAAAAATTACGAGTATATACATACGAGATAACGATAAATCAGGTAAATCATTAAAATACACATATGAAAATACTTTAAAGCCTAAAACAAAATACTTCAAAGCCTAAAACAAAATACTTCAAAGCGCAAAACTCAGTAATTGTTTGGTTACAAATTAAGTAAATTAAAAGAAATAAAATATTTCCCACTAACTGGTTACAAATTTATAAAAAAAAAATACAGAGTGATAGTTCGAAATTCACTAGAAAATGAAGATTTCTTCACTTCGTGTTTGGTCTCACTATTAAAATATGAAAAATTTGCATAAAGTGATTGGAAACTTGTGTTAAATCACTAAAAAAAAAATAAAGAGCTATCGAAGAATATAGGCACTTTCAGCCTGTAGAATAGAAAATTCGATACTCAATGGCAAGCTGAACATATGTATGTAGTGGCAAATCATTTGAAATTCCACCTTCGATTTTCGAGTAAAGTTCCAAGATGTTATTTTCTTGTTCTTAGGGGAATTCGTGGAAAATATAATCCTAAAAGTATATAAAAGAGACATAGCGACATCATGGGTAGACATAATGCAGTACACAATATCCAGATAAGAAAATATCCCACTAACACCGTCTGTATGACGAAATTGCAGAAGATTTCACTGCTATCAAAGGAAGATTCAATTCTTCTCGGTATGACTTTAATTCTTCGTAGTATGTTTCGGTTTTTTATAATGATGTAAAATTATAAATCTATCTGATCCTATAAAGTATCACAAAAGTTTTATTTTTTTTTTTATTTTTTATTTGTATACCATCACAGTTTTACGTGATCGCATAATTAAATGCATCAACTTAACATAACACTGAAATAAATATATGTATAAGTAAAAAATTAAACTAAAATTTAATGTTATATAATAAGTTAATAACTAGAAAATCAAAGCTTCCTGACAACCATAGCTTAAGTTTAGTTTGAATATATATTTAACATTTGGGACGATATTCAGTAATAAAATAGCTTTTTGAGCAAAAGTATTGAATTTGTATATTATATATGTATGCATGTGTGCGCATGTATTACATTTATTTATATAATATTTATGCATAGCAGCGATCATATATTCGTACATAATTACGTATATGCATATGGCACAAAAAGGCTTAATTCGTAAAATACTCAAAGGGAAAATCTACTAACTAACAGGAAGTATTGGAACGCGGCACAAAACGGCTTATTTTACAGAATACTGCCAAAGACAATCTACGGCTTAAAAACTGTTTAACATATATATGTGGAATTATGCTTGGGGACTCTCTTCCAGTCCCACTAATTGCAGAGAAGTGATTTATTTTACAGTTGCAAACCTAACTGTCATGCTAACGAAGAATACGGCTTCGTTTCAGTGGTCCATTGACAATAATATCAGAACTCAAATTATACAATGCAATGTTATTTTTTGTGTGTTTATAAATTAAACTAATTGAACATACCGATAATTAAACGCAATATTGGTAAAATAAAAACTAACATTAGAAATACAAGCGCCACGTGACAATTTCTGGCCTGTGCCACGAGTGTACTTCTACTACGTTGTTTTAATAGTTATAACTTAGATGGCGTAGAGATCATATGAGCACTTGCTACCTTATAATATTGTTTAAAGGGCAGTAACTGACAATAGCGTAATAGTTCTGCTTCCAGTGTGCGTAATGGTTTGTCATGAACATGCTGCAACATTCCGCTTTCTTTGTCCTTTTTGATATAACCGGCTTGCTGAAATGAGTGTAACGCAATATTCAAGTTATCTAAAGCCAGACAATATGGATGTACATTGGCAACATTTGGCAGCTGCATAAGTTTTTCTATACGCTGTTGCATATGGATAAGAATATCCTTTGTGCTGAATTCATTACATCCGTTAGATCGACTAGACGAGGTAGTGCAACTTACAGAGGGAAACTGTTTTAAAGAAAATAAATGATTATTTTTTTAATAATACATGTATGCATGCTTGTTTAATAATTTACCTCATTGACGGTCACAGCTAATTGGTAATAGAGGCATAGAAAAGGCGCCAGGGAGGAAAGAATTACGTTACTAGCCACATTTTCATGGAACGTAATTCGGCCGTTATTTTTTGCGATTGTGAGTACACCATGTTTGGAAAGTAGTATCAGATTCCTATTGAATTCCTATAATAATCAATCAGAGATTTAAATCAATTGTTAACAGAACAAAAACTAAAATAAACAAATCGTTTTCGGTGTCTAGCTGAAGTCGCAAGTATTGCAGTATTGTATTTTAAATTTCAATTATTGTAATTCATTTGCAATTACTTTATTTATTATTTATTAGTCTTCCTTTCAAATTTTAGATTGATCGGTTAAATTGGAAACGAGAAAACGCAAGATAGCTGAGGATAGGTCAGACGAAATTCCACCACCAAATATTCAGTGAATGCCAAATTGTTTATGGAACGATTGCACCGTCCTTAAAGACTATTTCTAAGTCTTTCCGAAGATTCCAGACCGGACATTTTTCCATAGAGGACGAGCCGCGAGAAGATCCACCAAAATCTTTCACTGATGACGTCACTGTAGCTAGGTAAAGTCCGAAATTGACGAAGACCCACGATTGACGCAAGAAATGATTGCTAATGAATTGGGCTTGAATGCCACGGCTGTATCGAGAATATTAAGTAATAATCTGGGGTACACAAATCTGCTCAATGAGTACCGCGAATTTTAAATGAGGCGAAAAAAGAGGCTCGAGTGAATTTTGCAAAATTTTTACTAAACAAATTCGAAAATAGTCAGTCTAGCAACTTTAGTAAAGTCGTTACTGGTGACAAATCCAGAAACCAAACAGCAGTCCATAATATGGAGCCCAACAGGAGCAAACCCACCCGTAAAATCTAAACAACAAAAATCAGCAGCAAAAGTAATGAGTCAGTCTACTTCACCCGATCTAAAATCGTCGCTGCTATTCCACTGGAAAGGGGTCAGACGGTAACTGCAAAATGGTACACCGAAGAGTGCTTACCAAAAGTTTTAAAAAATTTGTTGGAAAACAGGAAGAAAGAGGATTTGTAGAGCTACTTTTTATATCATGACAACGCGACATCCCACGCTGCTGAAATAACGAGTAATTTTATTGTGATCTCTGGGATCGAAGAAATACCTCCAGCACTATATTCGCCAGATATAGCCCCTTGTGATTTATGGTTATTTCCATAAATTTAAAAAAAAAATTTAAAAGGAAAGGTCTATATAGCAACGAGGATAAGCTTAAAAAGCAAGATTATGAAGACTGTTTTCAGAAGTAAAGATTATTGTTCTATAGAATATTTAAGTGCCTTTTATTTTTGTTGTAGCCACAAAAGAAGTTTGTTGCAGGAGTGACAGTCCTTGGCCGAAACGTTCTGATATAAAGAGCCGACTGTCACGGGAACTTTTAGATTTTATTTGCCTCTTACGACAGGCACGCCTTACCGCGGGAATATTCTTGCGCTTATAAAAACTAAAATCGGTCAAAAATAGGTCTGTTGTTTAGAAAGTAGGTATTTTTTTTGTTATTAAATGGAATGTAACGCGAATGGAAACATAATCTTGTTTCTTCAGGAAAGCAGCTTATGTATGTAAGGAAATGTACTTGCAGCACTTCTTGGTATTCATTGCTATTCATCCGGAACGAGAGAAATGCAAGCTATGTTGACTAGCCCACACTTAAACTGTCATAATTAAGATCTGAATATTGTAGTCGACTAAATTCCTAACCATCCAGACTTGACCACGACATACCCAACGTATGTTCTACATGCAATGAGTCCCCGCACGACATTAACCACCTCTTTGTATGACCTTAAAACCAACTCATCTAACGTCAACCCATTGGATTTTTTAGTTTTTTCCTAACTGCAAAAAATTTCATTATGGTTTCTAGAAAAGTCAGCTTTAGACCCAATCTTTACGAGTAAACTGTATCAATGGTATTATTTAGATATTCTCACCTCCATATCACGATTCGACTCAATTATGAATTCGTGCTTAAAAATGTTATCTAGTTTAGATACACGTTGCAACAAACTATCAACCACCTCGGAGTAAGTACCAAACGATTCTGGGATCTCACCACCTCGTTGAGTTTGTTGTTCTTCTCGCAATTGCAGTGCTGCTATTATAAGATATGCCGGTCGAGCTAGCCAAAACATACATGGATTTATGTATAGCTGTAATGCCAATGTAGGTACAGCCACCGCCATGGCCTGTGGCAGCAGCGCGTGTGCCTTCAGTCTTTTACTATCGATTTCCTGTGCTAATTGTGCTGCGGCGACCTGTGTAAATTGCAATCGCGAGTTGTGAAAGTGAACAATGTTCGAATGTATCTCTACAGTTTCCATTATATCCACTTTGAGACAATTTAAGTCGGTGGCAACGTGAGCGCCAAGTTCTTCGAACAATTTCTTAAGTTCTGTAATACCATTAGCTAATTCGTCAAGGTCAACCCAATGCTCGGAATATATTCGACTAGCATAGTACAGACACAATAAATTGAACGTACTGATAACGATACCGCGCTGCTGTTGATAAATTATCTGCATAGAAGAAAGATTTGAGAGAGTTTTGTATGTAGGTATGTATAGCATGTGAATAATAAATCTACTAACTTCGTTTCCTAACTTTTTAATCAAATCCAACTCGCACTTATCCAACTTTTGCAAATGTGCACCCATGGTAGCACGCGGCATTCGATCTGCTCCAGTGTGTCCAAAGAATTCTCGCACAGATATTGGTGCTCCGAAATCCAAGTACATTTTACCAAATCGTTCATCGATAATTTTAAGCGCCTTGAAAAATCCCTTGGTTGTCTCTTTCGGTTTTGGCACGCCCAACAATTCATACACAAACAATTGCTCTTCCAATAAACGTTCGTATGATATGCTTACTGGTACAATTGTGACATCTGACACCTCGCCGGTGAAGTAGGGTAGCAATGCCATTGAGAGCAAACCAATCTTTGGCACGAGTGCCTTGAAGTTTCGGCTGCGCGTTCCCTCGATAAAGAATTCCACGCCGATGTGATAAGCCGAGATTAATGCATACATATATTCACGAAAGATATCCCAATAGAGTTCGTCATTGGAGAACGAGCGACGCATAAAGAATGCACCCGTTTTTCGCAGCATTGTTCCCATGCCGAACATGCCATGAAAGTCTGAAAAGGCAGAAAAAAAAAAAATAATGAAAAAATAATATTGGATAACCGCCGAAGCATAAAAATATTCTCACCCATGCCAGCCGCTATACCCGGTATCTCGATATCATAATAAAAGCAAATATATGACATTAATACAAAATCCATGTAACTCCGATGACTGGGCAAGTAACAAACCGGATTGCGCCCCAACTGCTCCCGAACTCTTCGAATATTGGCAGAGTTCACATATATACCCGATAGGATCCGTTTGGCAATTGCAGTTATAGCCATACCACACCATCGTATTATCGGTAAGTTTCGCTCCAAACCGATTTCATCAATTATCTCTTTCACTTGCTTTTCGATCTGCTTCACTGAGCTGTTATTAACTTGTGCGTAATGCTCAATAATATTGCGTACTTTCTCACTACGAAATACGTGGCGCTTCAAAGTTTGTGGATTCAAATATCGCTCAAATTCATTGGCTACTTGCGGTTTGTACTCTTTGGTCATAACCGGTTCTTTGCCGCTAGCGATGATATTTTCAAATCCTTTCATGTAAAGCGATGCCGCACCCAGGGGCAGAGGATCTGGCGGGGATGTCCCCGTCTTCATAATGCTAATTTATTTTGACTTTTGAAGTAATTGGTAATCAATGTAATTTCTGCGAAGGAGAAATGCTAATTGTTTTTTAAACGATTTATTGGTATGTTTCTACACAAACGTATACAAAATACAAGTTATATTTAATTGGTTTACCATAAACTTTAGACCACAAATATAATTTTATAATTTATAACTTATAATTTTTCCATTTTGAAATTACCCAAAAATACTGACTGTTATAATAAAATATTTTGAAAAGTAAGCAACGTGAAAAAACTTGGAACCAATAAAGGGAAAAATAAATTTCCTTTTAATTGTTGGTATTACGATTTTCACCGTTATATTGAAAAATACCAAATACATAATAAATATCTGTTTTACAACGACCATACAGCACAAGTACATTTACATACATTTTTTACAATGAGGTATTAAAGAGGATTTTGGACTCGCCATCTTCGGTTGGAGAAATGTATTAAAATAGTCGGCTCTTTCTTCATTTTGGGAAACAGGTAATAATCTGTCACCAGAAGCACAGTAAGAATTGGGGAGGACCTCCCCGAGCAGAGGTTGGATACCAAACGAGGTTTCAGACAGGGTGACTTCTTCTTCTTCGGTCCCACGTCACTGTCGACAGTCATAACTTCGAGGTTGTAGATAATTTCGTTTATCTAGGAACCAGCATCAACACCAATCGAAATTTCAGCCTGAAAAAATTCAGTGCAGAATCACTCTCGCCAACAGCTGCTACTTTGGCCTGAGTAGGCAATTGAAAAGTAAAATTCTCTCAGACCAAAACCAAACTCTACAAGACACTCATCATTCCTGTCCTCCTACCTATATGGTGCAGAAGCTTAGACGATGTCCACATCCGGTGAGTGGGCCCTAAGAGTCTTCGAGAGGAAAGTTTTCTGAAAGACTTATGGTTCTTTGCGCATTGGCAACGGCGAATACTACTTTGGAAGTATTCGATGCAGTACCCGCCGTTAGAAGCAGAGGAAGAGGAAGTCCTCCACTTTGTTGGAAGGATTAGCTGGAGATCACTCTTTCACTTGGTACTTCTAACTGGCACCAGACAGCGACGGGAAGGAACAAATGGCGCACTTTTATTGATTCGGCTATAATAGCGTAAGCGGTGTTCACGCCAAAGAAGAAGAAGAACGCAGCGTAGTTTTTGCGGAGGCGTGAGCATTCTCGGCACCCATCTTGCGTTGACTTCAGTCATGCCAAAATGATAGTGCAGGCTTTTTAAAATGGTTGTATCGGATACTCACGCTTTTAGTAGAGCACCGTCAAGGATAATTTTTTCAACTTTGATTAAGTTTTGACGTGGTTACCTCGATGCTCTTGCCCGGCCTCGTCATCAAGGGATTCCCTTTCTGGTAGCAACAGATTTGCCTTGCTTGGTTTCCATAATTCACTTCTTAGTCGTATTTAAGAGGAAACTAAAGCTCTAGCTGTATATGCTTAGATATTATTTAAACAGAATCCAAGAAATTTTGTAATGTTAAGTTAAAATTGCCGGCTAATACGGAAAAAAACTTCCAAAATCTTCCACTGATGACGTCACTGTAGCTCTGGTGAAGTTCGAAATTGACGAAGACCCACGATTGGCCCAAGAAATGATTGCTAATGAATTGGGGTTGGATGCCATGGCTGTATCGAGAATATTAAGTAATAATTTGCTCAATTTTTACTATTCAAAATCAAAAATATTAGTCTAGCAACTTTTGTAAAGTCGTTACAGTTGGGGAAACTTGGTTATATAAGTACAATTCAGAAACCAAATAGCAGTCCATAGTATGGAGCCCAACAGGAGCAAACCCAACCGTAAAATCTAACATCTAATCCACTGGAAAGGGGTCAGACGGTAACTGCAAAATGGTACACCGAAGAGTACTTACCAAAAGTTTTCAAAAATTTGTTGGAAAACAGGAAGAAAAAGGATTTGCGGCGCTACTTTTTACATAATGACAAGGAGCAATCCTATACTGCTGAAATGACGAGTAGTAATTTTATTGCGATCTCTGGGATCGAAGAAACACGTCCAGCACCATATTCCCCGGATTTAGAACCTTGTATTTTCTGATTATTTCCAAAAACTAATTAACATTTAAAAGGAGAGGTCTTCAATAGCAACGAGGAGATAATTAAGCTGAACTTGATAAGAGTTGAAGACTGTTTTCAGAAGTGAAAAGAAATGCATTGAAATGCATTGATTGCGATTATGTGGAGAAGATAAAAAAGAAGAAAAAGATTATGAATAAAAAGAATTTTTTCGTGTTTTTTAAGTCAACTTACCAAATCTATCCCCTCGTATATTGGGAAAGTTATAAAAAGCCATCCCAGTAATTGTACGCAATATTACTAATAATTTACATAAGTAAAACTGATTACAATATATTATCTGCTTAATTGCTTAACATTTTATATCCATTATCCAAATAAGACTTTGCGTTATGTGCTAAGTTATGTGTTTAAGCTCTTTTCAGTTGTGCACACGAAGTAAAATAAATAAATACGTACCTCTTCGAAGTAAAGTAAGAAGTTCTTATTCGAAGTATGTAAATAAATTTTTAAATATAATACTCTTTATTTAAACAATTTAATATTATTTATTAACAAATTAATGACGGCCGCGGTAGCCGAGTGGTTAGCATTGCGTCCTGCCATTCGGAAGGCTCGGGTTCAAATCCCGGTGCCACCAACATCCAAAAGTTATGGAAAATTAATTTAAAATAAAAAATTAAGTTAAATTTTCTAATTGCGGTCGCCCCTCGGCAGGGAATGTCCATCCCTCCGAGTGTATTTCGGACATGAAATAAAGCTCCTCATTAAAAAAAAACCATCAGCCGTTCGGAGGCGGCTTAGTATAAACTGTAGGTCCCTCCATTTGTTGGGAAAAAAAGATTAAGACGCAAAACCACAAATTGGAGGAGGAGCTCGGCCGAAAATCGCTTAAGCGGTTACAAAGCGCCAAAAATATATATATAATATCTTTACATACTCGTACTCGTATCTCATTTATATCCACACATACATTTGTATACATGTACAAGTTTGTATAAACAAATTGCATTAAAAAATGTCACTAAGGAAATTCCTTTAATGCCGAACGACTAAAGTTTTAAAATTCACTAGTCTGTGTTATGTGGATTTTGTATTGAAGTTAAATATTTTCCACATAAATAAGTATGTACAGACATACGTATGTGCACACATTTGTGTACATTGAATTTGCTCATTAAAAATTCAAATGAAATATTTATTCGCACATTAATTACCAAATACTTTTCTTATTTCGTGAGTTCAATAAGATCATACATACATACATATATATTATCTTATTATTTTACTCACGGTATGTGATAGGGGCGATCAATTTTTCAAATGATATTGTTTAGAAGAAGTTCTTATTGGTCGTGGTGACAAATAAATAGTTTCAACTGCAGAATAGATTTAAATCCTTGTAAGGCAGCGTCCATAAACCACCTAACTCGTACTAGTTGGTGGAAAAGATAAGTTTGAATGCTATGCTGATCCACTTGATGGGGGGAAGCAGGCGAGAGCAAAGTGAAGTATTTTAAGTAAGTCGGATGAAAATTTTATTAAACAAGTAAAATAGTTTAATTTGGCACACAGGTGGTAATTTTCCAGAACTTTGCTGTGACTTTCCTTCTCCAATTTTTATTCTAATTGCTAATGCAAAGAAAGTATTATTTATGATATATATTTCTAGCAAATGGAACTTGGGTCCAGGAAAAAAAACATTCCTGTAAAAAAAAATCTGTTAATACCATTTTTTCGCAAAATACCACATAGGTACCGAATTCCAAGTAAATGGAACGATTTTTTCGAATAGGTCAGTCTTTGGACCACTTTCCGGAGACAAGAGTAGCCTTCCTGTTAATTTTAGAAAAAAGCCACCAGCTAAACGAATTTCAAGTAAATCGAACCATAAATAAGATTTAAATTTTTCGAAAGTTATAATCCTTCTTTTAATAACCGTTAAATAATATAATACATTTAACAAAAATAAGCGTTTTATGATTGAAATATTTTTTTTTTTTTAAATATGTAGTAGAAAGCGCAATGTATTGTGAACCAAAACCACGTCCCATCGGCCAGAGGATAGGAAAGGGTACGATATGACTATAATATGACCAAGTGGTCTATGGACGCTGCGTAACGAATTTAGTATTACTTTAACCTTACCATCACCAGATTAAGGCTCATCAATGTTTTTTACATGGCAATGCAATTTTTTAGAAAAGGTCATTAACATTCATCCATATAAAAGCACATTAAAATCTTAAAAGACTTTCTTTATACGTTACGTTTATGTATAAGTACATATATACGTATGTAAATATTTATAAAAAACCCACTTTGAAAAATTAATAGTACTGTTCGGTGAGCGGATGGGCAGTAAAATGATTTTGGCATTTCCCTCTGGTTAATTTTTACTGAAATTTTTCACCGAACACAGCCAATTATGTTCATAGAGAAATTAAGTGTTACATCGTAATACGTTACAGAACAAGTTACTCTTAACAAAGCAAATGTCTTATGAAAGAAATGTGTTGAGATCGACATATTACCTTTTCCTGAATAAATGAATAGACATTTTTAACAAGATCACATATCGTGCTTTTTAAATGCATATTTTCTTGCATTAAAAATTGTCCAAAAAAGGTTCCAAAATAAAGCTTTGAGAAACCAATTGACAACGCAATTCGGATCTACACCGAGAGCTTCATACCAAAATGGTCTGCGAAGTAATTCGGGATTGATGCAGTTTCCCACGACCTAAGGCTACAGAATAATAACGCTGAGCCCCAAAAACTACGAGAATCAGAAGGCTGTACACCAAAATTAAACGAACAAAATACCACTACTATCTAACAAAATAACAAAGATTGTATTAATTATTATTAAAAACAAAGCTTCCTAAAAGCCCTTGCAGTTTTCATAGTGTAGTTTTGAAAAATATTGCTAGTAAGTATATTTCTTTTATTAGTTATAATTCAATGAAATGTAAAACCATAGTTTATTTATTACATTTCTATAAAAAAAAAAAAAATCTTGCTCGAAAAAAGTAATGCATTACCCATTTTCCAATTGGGATGCTTACATGAGATTGGAACACTACATTTAAATTTATGTATGAGTGTAAATATGTATAAATGTGTGCATTCAATAACGTTTTTTAAACTCAAATCACATATTGTTTAACTATACGATGGCGGTATTATACAAATTAAAATATAATTAAGGATTAACACAAACAATCCAAATAATATAAATGCTGAAAACGATTTAATAACATGTAGCCTTGTAAGGCCATCATTTGCGATTATTAATTTTGGGGAAATTTTAGTTTTCAGCTGCAGGCTTTCGTAAATAAATTTGATATGGATGGAAAGAGGAAAATGCCTATATTCTAAAACTATTTCCCTTTTTCCAGCTGACTTATGTTTTTGAATAATTTCTTTTTTAAAATTGGCATAATGAATGTAAAATTTCTTCTATATTGGTGTTACCAGACTACTGAGTAAAATAATAATAATCGTACACAGTACGGCAATACCATAATGGAATTTGTTAATGTTTATTTACGTTGCATTGCGCGTTAATTTAAACAAAATAAGTGAAAACAGTTAATCAAATGGAAGTAATATTTGTGTTCGTTAAAGACAAAGTAAAGAATAGTGAACATTTCATAAAGAAATGATGTGATTAAGTAAACAATTTTTAACTTATAAAATATAATACATTTAAATTCTGATTGTTAAAATATAGGAAAAAGAAATATCTCTCTCATCATTATTACAAAGTTTCATATCAAAATTTCCTGTGGTTTGCTGTAATATCAAGGGCGGCTGAACACTAGAGGTCAGCCTTAATTTTAGTGACACTTAAGCTCTATTCTCGATTCGTTAGTGAAAATAGCTGGAAATAGGTCGAGTATATCGAGTCCCTGAGGCACCGAGTTGATACATTACTTTAAAAGTTGTGTTAACAACAGTCATTAGCTGCGACTGCGGCGTATTTAATTATCGATGCATTCGAGAAAAATAATATAAATAACTAAGAGCAACGTAAATTAAGAAAAAAAAAATCACAATAGTCTGGTTTTTTCCAATAGTACACGTATTATCCGCCGGTCAAGTGACACGGCTCCCTTAACATACGCTTTAAAGCAAAACAATTTTATATAATGATAGCTTGACACCAGTAGCATCATATATCTGACTCATTTTAATCAAATATTATTTTTTCAGAAGAATATTATTATCCAATGAATTATAATATTTAAATACTAAACTTTATATCTTATATAAGAAGTCGTAATCACATACATACATATGTACGTGTATGTATATATGTAAGAGCACAAAACTGTATAAGAGTACTTGGATAAATATATTTATCCTTTTTGAAATCCCACAAAGATCTAATTTCCAATGCGCACTTTAAGCAACACATTAACAGGTAGCTAAAGGAGCTTATGTATGTACATACATAAGTATGTAAGTAGATATTTCTAAAAAGATTTGCCTGTGTGAAAGTTTATAAGTGCTCTAGACTTAATTAGTTAACTAATATACAAGTTTCGACGGTAAAAAACAATTATGTACCTTTTTATGTAAATACTCGAAATAGTTTTCATCTAATACTGCACCAAACTTATTTATTTCGGAATAGCACAAAAATAATCAGGATACATTGACTGGCGGAAAAGCTTCGTCATAGACATATGTATACTACATCCCACCACCCCTCAACACACAATTTTTCTAACAAACACACATTTACCGATTGGTAAATGTACTGTTTATCCCCTTGAAAAAAAAAGCATATTAAACGCACCTTTAGCAATTTACTATTTTGTAGTTTACTTTTTAGCTTTATTTGTTTGGATTTCACTTATCTATTGCAAATTATATTAAATCAACTAAACGCACTTACTCTCACCGAATACCAAATACTGGTTATGCATCTGACGATAGAAACACAAAACGGCAAAAAAGCACACCAATTGTAAACGACAAACGGCAACAGCTCCACAAAAAAAAATCGCGGCGAATTGGAAAGTTCAGTGTTGCTTTTGTTAAGCTCACAAAAATATTTTTTTATTTAATTTTTCTTACTTAATAATAACTAACAATTTTAAATAATATGTATATATATTTACATTGAAATATATCCTATTTGTATTTAGACCAATTTTTCATTGCTATGAATTTGAATTCACTAGTCATTTTTAAATAAATGTTTACTTTAAAAAGACAACATTGTACATCAACGTATTCTTAATTATCATATTATCATTATGTATTTCTTATTATCATTTCTTGTATTGAGCGTAATAAAACAGGTCAGCCACTTTGGATAAGGCTTTGCTGAAGAAAATTGCCAACATACTGCTTCATTAGCGTTGCACACTTGTCTTAAGTAGCATACAAACTTGAATTACCAAATAAGTATTGCATTATCTTTTCTTTTACTTTAATTTCGATTACTTAATTAATTATTATATTTTAATTAGGCCGTGGTTCGTTGAGCGTACAATTGATTAAGTTTTTTCAAAAACGCAGTGTCATTTGCAAATTTAAACCATAATGTCTGATCGGGAAAAATCTTCACTAGCCACGCTCATACATTTTCTACATATCATTTTGGATAGAATTTTGGAGTTCGCACTTGGTTGGCTTCTAGGCAATGTTCGTAATGTACCAATACCACCAAATAAAGAGCAGGAAGCATTATTATCAACTAGCGCAGTGAAACTTGCTTGTTTAATTCGTGAACGAAAATTGCATTCGTATGAAGTAGTAAAAGCCTACTATGACCGGTTAATAACCGTAAATCGTGAATTAAATGCTGTAGTGGATGGTCCATTTTCCGAAGCTCTAGAAGAGGCGAGAGGAATTGATGAACGGTTCAAAAAAGGAGAGATCACAGAAGAAGAATTAAAAAGAAAACCATTTCTTGGTGTTCCATTTACCACCAAAGACAGCACTGAAGTAGCAGGAAAGTTGCATACGCTAGGTTTAGTATCTCGTCGTAATGTACGAAGCCCCAATGATGCTGAATGTGTGCGGTTAATGAAGGAAAGTGGCGCCATTATAATAGCAACATCAAATGTTCCTGAAGTTAATAAGTGGATAGAAACACGTAATATGCTGATTGGCCAAACTAAAAATCCATATGACTACAGACGTTCTGTTGGTGGTTCTTCAGGCGGGGAAGCAGCGTTAATTAGTGCATGCTGTACAGCATTTGGTTTGGGTACAGATATTGGTGGCAGTATACGAATTCCAGCCTTTAATTGTGGAGTTTTTGGTCATAAGCCGACTAAAGGTGTAGTCAACATGCGAGGCTGCACATTTCGTAAGGGCGATGAAGAGCATACTATGGTAGCCGCTGGACCAATGGCGCGGTATGCTGAGGACTTAATTCCTATAATGAAAGTACTGATTGAGCCAAGCCAAACTAAAACTCTACGCTTGGAAGAACCAGTAAATCTAAAAAGCCTACGTTATTTCTACATACCATGTAATAATATGATGCAGTGCAATCCAATTGGTGAAGAAGAACAATCACTCATGCTTAAAATATGTCGTCATTTTACAAACTTATCAGGCACCGAGGTGAAATTAGCTACCTTACCGCACTTAGAATTATCGAGCAAAATGTGGCGTTACTGGATGACGCAAGAGCCAGCAAATTTCAATAAACTTCTAGGTAATGGGGAGGACTTGAATCCCTTTTTTGAGTTATTTAAAAAGTTACTAGGACGCAGCGAGTTCACAATGGCTGCAATTTACTCACTAATTGACGCTTTACTTCCACCTGAAAGAGAACAAAAGATGCGAGAAGCAACAAAAAGGTGCAAGAATGCACTAAATGAGTTACTTGGTGACGATGGCGTATTATTCTTTCATAGTTCACCGCGCACTGCTCCTTTCCATTACTATCCCTTAATAAAATTCGCCGATTTTAATTATTTCAGTATATTCAATGTACTGCATGTGCCAGTTACACAAGTTCCCATGGGCTTAGATTCCAGAGGTATGCCTATGGGTATACAAGTTGTTGCCAACGAAATGAATGACAGATTGTGTCTCAATGTAGCCAAAGAATTAGAGCGTGCATTCGGCGGCTGGGTACGACCATATAAACATAGCAT
This sequence comes from Ceratitis rosa, assembly GCA_037013455.1. Classification (NCBI taxonomy): domain Eukaryota; kingdom Metazoa; phylum Arthropoda; class Insecta; order Diptera; family Tephritidae; genus Ceratitis; species Ceratitis rosa. The sequence continues at coordinate 17,867,487 of JAWMAG010000037.1, forward strand.
GACTAAATAATTTAAATCATGCATATGTACATAAATGCATACATACTATGTGCCTATACCATCTGTACGGACATACATACATGTACGGATGTTCGAAATTAAATACTACGTAACATTTAAGTTTAAATAATAAATGTGAATGGTGAATGATTTTGAATTTAATAAACAAAAAATTTAAATTGGTTTTGGAATTAATAATATAAATAATATTTTTCTTTTACTTTTAATTTTAGTTACTATAAGTATGTACATAACATATATATTTGTAGCTATGTAGGCGTGTGTGTAATACAAGCACCAAAAGCATGAGGACAATTAATTGATGGAATAGGCATTTCAATATTCATAGAAGAAAAATTACAAATAAAAAATAGTACTAAATTTTACATATTATACTAATTCTTATTTGCAATAAGATTTGTCTTTTTTGAATTACCCATACCGGATCTACGAACATGAAGTTATTGAAGAGTGCAAAAAAATTATATACATACATAAATTAGAAGACCAAATATTAGCTAAAAAATATATATGTACATGCAAAGGTGTTTAAGTAAACTGCTATTTTTTAAAACTAATTTTTCTTTCTATCTGAACAAACTTAAAAAAGAACTGTTTAGAGATATAACACATACATATATATTATAAAATAAAATTCATCAGATTTGATGTACAATTTCTTAGTTGTAAAGAACTCCGTCAACGTTTATTTATTACTCAATAAATAACAAATCGCTTTACTATACACAACGTCTTCTTTTACAACTTTAACTAACTCTGATGTTGCCACCAAAGAATTCACTTTGCAACAGAGTATCCGATGTGTATACCTCATGGAATCCTCGTACTCAGCTCTGGAAATTTCTTACATGTCACGATTGCTGTTCTAAACGCTGCAAGCCTTTCTAAGTAGACCAGTTTCGTTTTGCTTTCTAGTCTCCCAACGGTCTATGTTCGATAGCCAAAGAAGTCAATTTTCTATCACAGTGGTACTGTTCAGATATGATATAAAAAATGCGGTTTTTCGAGCGCTCTCACAAAATAAAGAGTTTCGAAAGTTTACATTTTTGCAATGTGTAAGACCTACTCTACTCGGCCTAAAAGGAATTTTTTGTAGGCCTGGCACGCCTCATAAAATTTCCTCCAATAGACAATAACTCTGTTCAGTGAAAAATTTCAGTAAGATTCCAGTAAGGAAACGTCAAAATTGGGCTCTTTCGGTGCAAATTTTATTGGCTTTTTGTCTCACCGAACGTGGTGCAGTAAAATTTAGTAACAATTGTTACTGCCCATCAACAGAGCTATATGATGACCGTAAATAATTTAATTTTCTGCACTTCGCTTCAACCTCTTATTATGTGTACTAACTCGTATACAAAATTTAATGAATTTCAATTTGTGGAAATTACTCATTTCGCAATAATATATTGAAAATCTTCTTTGGAAATACTCAAATGCTCGACAACAATTTCAAGAAAAGCCAAAATTAATAGTGCAGAACGAATAAATGGAAATTTTGTTAGTAGAATTCGAATTGCAGATAAAGGAGAGCAGTTACACACAGTAATTTTTATTTTTAAAACTATGTGAATTGCAGAACAAGTCTCAGGGTGATCACACCTCGAAACTAAAATTTTTCGACTTTAAAATTCGTGAAGAAAATGAAAATTGGGACGTCTGATGCCACCTTTATATGTTGTCTGATATGAGAGGACACCTCGTAAGAGAACTTAGTTCTATCAGCTGATTTCTTTAACTATAATCGTGTTTTCACTATAAAACATATGGAAAGCAAGTAAATAACTGTTTGTTTTTATTAAATTAAGTAAAAACAATATGTAAATAATGTTGCGAAGCAATAAAAATATTACATCAGATATACTGAAGCAGTTCAAATTGAGGGCGCAAAATGCATTAGCACAATCTAGGCTTTCTAGTAAGTCTGCCAGAAAGCCGCTACTGAAAAATTCTAAAGAGTTCGATGTGCCTTCGGAGGAGCCAATAAACGCATATTTTTTAAAAACTCAAATAGGTAAAAATATGTTGCTAATATAAACTAATATCCGTAACGCATTTGCTCAACTTATATTATGTTTTAAAGGTTCTACTTATCACAAATGGAATACTGTCTTAGCAAAGAATCCAGAGCTAAAATCCATAAAAAGGCAAGATGCAGTTAACACGGCAAATTCTTTAATGAAACTCAACTTCGATGCAGAAGACATAATATCAAAGCCACTTGTATTGCATCAGAATGCGCTCACGGTGAAGAATCGTTATGAAGTACTTGATGAATGTGGTTTCAAACCTGTCACACTCTTAATAATATCAAAATATGTAACGGTTATAAACAAAAGTGTTTCAATGTTGAAATCATTTAGATATATTCCATTTGAGACTAACGTATTAGAAAACTTATGCAATTGCCTCACTGACATAGATTTATCTGCAAAAGACTTTCAAACCATAAATGATGAAATGCTACTCAAATACTTACGGGAATGCTTACTGAATGTTTATTTGAGGCAAACTTTAGATATGAACGATGATGATATTAAAAAACTGTGGAAAGTTTACAGCCGCGTTCGTCACAGGAGTTTCAAGTCAGTGCAGTCAGTATTGCAGATGCTGTTAAAAGAGCTGCAATTTCCAAAAGAGCGTATCATTAAAAATGCCTTCTTGCTCCACGGAGATGCTGAAAACATGCGAAGAATAATTGCTGAAATACCGACAATAGATGGTCAAGATATGAGAGATATCGTCTACCGTCGTCCAAAAATATTGATGTCATCTTGTGATGGGCTATTAAGAACACTTGAATACGTGAAAGCTTACGGTATAAATGAGTCAGCAGTAACAAGATGTTTGGAAGTATTAACCCTAGGATCCGATACTGTACTAGAACGGCTGAAAGACATGAACTCAATAGATGAATTTAAAGTTTTGGCCACTAATCCTCGAATATTACGCTTAGTACACTACCAAAATAAAGCACGCGTGCGGCTGGAGTACTTAAATCAACTTAAAGTCCGTTGCGCCTCACTGCATATATTATCAGGGGGATCCGAGAAATTTGCCAAGTATTTTCTTTATTTAGATATTAAAAATGACTTCTTTTAAAATACTTATTATGTTTCTTAAAGGTTCGCACGTGAAGGCTCAGATCGTACAAAAGGTCGTGATGTCGTAGTCTATTTGGCAAATATCTTAGAAAAGGAAGAAAACGGAATACGTGCTTTACTTTCTCGTCATCCCAACTGGTGTCATATACCTGTTTTACAAGTAAAACAATGCTTTGATTTTTTACAATCAAAAAAATTTCCAATATCAGCAATTTACGATAACATACATCTTCTTTTATATCCCATGTAAGTCCAAAAATTATGTCCAGTCATTTTCTATAGTATTATATAATATAATTTAATTATTAAATAGACAAAGAATTGAGGAAAAGCTTGCAGAGTTACACAAATCAGAATTTATTGAAGAACTTCAACTGCCGGTAAACAGTATTTACGATTTGGATAATAATGAATTGCTAACGCTCATTCTTTATTTAATTGAATGTGAATTCCATTTCACTGGAGACGGTATTTGGACAGAACAGCAAATACAACCTGTAGAGAATTTCAACAATTTGCTCCCCGACTTTCCAGAAAGTTTAAATAAAATTTACAAATATGGAATGAAACCCGGTGGAAGAACAAACGGTTCTACAAATGAGAGAACTGAAGCAAGCGCTGCGCCCTAGTGACTAATAAATGCTGAAAATTTCGGTTTTGGCATATAGTAATGTTTGCAAAATTTTCCATGGCGATATTTGCATGTACATATGAACATATTTCTAAAATGGATTTTTTTCTGAAAAACTTTGTTTAAATTCAAGTCTTTGTTGAAATTTATTAAAAAGTAGTTAACGTTTATCATGATTATTATTTAATTTGCAAATGTATATAAATATTTTTATAAGGGAAATACATGTTTAAAACACAAGAATTATTGGAAGATGTTCTATATTATTATTAATAGGCTCTACTTTGAGTCATCGTTTGATGCTGATTCAGTAGTTAGGGCTTCATCTTCATGTTTAACAGTTATGGCCGAATGTTTGATAGAACAGTTTTTAAGTTTTTCTAAAATTTCTTTATAAGCTGGAGATATGGGCTTTTGCACGACTTCCTTATATGTATATTCCGAGTCCTCATTGAGCTTAAAAAATATATAAAATATTTTTTGAAATTAAGGTTATTTTACTTCCATGCATTACTTACATTCAAACTATAAGACATGTCGGAATCAAACCCACGCAGATCACCACAAACAACGAAAGGTATAAGTTTTTGATTTACGCTCGAATCTGTCGCATTCACTATCATTTGCACATCGTCAATCATAGGATTTATCATTTGCGGAATATAACCATCTGGACATCGATAATTTTGGCATACGACGAAAGCTTCAATGCTAGAATTTCTCGAACTTGCTGGTTTAGCTATGGAAACTTTTTCAAAAAATATACGTAGCTGTGAATACAGCAAATTCGTATCTTTGCCTCGGAAAATCTTGGCTACAAAATTTCCTCCAGTCATCAATACATGTGTAGTTATACTGAGTGCAGCCAACAACAGCTGGCTTTGTATATACTCGTCGATGTCGTGAAGACCAGTAACATCGGGTGCACCATCACAAATTACCAACTGTGCCTTTTGCGATTCTCCCCCAAAATGATCGATTATTGCCTGAGCTGTGCTCAATTTCGTTATGTCTCCTTGGATCTGTGTTACACCAGGTAGAGGTGCCATGGCTTGCAAATCCACCGCAATGATTTTTACCTCCTCATTGTTGGTGCGATTCTCGTAGAGTCGCTTCGATAACACTTGAGTCCAACTGCCCGGTGCAGCACATAGGTCAACGGCACGAGTTACATCTTAATAAAGAACATATGAAACAAATATTAACAAAATGTAGAATTAACTAACCTTTTAAAATGTGAAACTTTTCATCGATTTGCAACAATTTAAAAGCGCTTCTAGCACGCCAGCCTTCTTCTTTCGCCAGCCTATAGTATATGTCCCTTTTATCCTTAGAAGTTTTTCCCATTTTAGTATTCTTCTTTTACTTTCAGATTTATTTTAATTTAAAATTATTTTTGCCGAATTAAAAAATCAATTACTGAAATCAATTGCAGTTCAACGAAAATTGAATTCGCCTTGGTTTGTTTGCATCCAGTAAACAAAACATTGCAAAGGGAACAGAGCTACTAAACGTCAATTCTCTCTAAATCGTCAGCTGTCAAAATCTGTCAACACGTGTAGCTTTCCCGGTGTAAAATTGATATCGTTGTACAAGTGCTTCTATAATATTTTCATTTATCCTAGAAATAACAAAATAACAAATCATGTCTCTGATGCGGATAAGGTAAAATAAGTAATGATTATTTTATTCATCACTTTAAAGTGCATTTTGTTTTTCAGAAAACCGAAAACCCGTAAGGGAAAACAGATTCTGCTAGCCCGCGAGCCGCAGCTTATAGAGTCCACACGAACTATGCTCTTTCTTGATGGGCGTAAATGTGGTGGAGACGTTAAGTCCTGTATGAAGGACTTACAACAACTTCGCAAGCCGCTAGTTAAAGTGTTAAATCGTAACAACGATATTACACCTTTTGATGATCCCTCATCACTGGAATTGTGAGTTTATCAAATCTTTTTTATTTGACGTACTCTTTCTGCAACAATATACTAATCTAATTTTCTTTAGCTTGACAATGAAAAATGATTGTGCGTTGTTTGCGTTCGGATCAACATCAAAAAAACGCCCCAACAATTTAATTCTTGGTCGTATTTTTGAAAATGAAATATTAGATATGATTGAATTGGGTATAAAACAGTATACGTCCATGTCCGAGTTTAAAACTGAAAAAATTGGTACAAACGTGAAACCGTGCCTTATTTTTAACGGGCCACGTTGGAATCAGACTGAAGAGCTACGACGCCTTCGTAACTTGCTTATTGATACATTCCATAAAGATAAAGTGGACGCTATTCGTCTTCAAGGAATCGAACATGTTATTAGTTTTACATGTACAGAAGATTTGAGTATACTTATGAGATCCTACAAAATAATGTTGAAAAAGTCAGGCCAAAAAACTCCTCGTATTGAGCTTGTAGAAATTGGTCCTTCTGCAGATCTTTCAATTCGGCGGACGAAAATCGCATCCGAGGACTTATATAAACAGGCAAGAAAACAACCAAAACAATTGCAACCGAAGAAGAAGAAGAATCTTACATACGATGAACTTGGAAATACTCACGGTCGCGTGCATTTGGGTAAACAAAATGTTACAAAGATACAAACGCGTCGGGTAAAGGGTTTGAAGAAAACTCCCGAAGAAAAGCGTGAGAGTAGACAGAAGAAAAAAGATATGATAAAAGCAGCAGCACGAGAGCTATTAAAAAATACAGAATAGTGTACAATTTAAATATATACTAGAATATATTTTTAATAAAATAGTTTTAAAATTATATTTAAACATTGTTTAATAATTATATCTACACACATATGTACTTATTTATTTAATGAATTGCACTAACTACATTACGAATTCGTCTACTTTTTGATTCATAAAGTGCGGTTTCTAATTCTTGTATCATGTGTACCAAGGTATTCAAATCTGTTTGCACTAATAGATCTTTACGATTTCGTCTTTCATCAGGGTGAATTGACTGTTCCTCTGTAATTTCGAGAAGATCTCTGTTTTCGTTTTTGGGTTCAGTATGTAGGTATAATTTCATTGTAACTCGTATGTTACTTTGCCTCAGAAGGCTTCTTGTTGCTAGACGCACCTCTAAGCGCCATTCAATGTTTACCAGGCGATGTGCTCTTATGTTTGCAGACTTGATGGATCCTTCAATATAATGACGCTTGCTGTTTACAAATTGTTTGAGCACTTCCATAACATCATTATTATAGCCTTCTTCTTGTTGTAACCGTTGCATATCCATCGCACTAGCATTTCCTTTAGTGGCGTCAATAAGTAAAGCAATTAGAGCTTTAACTGCATTTTGTATCACAGTGAGATTCGTGGAATATTTTTCGGCAAGATATTGGTAACGCTGAATGTTGGGACCATGATTTAAGTACTCAAAAGCTGACTTGCATAGTTCTACAGCATCGTCAGGAGAACGTTGACATAACAATTCTAAATGCTTACGCTGTTCTTTCTTCAAATTTAATACCATTCTGTTTCCTTGCTTTATAACAAAATTTCGCAGACCCCTATTATTATTTAAATGTTAAATATACACAAAATAATCCCGCTCGGTGAGCTGATGGGCAGAAACACTTGTTATCAATTTATACTAAATCGTTATTCTAAGTTCTCTGCTGGCTTATTCTTATTGATATTCTCACCGAACAAAGGTAATATTTTTACTATTGACATTTGATTTGAATAACAGCAGATGAATTCGCTGCTTTAATACTGGAAGCACTCCCGAACGTATACGTACACCGTGGCTGATTACCGTAGAAAACACTAAATTGTCTGTTTTCTTTTCTTTACATATTTACAAAATACAGTGGCCGCGAAACCCTTATGTGAGTTTGGTATCATTCGTTTGTTTACACCCATACTATGTAGCCGCATCTACATGAGCAAGCAATAAGAAAAGCGCAGAGCTTGGGCCAGACCGTTCTTGCAGGGATGCTTATTTTCCTGTCTAGAAAATTCACCTGTATGTTTACTGGAAGAAAATTAGCTTTGAATGTATTCCTGTATGGCTGTTTATTATCAGCTGACAATTTTGCTGTTGACAATTGAGAAGAATGTAAATTGGGAGAAGATTAAGATTGTAAATATTTTAATGTTTACTAAATAATTGAAAAATAAATATAAAACTGGTTTCATAAACAAATCATGGATTTCGATAGTCCAGATGTAGAGAAAGATTTTCCTGGTCTGTATGCTTCTGAAGGAGGAGATGGAAAATCGAGAAAAAGTAAAGAAGATAGCGATTGTAAGTTTTAACTTTTGGATTTTTATAAATGAAATAAAGAAATGATTTATTGATTAAAATATCTTCAGATAGTGAAGGTGATCACGACAAAGTGAGTAAGAAGGATTTACTTATCGGCAGACGAAAAGATAAAAAAGACAAGGGTAAAGATCGTGGCTATGCGGCGCTGGAGGGAGAAAGTTCTCCGGAGGAGGACTTAGATGCGAAGTAGGTTCGATTCAAAATTAAAGCACATTTCTTTATATTCTAATACTTTTAATTTGTGAATTATTTGAAAAGGAGTCCATCAAAGTCAAAAAAGTCAAAAACATTTAAATTTACCTCGTCAAAAAGTAAGGAAAAGCGGGAGAAGTCACGTGATAAAGATAAGTCCGAGAAAGAATCGCGAGAGGACGAAAAGCCAAAGGAAAAGGAGAAAACTGAGAAGGAAAAAGACTTGAAGAAAAAAGATAAAGAACGCAGAGAAAAAGAAAAGAAAGATAAATCCAAAGACAAGGATAAAGATAAAGACAAAAAGGACAAAAAAGCTAAACAGATTAGTATCGCTTGTGAGGAAGTACTCGAATTGGGCGATGTCCAACCAGTTTTTGGCGTGTCAATCAGCCTAGCCACGGAACGAAGTCGTTGTCATGATGGTGTTGATTTACCGCTTGTTGTGCGTGATTGCATTGATTATCTTCAGGAACATGCGTTAAAAAATGATCAAATATATAAGGTTGAACCCTTGAAAACACGAATTCAGCATTATAAGCGACTATATAACAATAGAGAACGCCAACCAGATTCTGATGAGCTAGATATTCCAACGGCATGCTCGTTATTAAAATTATTTTTACGGTAAAATTATACAACATTTTCTTTGCTTTGTTTTTTGTATTATATATTTTCATACTTTAACTTCAGTGAATTACCTGAACCGATTTTGACAACAGATCTGATGTCTCGTTTTGAGGATGCCGCAGCAATCAACACTATAAATAAACAACAAGAAGAGTTAAAACAATTGCTTGAGTTACTACCCAGTTGCAATAGAACTCTTCTTACATGGATAATTCTGCACTTTGAATCAGTGGTACTGAATGGAAAATATAATAAATTAACAACAGAGTCGTTGGCCATGTTGTTGAGTCCGCCGATGCAAATGTCTCACCGATTACTAGTAGCACTTTTATCTCACAGTGGAATTTTGTTTACAAATATCTCACTTATCAAGTAAGTAAAGCAGATATGAACAGCATCTGCGATAGCAAATTCAATGATAAGATAATCTGTCTACCTAGAATAAAATTTTTAGAACTGCTTTTAGTCAAAAATAAAGATGGCAAGACACAACTCTTATCTTTTTTACAGACTTGTAAAAAAGCTAATAAAGTGGGGAATCTCATATTTACATATTTTCTCTAATGTTTTTTGCCTTGCAGATATGTGCCACCGATAACACCATCTAGTCCAAAACTTCCAGATAACCCGGATGATATTCAAATAGAGCTAAGAAAGCAGGAAAGTTTACTAACACAAATCCATGCAGAAATGAATGCTGGGTTTGTCTCGAAAAAGCGTGAAGAACAGCTGTGGGAAGTGCAACGCATTATTACACAGCTTAAGCGAAAGCTACGTAGTTTTGAGAAACGCCAAGAGAAGTCTGTTGAAGACTCACAAACATTGAATGCGTGTGCAATATCAAATGTCAGCGACACTACAGATTCTAAGTTAACACTTCAACAGCCGCAGAATAGGTCTGTTGAGAAAACTAATGGTTCCGTAAATTTAACCACAAACCTTACTCTGGCAGCAGAAGATATCTCAAAGCTGTCCAATACAGAATCGGAAAATAATTCGCTATACAAAGATGATATAGTACATGTACAAACTCCAGTAGTGCCAGAAGAACTCGAAAAAAACTCTCATGGAGACCATTCGCCGCTCGCCGTTGATGGCTCACATCCTGATGGATTTTATATTGACGAAAAGTTATCATTTTTAATGGTGCCGAAGACGCACCCAGATTATACGCAACTTATGCGTTTGCAAATAGAAAATAAAGAATTGCTTGCATGGAAGGCTCAACTGCAAGCGCGTATAACTTCAGAACGCGCCGAAGTGCTGCGATTGAAACAACAGCTTACTGCAGTAACGGCTAAAAGTAGTAATAATGCTTCGACAGCAGGTGTCACTACGGAGGACGTTGCTGGTGGTGGCGTTGTCGATTATGAAAAGATAATAGAACATTATATACGGGAAAATACCTTATTGGAACATAAAAAGGAAATACTTGCAAAAGAGTTATTCGAAGAGCGGCGTGAATGTATTACAATGCAAGTGGAGCTGACACTGCAAAATTTCTAATTTATAACAAGTATTAATAAAGGAAAATGATTATACGTACGTATGTATTATGATGATATGTCGATGCAAACTATAATTATACATATAATATTAAAAGAAATGTTTAACATATTCCTACTCTAAATATAAATTTAACCTGAAACAGAGCAAAACCAACAAAATAATTCAAACGCACTTTTTGATTAGTTACGATGCATTACCAAAAATGTCGACTCATTAAAATTAAAAGAAAATCAGTGCATTTTGTAAGATTTGATTTCTGTTACTGTAAAACTAATAAACGAATATTAGTAACGGTTATTATGATTTCAGGTTTCTATATTTCCTAAACTTAACATTTATTCAGAAGCTCTGTATATAAGATACTCGGAATTTATAGTTCCAATAATTTTATTATATGTATTTATCGAGTGCATTATTGAGATTATTTTAACTGCTTAGTTATAGACTTACTGTTAAAATATTAATAAATTTTCATGTTTCATCTAACGTATTTACAGATTTTAAATTGTTGCAACTATTGTATTGTATTTCTTGTATTATTATGTAGCCCAAAAATAAATTTTCAAAAACACTTAAAATTCATAGGAGGAGTTATTGATTTGGATCAGTCATTTTGTAGCGCATATAAAAACAAATAATTCATAAAAACAACGTTTCAAATCCGATTAGAGACAACTATTCTTATGGGTTTACTGCTTTCCTTACTTTTTACAAATATTCAATTTCTTCCTGCTATTGACAGTATTGAGTATTTTAAAATATGTATGTAAATATAAGAAATTAATTATTTTATAAACAAAAATCCAACATTTTTTAAATTAGATTTCAACCTTTTTACATGTTTTTCGTTATCATTTCTATCTTGAACAAAGTTTTAATAGATGAAAGGATAAAAACTCCTTAAAACTATTTTACTATTTTATTGGATGAGTGCATAAGTTCGTGCCCGATTTCAAGTGCAAACTAAAATTGAAATTTTTTGAAGAAAGCGCTTTTATTAATCAATTATGTATTCACCATCATGTTCGGCAATCCACTCCCAACGTTCAAACAATTTACGGATGCCTGATTCATAGAAATCGCGCGGTTTCTCGTTGAAAAAGGTGTCAAGGTTGTTTTTGACGTCTTCCACATTTTTAAATTTTTTTCCATTCAAATTGTTCTGCAGCGATCGAAACAAATGATAATCAGAAGGTGCAATGTCGGGTGAATATGGGGGATGCGGCATGATTTCCCAATTCATCTCCTTCAGTTTGGCCAGGGTCGGTTTTGCAACATGTGGCCTGGCGTTGTCATGATGGAAAAGAACTCCTTTGTGATTGGCCAAAATCGGACGTTTTTCATCAATTGCTTTCTTCAATTCGACCAATTGCTGACAATACTTGTTGGCAGTGATCGTTTCTCCAGCTGGCAAGAGCTCAAAATAGATCACACCTCGGATATCCCACCAAATGCACAGCAGTACCTTCATCGGATGCAATCCACCTTTCGACATCGGTTCCGCCCCATCGTGTGCCTGTTTCCATGTTCTTTTGCATTGAGCATTGTTGTACAGGACCCATTTTTCATCACCAGTCACGAGCCGATCCAAAAAAGGTTCGTTTTTGATCCGTCGAAGCAAAGAAATTGCTGTTGACATACGGTCCACTTTGTTCTTTTCACTCAACTGATGTGGCACCCATGTATCGAGCTTCAAAGTGTACCCAACCTTTTTTAAACGACGAAACGCAGTTGATTTGTTGACGTTCAATTCACTGGCAACCTCTTCCGTCGAAATACGTGAGTTATTCGCAACTAAAGTCCTTAGAACATCGTCATCAAGCTCAGAAGGCCGTCCACTGCGAGGTTGATCTTCGAGGTTAAAATCTCCAGAACGAAATTTCGCGAACCATTTCTTTACTGTGCGGAGTGCTGGAGCATGGTCCAAATAAACTTCGCGAATATCTTTAGTTGCAGCGCCCACTGTTTTTCCTTTGCGGAATTCGTATAACATAATATGACGCATATGATCTTTTTCGTTGTTCATCTTCCATGCGTCTTTTCACTAAGCAACTCAAATCAAAATGAAGTTATTTTATGCTTGATTTACAGTTCGGACTGTCACCTTTCCAACGATATATAATATGTATATATTTCTTTCACGAGCGCCACTCTCAAACGATTCGTACGGCATCCAGCGGAATCGGGCACGAACTTATGCACTCATCCAATATTAGCTTTAATTTGAATTTACTAATTTTTTAAACTGCAGAAAAGCCTACCCTATAAATGTGTTTCAATTGGAATTTAATTTATTTTATGTGGTATCTGGTTGGATTAAATGATCTAATTGCATTAGATCTATATCTATTAATATTAACTGAGTTTTAGGCAATCCAGCTAATGAGTTCACACTTTATTATTATACCACCTTATATGAATTCGCCTTGAATTAAGAACGTCAAAAGTTCATCGCTCATTGTTCTTGATTTAGAAAATGTTCTCTGTTTGACGTCACTGCTACGTTTGTCAAAATACTTTCCGCTCTCTGCTTTGGAGCCTAGGGCTATGTTGTTGTTGGGGAAAAGTCGACTGCGCTGCGATCGTAGTTGCGAATCTACCATAGAAAGCAGACAAAATTTTCGCCTACACGAGTGCTTGTGCATAATCAGCAGCCATTGAAACAGGAAGAGATTTGTCAGGAAGACCGATAAGTTTTATAAAAAAATATCAAAATGTTGAAGCAAGTAACCAAACAACTGGCCACCCAATCCGTGCGAGGTTTTTCTACCACAAAGCAGGTGGGATTAAATAATTTATAATCAAGTATTAATTGTAGTACTACGGTTCGCAGATGTCAAATTGAATTGTCAAGTATTTTCAGTTTACGTAATCGATTAGAATTCAAGTGAATATTTACGTGCGAACGACTCTGAAGAACTATATTTTATTCTGTGCAAAATATATTAACAACTATTATGATGTGCATATGCCTCGATAACGGTGTTACAAATTAAGAATTCGTTGATTTTATTTTATTTTTTGTAGAACAACTTCAAGGTCACCGTATGCGGCGCCTCAGGCGGTATTGGACAGCCACTTTCGCTGTTGTTGAAGAACAACCCATTGGTTTCGAATTTGGCGCTGTATGATATTGTGCACACTCCTGGTGTGGCTGCCGATTTGTCGCACATTGACACTCAAAGCACCACTGAAGGCCACATGGGTCCAGAGCAGTTGGGCAAGGCACTTAAAAGTAAGGATATTTTTAGTCATAAATATATGTATGGCCTAATCACCATCCTAATATTATTATTATTTTTTAATTATATTTATTCCTTTGATATTTTCGAAATCACTAACAAAGCCAAGGCACATTATTGTTCAAAAATTGTCACAGACACAATTTATGCCTCTCAATTTTTAGAACTATATGAATTTACATGTACATACATATCTATATATACATACATAATTTGCGTTTATAACTGTTTAAAAGTTTCTTATTAGATTTGATAGTTTTTTAAGTTTTTTCTACAAATGAATGAAGCAATAGAGTTGGTGGTGTTTATGAGAGTTTTAAACTATGTCAGGAATCCAATCCATGACATTGAAAAAGTGTAATGTGCAATTGGTTACAAATGTACAAATATATACATACATATGTATGTACACATTTGTGCTATTGCAACTTTATCATGTGGTTTTAACATGATAAGTAACAAAAAATATTCATAATTGAATAAATTACTGAAATCTTATCATTACCAAGAAGTGCCGTACGAAATTATGCAATTGTATAAATATCACAAATAATTTACTTTAATGTAAATATATTATAGTTAAAATGATATCTTTTTAGTAGAAATAGTAAACTAGTTCCACTTTATATAATATAAAACTTTATTATACATACATATAAATATTTTAATTTTTTGTTGTCAACATAAGTATAAAAAATATAACGATTGTTACATAATTCCCTCAAAATTTATTAATTTTTTTTCAAGATGCTGATGTTGTTGTTATACCTGCTGGTGTTCCACGTAAACCCGGCATGACCCGTGATGATCTGTTCAATGTGAATGCAGGAATTATACGTGATATTGCTAACGAAATTTCGAAGAGTTGTCCAAAGGCACTGGTTGCCATTATCACCAACCCCGTTAATACCTGTGTTCCAATCGCCGCAGAAATTCTGAAAAAGGTGAGTTTATTTCAATAATTACATTAATATATAAATTCAATTCAATTTAAATTCATTTATATTTTACTAGTTTACTGAAAAAAGTGGCATAACTCAAAAAATACAAATTTTAGGTTAACTAAACAAAAATGGAGAAGAGTCAAAAGTAGTTGTAGTTTTGTGTAAGAAAAATAGTGCCTATGTATTAAACCAAACAATCAATATTTGTTCCATAAGGGCCTGTCGTAAGAGGCGACTAACATCCAATAGTTCCCGCGACAGTCGGGTCTTTATTCCGGAACGTCCCGGATTTTTTATCCGGCCAAGGACTGTCATTCCCGCAACATTCCCTAAAAATTACTTTGAGGAATATTTTTGCGGCTACAACAACAACAACAACAACAAACTGTCAATAATTTACATATATGTATTTAAGAATCATCGGTATCAGCACTGTTATATGCCTAGTTACTTATGTACCTGTTATTGAATAGAATTCAATAATCTTTTCGTACATTCATATTCTAATTCAGACTAATGGAAGTAAAGAAAGATTTATGATTAAGCGTGCGTACTTCAAAAAAAAAAATTGCTTTTAATATCCCTATTTATTCTGCATAATATTAACTACTTAAATTCTTAAAGCTTTGAAGTAGTAACAATTGTCCTATTTGCAATCAAATTATATAAAAAAGTAAAAGTTTACTAGTTTTTATACTTTAAAAGTCATTATCGGAATAAGACTGCAGAAGAAAAAAGGTAATATTTATAATAACACTTTGTAATAGGTCTAAAAGCTAAAAAAAAATAGAGAAATCTTTCTTTGTGAGTTATGACACTATTGAAGTAAACAGATTATGTACTCAGCCAACATATTATGTAGTATGTATTAGAATTATCTAAAATTTGTCTATATTTTTAGGCTGGAGTCTACGATCCTAAGCGATTGTTTGGTGTCTCCACATTGGATGTAGTTCGCGCACGTGCCTTCATTGGTGCTGCTTTGGGTGTTAATCCCCAGCAGGTTGATATTCCCGTTATTGGTGGACATTCCGGCGTTACTATTTTGCCCATCATCTCCCAATGCCAACCTGCATTCAAGGGTGATCAAGCCACCATTGAAAAATTGACAGTACGCATTCAGGAAGCTGGTACCGAAGTTGTAAAAGCGAAGGCTGGTGCTGGATCAGCAACACTTTCCATGGCATATGCTGGTGCTCGCTTCGCTGGTTCATTATTGAAGGGTTTGAACGGTGAGAAGGGAGTTGTAGAGTGCTCTTACGTGCAATCTGACATCACCGAAGCGTCATTCTTCTCTACTCCTTTGATTTTGGGCAAAAATGGTCTGCAAGAGAATTTGGGTCTGCCCAAATTGAATGATTTCGAGAAAAAACTGTTGGCCGCTGCACTGCCTGAGCTGAAGAAGAACATCCAAAAGGGTATTGAGTTCGCTAATGCTTAAGCGGAATCACTGCCAATATCGTAGCTTTTAAATATGTATGTATATGGATACCTTCTACAATAAATATCTAAAGGCATACACATATTTGGGGTTTCAATGTACTATGTATATTTTTATTTCACAAACATCATTTAAGTTGAAATTAATATCGAAATCAATCACTATCACAATCATTTGGAAGAACTTACATACGTACATAATATTTTGTAATTCTTGTGGTTCTCCGACTGTTCGAAAATAAATGTATAGTTCATAAGCAGTAAAGCAAAAAAATAGTAAATTGTTATAAACTGTAGCGAATCCCAATAAAGAAAAAATGAATAAAATAAATAATCTTAATTAAATCAAAAGTCAAGTCAATAAGAGAAAACATGGCGGAAAATAAATTTAAATTATAAACACAAAAATTTTGTTTGACGTACTTCCTTCAATGTCTAAAATATGAAAACAGTCAGGACAGGTTATGAAGAAACAAAAACAAAATTTGGCTATATGAAAAACAGATGATCATTAGCCATCAGCAACCCCATGCGGCTTTTTGGATAACAAAAGTATATTTAATAAAATCTGCAGTTTACTATGCTACTAAATACCATCCATCACTTACGCGATTAAAACCGACTGAACAACAACGCTGCTGTTTGGCGACAACAGAAATATCAAGTACAGCTAAGGCCCGTTTTCACAATGTCCGATTAACTTAACCTTTAACCGGAGGATAGCTAATCACCAGATAGGCTGATATGACGCCTTCGTTTTCACCAAGTTCTGGTTACT
The DNA here is from genome assembly GCA_037013455.1 of Ceratitis rosa. NCBI lineage: Eukaryota > Metazoa > Arthropoda > Insecta > Diptera > Tephritidae > Ceratitis > Ceratitis rosa. Next base: position 17,884,258 of record JAWMAG010000037.1, read on the forward strand.
TAACTTCTGGTTAGTTTGATCATTGTGAATATTTTAAGGTAAATTCACAAAAATTTGCGTTGTGAATACATCAAAACTGCATGACAGCTGCTATCTGCTTACATTTTTCTACACGCTTTGGTTGAGTAATTTTTAAGATCTTCCGTGTTCTCTTTTATTTTTTTAAATTTATTTTTTGGTTATGGAAAAAAATGTAATTTAATAAAATATATTTCATATATTTTTATTTGGAAAAATGTTTTAAATTACATGTATAAAATTTATATAATATATGTATGTATATGGTTTCCTTTCACCTCAACTATGTTTTCGGCGGCATCAACGGATGCCACTTGAACTTCTACCTCATCCAAGTTAGAGTCATTCTGGATAGCAAAATTGTGCAACACTCTACAGGCAACAACGATGTTCATAGTTGTGCTGAGCGAAACTCTCAATCCATAGCTCTTCGATATGCAATTTCGAGTACGGATTTCAGATTTATTGTAAAAAAGATCAGAGAAGATTGAGATGTAAAAGACACATCATGTAGTTTATGACTCCATAACTACTGCCACCCATTTAAAAATGTCCCGAAATACGTTTTGCTCGAACCGGTGATTCGGATAGCTATTATTAAAAACGGCACGTTCTTTCCCTATAAAACGCCGCTGAATCAACGCAGCCAGATAGGCAGTGCGTTCCAAATTTTCCATAATACAATTTATTTTAAAGCCAATGTCGGAATACTATTTTCTTTTATTATTTTACGATTTGCAGCTGTCAAATTATCTTCTGGTTAAGAGCTAATCGCCACTCGATGTTGGAGTTAAGTTAGCCGCAACTTAATTGACACTTGCGCCTTAACCGGACATTGTGAAAATGAATTTTTTGCTACCTTCCGATTAAGTTCTGATTAAGTGCTTAACCGGAGATGCTGAAAACGGGCCTAAGTGTTACTGTTATTGTTCTTTCTAACAGAGTGGAGGTCATACTTTTCCTCTGTTACCAACGGCGGGTACTACATCAAAAATTCAAAGTTAGACTATTGATATCCATCCGTACCAAAAGGCCTAGCCAGCGTAGCAAACTTATCAGATGTTGGCATTATAGGAGATAATTTTTTTTCGTCGAGCATGTTTTTATCGAACCATATTTTGTAGACAATCCGTATTTGAAAAGCTCGGCCGGCAATCCATCTGAGAATCGGGTTCTCCATCTCCTGGAGTTTCAGTTTTAATTCCATTCAGCAGGCCAGATAAGTGTTTTCTCTATAAATTCAATATACTTTGGACATAAGTAGCAAGATAACCTCTCTGGATTCTTCAAGATTTTGGCGAGCTTCACACGATCCTCACACATACTCATCCCGGTTTCTTTATTTTTATTTTTTGCCTGCATGTGTCTTGCACGTATAGTGGTCGATCAATGTCACCTGGCTATCCTAGTATATAGCTGCTTTCTTTATCCTTCCGTTATTGTACAGGCCTTTTCTAAACTTTTTACTTCCGCTTGGAAGATACTAACTGAATTTGGTAGACGAAAACAGGAGATTTTGAGATTTTCAAAGAATAGCCCCGCTACTTGGGAGCAAACAGTCTGACTTACCTACTTAAAGGTGTTATGGAGTGATTTAGTATGCCGCTATGTTCTAATCGTATCTGGTTCAAACAGTCCCATTCAATAAGTCTGATTTGAAAATCTCCAATCACTACAGGCAACGGAACGGGTTTTTACACATCAGTAAGGGGAAATATTACACGGCATTTCAATCTCCGTATATCAAACACGGCTGTAAGCGAAACTATTTTCGGAAAGTTTAGAAGAATAGATGGTATGATGATAATCGCCGTGTCGCAATGGAGAGAAAACTAGCTGTCTATCTCGCAATAATGCAGTCAAAGTTGCGTGAGTACGAAAAGCTTGAAAAGATGGTCGACAAGGGCATTTTCGAACATTCTTCGAAGAGATACCACAATCGAGGACGATAGAACAGATGTTTCATTGCCCTACTTTGAAGAAGCTCGCAATTACCCGATTGAAAAACAACAAAGTGGTGTGAATCGATGGATGGCCGACCGTGCTATTCAAATACGGCAGGGAGGAACTGATAAGGTTCACGCATCAGCTTCTTTGCAAAATATGGTCGTATGAAAGCAAGAACGACGATTAGAACCTAAGCATGCTCCACCTACTCCCCAATTAATTATTATCTATATATGGTCCTATTGAGTGAATTGTGTGAAAGACTAAAGCCCACAGTCTTATGAGTGTGGCTTTAGACCAAGTAAATCAACCATTGACCCGATATTCACCATGCGCCAAAACTTGAAAATACCCGTGAAAAGAAGATCGACAGGTGGTGTGACCTTTTTGCCGAATTTGGTATCCCCGCAAAGCTTATTTGGCTGTGTAGTCTGACGTAAAACTACACCAAAAGCTCCGTCAGAATGGTGAGGTCCTCTCCGATCGTGTGACTTCTTCAATTTATAGCTGGAGAATTAATATGAACAGCAGAGCTGAATAGGGAAGGTTGAATCTTCTATAAGAGTCTGCAACTGTTGGCGAACGCCGATTATATTAATATGATTGGGCTCAACAACCGCGCAGTGAGTTTTGCTTTCTCCAGACTGGATAAAGAAACGAAGAATATGGTTCTGGTAGGGAACGAGGGCAAAATGAAATATCTCATGTCATGAAATAAGCGGTTATCGCATTGATGATGTCACGTCACTGTTGGCAGTCATAATTTCATTTAGCTTAGATTCAACAACAATGCCAGCCTTGAAATCCAGCGCAGAATCACTCTTGTCAACAGTTGTTACTTCGGACTGACTAGGCAATTAATAAGTGAAATCCTCTCTCGACGAACAAAGAAAAAACTTTACAAGTCGCCAAAGAGTGAAAATAAGGAATGAATGGTGCGCTGTTGTTAACTCGGCTATAATCGCGTAAGCGGTGTCTACGGCAGTATAGACACTTTCAATATGTCATACCTTCGGATTGTTTCGCTCTATAGTCAGAGGTCCATCCGTCAAGCAAGGAAAGCAAGTATTATAAGAATCAACATTTAATAATATCAAAAAAAATTTATGAAAGTACACAAATATTCCCTTTATAATGTAAAGAAACCTTACCTTCTTTGTGCAGAGAACTCGTTTTGTATGTACGTGTAAGTAAGAAGAAGCAGTTTAAGTCGTCTACGAAAGCTGTTGGAATTTTAAGAAGAGCTTTTGCTAATGCGAACGTTGCTGCGTTCCGTCCACATCTTTTTCCTTTTTCTTTGGCATAGGCACTGCTTACGCGATTATAGCGCTCCATTCGATTCTTCTTTTCGATATTTGGCGCTAATTGGAAATACCAAACGAAGCCAGGACGCTCTCCACCTAGTATGCTCCCAATGGTATGGCTGTTAGCTGATTTTGATCGGTTGTTAAGTCGACCTAGGGCAGCGTAGTTCAAAGTCCATTATATGAAATGTACTCTAGGCATTATAATTGTCCGAATGAAGCCAAAAGAAATATATTTTCTGCAGATAGGCATTTCTCCCTACAATTCAAAAAACATTTGATTTTTACCCTGCAGAAAATTGTGGACCATTAGATCCATTCGAGTACTCCTCTGTAATGCGGCTTTGTACCAACTTACGTAACTTATTGTTAGCTCGTGTTTTAACAACCGCAATCACCACACGGAGTTGGAAGTGCCCATAAAGGTTTATTTACTCGTACATACATAAAATTTATAACACTGAAATTGTGTTAGTTGCTAATATTTTCCAGTGGCAAGAGAACAACAAGTATGTTAGACACGTGGTTTTCAAAAGGAAGAGGCCCATTTTCGACCAATTCTTTTACCAATATGTCAGCAATAACGCGCCGAAATTTCTCTTCCAAGGCGTCAATCGCCTCGGGCTTATCTGCGTATGCAAGCGACTTCCCATGACCCAAAAAAAAAAAAAATAATCCAGCGGTGTTAAATCGCACAACCTTCGAGGCTACGCCACAGGCTGACGACGTCAGCCATGAAAAAGTCTTTAGTCAGGGCTCTATAGGCTTCCTCATAGACTGCAATATTATGGCCGGCTCAATTTTTGAAGTAATATAGAGCAATGATTACCTCTGCCCATAAATGACGCTAAACATAGACTTTTTTGTTTATTAACGTACCCTACCGAAACAACTTTCATAAAGTGGATGAGATTGGATGGAGTTGTTTCCAATTGTTGCGCACGATGGCGGATGGACTAATTTTGGTCTTCTTCTATACTCTGCGCTCCGGCGTCTCTGGGAATGGGGATTACCCACGAGCGTAACCGTGGTGCAAAACCGATCCATAGTTGCTCGAAATTACCGACTCTGCTACCATTGATTACCTTTATTTTGGTAATAAATTTGCACTATTTGCCAAACGTCGTGCCGGAGCATATCTGTTCATTATGAAATGACAAGCCAGAGTATAAGTAGATACATATATACATCAAGTAACAGCTGTTAAAAATACCAACCCCCAAAAAAGTATTACCTCATTGAAAACCACACGTCCAAAAATATTCAGTTCCAGGAATATAAATTTGATATAATATGTTGTTGTTGCCAAAGCGGATTTCCCCTCGGCAGGGAATGTCAATCGCTCCGAGTGCATTTCTGACATGAAATCAAGGCTCCTCATAAAAAAACAAACAGCCGTTTGGAGGCGTCTTAGTATAAGCTGTAGGCCCCTACATTTGTTGGAAAAACACCAAGACGCAAAACCACAAATTGTTGGATGACTTTTCGCCACCTTTCCGGCAACATCATTATTCCACGCTCATAGAACTTCTAGCATTTATCTTGTTTCTTTTATAGCCTCGCTATTTTCGAAAGTTTTACTATTTAATGAGTTCTGCAAAGGATCGAAACAAAATGGTAGTCTGACGGTGCAAGGTCAGCGCTATATGGTGGATGCATCAACAGATCCCAGCCCAGCTCTCTCAGTTTTTAGCGAGTGAACAAATCATTGTTCTGGTGTAACATGACACCTTTACGATTGACCAATTCTGGCCGCTTCTCGTTGATGGATGTATTCAATTTCTCCAGTTGTTCACAGTAGACATCCGAATTAATCGTTTGGTTCTTTGGAAACAGCTCAAAATATACCACACCCTTCCAATTCCACCAAACTGACAGCATAATCTTCTTTTGGTGTATATCAGCCTTTTAAATGGTTTGTGGTGCTTCATCATGCTTGGACCATGGTCATTTTTGTTTTGACATTATTGTAAACAATCCAATTTTCATCTCCAGTTATGATTTGCTTCAATAACGGATGATATTCATTGCGTTTAAGATGCATATCACAGCATTGAAGAGGCTTGTTAAATGAATTTCTTTCATTTCATGTGTTACCCAAATACCAAGTTTTTTTTTACCAGTCCAAGATATGATTATGAACGGTTGATTTTAATGTATTTAACTTTTCTCCAATATCACGCTCAGTTACATGACTATCCGATTCGATTAAAGCCTTCATATCGTCATGATCAACTTCACTTGGCCAACCTGAACGTGGCTTATCTTTGAGTGAAAAATCTCCCGAACGGAATTTGACAAACAACTTCGACACTGCGTTTCTTTTTAGGCCTTAAGCATACAAATTATGCAACTTTTTAGCAACCTGTGCTGCATTTCTTCCTCTAAGGAAATAATAAAGGAAAATATGGCGAAAAATTCTTTTGTGGGCTCTATATTAAAATTGACGCAAAACAAGCAAATATAAACAAAATGAGCGTACTTTTTTTCTAAGGCAAGCTAAAAGTGACAGCTCATAACTGTCAAAAGAGAAAAATACATTTAAATAGTCACAAGCTGTTCAAAAAAATTGTCAACGCCGTCTGTATGAAAAATCACCGGTTTCTTTTGGTGCAACCTAATATATGGATGGCTTCTGATTTTGGAGTACTCTTTCATCCACGTGGAGTATATATTTTATGCATGCATGGAGTACTCGTTTTTTTCATACCGTATTATATGCAAACATATGCATATGTGCATATATGGCTGTATGTATACATATAGCACCAATACAAATGTAACCAATTAAGCTTAGTTAAAATCAATTAAGCCTCCCCTATAGAGTATCCACGGTTTACCCGCTCACTGCCGCTGAGTCGGGTTGTTGTCGCACCGATTGACGCGAATACCAGTATACGTTAAAGTGTAAGTTTTGGAATTTTTCATAAATACAATTTTTTTCTTTAGCTAACATCTTGTATCGCAATTTTTCGCACGTGTATATACAGATATACATAAGTATATGGTATGCATGTTTGTGAGTATGTTCACATGTGTTTAGATACGAATTTGTATACGGCATCAACAAGTTTTCCTTCAAGATCTTCATAGAGGGAAATATTTATAATTATATATGTATGTGTATATGAATGTTCAGTGTACTCCATAAAGCCCAGTGGATGCTCGAAAATTCCAGCCTTTTTTGGGCTCTTACTACGAGTATACTCGTAATATAATCAGTTGTTTTTTGTTTTTAGCAAGAAAAGTATCAAAAGTATTCTTTATCGTTTCAATCGTATTTCAATCATTTCTTCTTTTCGCCGTTTAAAATCCATTGGAGATACCAAGTGACGCCAGTTCCTTCTACACCTGATCTTTCCAACAGAGTGGAGGCCTTTCTCTTCCCCTGCTTCCACGGGTGAGGACTGCATCATATAGGTATATTCAAAGTTGGATAGCTATCACCCGTTCGGACAACATGGCTCTTTTTTTTTTGTTTTTCTTTCGAACTGGTTTCCTCGAGCCGGTCTCAAGCCCAGCGCACAACCTCGCCGTTTGCTTCAAAACTGACGCCCACTCTCAGCCGCACTTCTGGTGAGTAAGTTGAAGTGGCTCCACTGAAGCTTCCTTTCTTTTAGCCGTTACTAAAGGCTCCACACGGGTTGGTTACCGCATCTAGCACAAGGGTATTTCCAATTGGCGACAAACTGCAAAAAGAAGAAGTGAATGGCACATTGTTGTTAACTCGACCTGCCATTCGGAAGGCCAGGGTTCGTGTCCTGGTTCGCCAAACATCCACAATTATAGAAATGTCAAACACTTCGAGTGTACTTCTCACAAGAAAATCAAAGCTCCTATAAAAATCCATCGACCGTTTGGAGGTGGCATGGAATAAACTGTAGGTCTCTTCATTAATGTGGTTAATGTGGCTAATGCTGTTCCCTAGACAGACGAAATTATCTCCGACCTAAGTTATGACTGTCAGCAGCGCCAAGTTGCGAGTGCGCTAACTTTTTCCTTAATTAGATGAGGTATTTCACTACCAGATCCATTCGCTTCGCCTACTTTTTAAGCCCAGAGAAAGCGGATATAACGATGCAGTTGTCTGAAGCCTTTGTATCGCGACCTCCTTTCCGATTTTTTCGGAGTATGATAAAAAAGAAGAAGAGGAAGAGTTAAGTTAACTGCAGTATCCACAACAAGATTGCAAAGCTACCACGAGCCAGTTCGAACTCTTTGTCTGTTATAGGTGTTAGTCGCAAAATGACTCCAAACTAGGAAGATACTATTGGTTAGGACTCACCAACACCAGTCCATCACCGGCGCTAAATAATAATATAATCGATTTTAACTCAATGGGAAAAACGCAAAGTGGTTTATAATACACTCATACCTCGCTATACGGCTGCTCTGTATACGGCCTTTCGCTATAGCGGCCCCTTCAATTACGGCGCGTTTTCGCTTTACGGCCTAGAATGTTTCGCTATAACAGCCAAAATCTTGTCACCGAAACAATTATCTACTTCAGAGACTGATGAAAAAAATCGAAACTCAGTCACGCTGGCACTAAACTTGAACTATTACTAACTATCCGAGATAAAAAAAAGAAGAAATAAAAACATATTTGCAATCTGCAGCACCTTTAAATGTCTCAAGATTATACGTAACACGCCAAAGAAACTGGATTATGGAAAAAATGGAAAAACTGTTGATTATATGGATTGAGGACAATAACAAACGGAGAATGCCACTAAGTCAAATGACTATTCAGGAAAAGCTTTTAGTATTTTCCAAAATGTAAAGAGTGGAAATACCCATAAATCTACTGAAGATTTCAAATTCCATGTAAGCCGAGGATGGTTCGAAAAATTTAAAAACAGATTTAATTTGCATAATTTGAATATGAAGAGTAAAGTAGCTAGCGCCGATGAGGCCACATATAAGGAATATGCCGACAACTTAAAACGCATAATTGAGAAGGGTGGTTATAAGCCTGGGCAAGCGTTTAACGTATACAAAGCGAATGCATGATCGTACTTAGATTTCAACATCCGAAAATTTAGCGTCTGGTTATAAGGTGTCTAAGGAGCGATTAACTCTGCTGCTCGGTGCAAATGCCGCGGATGATTTTAAGCTTAAACCACTTTTGATATATGTGTCCGAAAATTCAAGGCCTTTTAAAGAACTAAATAGAAATCAATTACCCGTCATATGGAGATCTAACAAGAAAGTTTAGATGACCAAGGCAATTTTGTAAGATTGGTTCAAAAATCACTTTTGTAAAGAAGTAAAAAAATATTTGCGTTACAATAACTTAAGCAACAAGACTTTGCTAAGTTTGGATAATGCACCTGGGCATCATACAAATTTATCTGAATTATCTGAAAATGTCATGACTGAGTACCTTTCGAAAAATACAACAGCTTTGTTCCAACCAATGGATCAGGGGGCAATAACAACTTTTAAGGCATATTACCTACGGCGAACTTTTCAACAACTTATAAGAGAAACCGATGGTAGGTCTTTAATTAAAACATTTTGGAAGAGCTATAACATCAAGGATACTATGGAAGACATCAGTAAATCATGGAAGAAATTTAAATCAACAGCAATGTTGTTTCGTTATACGGCATTTCGCTTTACGGCCAATTTTCGTGGAACCTATCTAGGCCGTATAGCGAGGTATGAGTGTAATTTTTTTAAGTAAGTTTGTTGATTTTAAATTTATAAGTTCAAAAATTTTATGTTTGCAAATCTGTATGTGCATAAGTACATGTGCATATTTGTATGTATGAGTGTATACTCTAATTCAATAACAATATTCGTGGGACTCAATATGAAATCAAATACATTAAATCAGATTTGTGCTTACAATTCACACTATTGCTCATATGTTTGTATGTACATATGTAGGTTTGTACGCGCTGTGTACAACAACTATAAATTATAAAATTTTGCAAATATAAGAGGAAAAGGGGTTTGTGAAATGTTTAAATAATGCATGTTCAAATTAGATCTGCATTAAACGTCACAAGTTTGTGTAACACAAGAAATTAAATACTTCAGTCCTTTTACCATAAAAGTACAACAGTTTAGTCATTTATGTAATTAGTGTGTGGCGCACACGCACACCTAAGGGTTGAACACTGCATGCCCACGCGATTTGACAGCGGAGCAGAAACCAGAAAACATGATACGCTTACACTCATCTTGTTTATTTATATTGAACTTTTACCAAAATATCAAAAAACATATTGCGCGGGTACACTTATACTTACCCGGGGATATTGGTTAATTCGAATTGAAATGATGTTTTCACATGAAATTTCAAATTAGTGGTAAGGGTGAGGTTCCCATTATTACGTTGCTGGAGTAAAGCCGTCATCATCTTCACACATTAGAGTTCTATTGTTTGGAAAAAATTTCAAATGACATGATCGCATTTGCTGAAAGCATTCGAGTATCACATACGCACATACAAATGTACAAAATCATGTATAGCTCATATCAAAGTTAAATCCATTATTATAAATTTAAAATAAACAATTTCAGGATCTTTAAACTATATAACGTTAGCTGGTATTATATAAATAATTTATATTTTTCAGATCGGACTATTAAAATGCAAAAAAATGTCACACGCCACTAATAGTGTAGGGGAATTCTTCCAAGAATCTGAAATTAAGAGAAAATATTTGTCATTCGTTTTTTTCACCAATGTCGAGCTAAATTTTAGTTCATAACTACTAATTGGACGAACTCTGCCGTTCGTTAATCCATATATTGTTAATAATTTGTCAAGAAATTATTAAATTCTGCCTCTTGAATTAAAAATTTGAAGACAGTTTCAATTCGAAATTTTTAACACTAAATTTTTTCCAGTTATAATAGATAATATATATATACAGATATATTAGGTGTAGTAAAAAGAAATCCATTATTATTTTGGTTCTAAACGGCTTTAATTACCATAGTTAGAGTGATCCGATTTAATCCGATCAAATATGCGCCGTTTTGTTCGATAACTTGTTGCCATTTGAAAGGTAATTTCATTATGCCTTTCTCATAGAAGCCCTTGTTGCTATTAGCAAACATTTTAGACAGTTGACACTCTCTTGAAGTGAATTTTTCACCAGCAAAATTGTTTGCTATGAACAGGAGCAGATAGTAATCACTTGTTGCCAGGTTCGAACTATAAGAACCTCCCAACCAACCTCCCGTAGCTTCTGGCGAGTCCCTATCGATGTGTGTGGCCTGGCATTGTCCTGATGGAACACAAATCCGCTCCTATTGCCCAAAGTTGGCCGCTTCAGATGGTCCAATTGTAGACGGTACAGTTCCGAGTTAAGAGTTTTGTCGTATGAGAGCAGTTCATAGTAGATAATTCTTTGATGTAGTCGTAAGTGATCCACTTTTCATAGCCAGTCACCAACCTTTTCAGAAATGGATCGATTTTGTTGCGATTCGCAGATGGAAGTTCGGTTCATGTGGTTTTTTGCGTTAACCCGTGTGGCATCCAGGCTTATTCAAATGGTTCTAAACGGTTTTTGTGCAATCTTTAGCTCTTGGGCAATCGAAACAGTGCTTACATAACGGTCGGACTTGACAATGTTCATGATTTTATCGACATTTTCGACAATGACAATTCGTGTACCATATTATACATCAAAATTGCCGGAATGAAACCGAAATTGCACATGATTGACTGTAAAAGAATCAGAATCAAGCAAAACTGAATCAACCAATCACAAAAAGGCAGACAAGTTTTATTAGTACGAAATGTCAGCTTTCTAACGCTATCTAGCGGAACCCGATTGGACTTATAAAACGAGAGATACAGACAAATAACGCCATCTAATGGACTACTACACCTAAATAATCACATGGGGAATACTTTTCCTTCAGGAAAGTGAACTTGTTTTATTTTGAAATATATTTCTATGCAAAGAAGATGAATTTTTTCTGGTAACACGAAAAAGATGAAAAACGTTTAAAGTCAGGTAGCCATGATACCAAGTACAGTCAGATCCTTCTCTACCTGGTATTTCCAACCGAGAGGAGGTCTTCTTCTCTTTCTGCTTCCAACGGTGGACACTGCCTCGAAAACTTTCAAAGTTGGAGTGTTCTTATCCATCAAAACCGCATGACCTAGGCAGCGCAGCCGCTGTTTCTTGTTTGCTAAACTATGTCAATGTCACCGTATAACTCATACACGTATAGCTCATCATTTCATCGCTCCCAACTCGTAGAACACTATAAATCTTACGCAAAACGTTTTTCTTAAAAACTCTTAATACCGACTCATCAGATGTTGCCAATGATGTTAATGTCATCAGCGTACGGCACCAGTTGTACACTTCTATAGAAGATTGTACCTTCTCAATTCAGCTATGCAGCTCATATTATTTTATATTATTTTCACCATCGCCGCGTTTTGCGATTTCACTGCCATTAGGCAGGCTAGAGAAATGTTCCCTCAATAAATTCAGTAAATAACCTTCCTGGGGCCTACAAGAGTTTATTCCTTTTCGTAAAATTTTCGAGCATTACCCTTATCGGTCAACTGTTCAAGCCCTTCATACTCATGCATCTCGACTTTTGCTTTCTTTTCTCAGCATATTCGTCCTGCTTCCCTCTTCAATGTTGGGTCCCCGGAGCGTACGCACGCCAATAACACTGAAGACATGTCAACCGTTGTGAGTTTTTCTATCTGGAGACAGCCAAGTAACTTGGCAATCATAGTTCGGGCCCCACTGAAGTCGATCAGCCTCAACCTATTTGGAGATATTTTGTCGTGGAGGCTGATTTTCTGACATTTATGCCAAAAATATTTTCTTTTCCCACCCCGGCCTTAAACCGCTAAGCGCAATTTTAACATTCTGGCTGGAGAAGCACTCATAAAAGGCAATTTTGGTGAAATCGTCCATCCATCGCGAAAATCAACGATATAATGAAAAATTGCGCTTTGATCTGGATTGTGCCAGTACTCGGCGACCGAGTCCTCTTCCACCACGAGTCCGACACGAAATTTACGGTCCTTTATATGGCCGATATAGTATACATATGGTACATGGACTCACTTCTGAAGCTTCCTCTCTTTTATCCATGATTTAAAGCTCCACACGGGTTGGGTACACATATTGCACAAGGGTTGTTTATGTTTCCGGTGGGCGCGACGTGTACGCGAATGTCGATTATAACTGCGTACCCAGAAGTTCCCTTTCACTGCCTGTCCAACATCCTACCGTCTTATCCTTTCTCCATGTATTCCGGTTTCTTGGTTGTCATTGTTTCGTAAAACGTAATGTGTTGGAAGAAAGACACGAGCACATGAACGCTATAATTTTTTGAAGCGATGAAAAGATGACTTAACTCGAAGTTAATTCAAAGACTATAAAATAATTAGAACTGACCGGCCGCACTGGCCACAGTAGTCGAGTAGTTAACAGTATATAATACCATGCGAAGGCATGGGTTCGAACACTGGTCAGAGCAACATTTAAAGTTAACGAAATTAATTAAAAAAAAATATTTTTTTTAACTTCAGTCGCCTCGGCGGTTAATGTCAATCCCTCCGATTGTATATCTGCCATGAAATAAAGGCTGCTCATATAAATCCAGCAGTAGTTTGACGGGGTTTAGAATGAACTGTAGTTCACTACATTTAAACTCTACCATGAGCCGATGAGCTACGGGAATAACACAGACCCTTCATAGAAACAAGAGTTGATACTCTAGTGCATTGAAATTGATAGAAAAACCTCCATTCGGTTGAGAAGGTCATTGAATGGCATCAAGTCGAATGGGAAGAAAATGATTGTAGTTGTATGTAAACTCCGCTGTATTAATTAAGTGGTGGCCAAACAAATCCCAAGATCAAACAAGAATGATATGGTAGACACTAAATTACATTTTAAAATCAGTGAAATCGATTATTACGAATATATACATACATGTGTATACTTGTATGTATGAGTATGCGCTCTAGCTTACAATTAGTTGCCTATTTTCATTTAAGGCCGTTGACCGAGCTTTAACCATATGCAACATACGGGCGAGACAAGGAGTGGGTGTGCAACAACATGAGTTTATGACGAGTGGTGGGCTCGTCTCGAGCTATCCGAAATGTGTCCGACGCCCGCACTACATAATTGATTTAAATTCAAGTGATTGTGTAATAAATTGAACTGAGTAAATTATTTTGCAACTGGACGCCACTTCAGAATGATTCTTAAGCCCAGTAACCTAATTTAATTTAAGATATACTATACTCGCATCATATACCATATATACAAACATATATATATATATACTCGTGTTTATATGCCGAGATGAATGTAAGCGTAAATGCTGTAAGGGCTATAATTTAACACAATTAATTGTTGCTGTTGCTGTTGTTGTTGTTGTAGATGTTGATGCTCTGATGTCGTCACAGAATTATTGCAGGTTATTGACGTTGCCACTAAATGAACTGAATGCAAGCTGATTGAAAGTATTTATTCGAATTAAGGTTAGGTTTTTCATTCAAATACATCTGTTGTTGTATTCTTGACAATGTCCTTGGTTAATTTTCGTATTGATTGTTTAAAATTAACAGAGTGTAGTAAACGGTACTCTTGTTGGGATAAATACTTTTTTCGGATTAGTTATTTATATTTCATAGTACAAATATGTATATCACTGTGTGTGGGTATGTGTAGGTGCAGACATGTGGTTTCCATTCTTGCTGCTTAATTATTTGATAATTAAGTCAATTGTGCAAGGTCGTGTGGAATAACTCAATGACGTCTGTGGTACAAAGTGTATGGTACACTTAAAACTATGACCAAACATACAAATACAACAAATGGGTCATCCTACCAAAACACGACAATCCAATTGAGCAGATTAATCAAATTTAATTATCGCTTTGCAATTATCTCTAGCTCAGTATTGTCCAGATTTTAGGTATTGGCCGTCTAGCAGATTTTTTTAAATTTTTTTTACAGATTGCTGTGATACGGGACTCCTTCGCTCGTAACAACAATTAAGCTGGAACTATGTATACATCGATTTTCTGCGCATTATTCATATAATGGAAATAATAGTTGAATAAGGTATAGAAAGCCAACATTCTAGAAATTAGATTTAGAGAAATTAGATCTTCCTCTTCCTCTGCCAGCACCAGCAGGTACTGCATCCAATACTTTCATAGCTGGAGTGTTTTTATCCATTCGGACGACATGACCCAGCCAGCGTAGCCGCTATTTCTTCATTCGGCGAACTATGTCAATGTCATCGTATAGCTCGTACAGCTCATCGTTCCATCGTCTACGGTATTCGCCTTTGCCAATACGCAAAATACCATAAATCGTTAGCAAAACTTTTCTCTCGGATACTCCTAGAGCCGACTCATCAGATGTTGACATAGTCCACGCTTCTACGCCATATAGTAGGACCGGTATGATGAGCGACTTGTAGAGTTTGGTTTTCGTTCGCCGAGAAAGGACTTTACTTTTCAATTGTCTACTCAGTTGGCAAGAGTGATTCTGCGTTGGATTTCAAGGATGACATTGTTGTTGGTGTTAATGCTGGTCCCTAGATAGACGAAATTATCTACGACCTCGATGTTATGACTGTCAATAGTGACGTGGGGGCCGAGTCGCGAATGCGACGACTGTTTGTGTGATGACAGGAGATATTTATTCTTGGCGTCATTCACTACCAGACCCATTCGCTTCGCTTCTTTATCAAGTCTGGAGAAAGCAGAACTCACGTCGCGGTAGTTGAGGCCAATAATATCATTGGCGTACGCCAGCAGCTGTACACTCTTGTGAAAGATTATACCTTCTATATTCAGCTCTGCAGCTTGTATTATTTTCTCCAGCATTAAATTAAAAAGTCACACGATAAGGAATTACCCTTTCTGAAACCTCGTTTGGTATCGAACGGCTCGGAGAGGTCCTTCCCGATCCTGACGGAGTTTTTAGTGCTGCTTAAGGTTAGTTTACATAGCCGTATAAGTTATTCAGGGATACCAACTTCAGACATACGGGTAGACCCAGCTCCTTTTCGTGCGGTCGAAAGCTGCTTTAAAATCGACGAAAAGCTGGTGTGTGTCGATTCTCTTTTCACGGGTCTTTTCCAGGATTTGGCGCTTGGTGAATATCTGGTCAATGGTTGACTTACCAGGTCTAAAGCCGCACTGATAAGGTACAGTCAGTTTGTTGACGGTGGACTTTAGTCTGTCACACAATACGCTTGATAGGACCTTATATGCGATATATAGAGCACACTTAGGTTCCAATCGTCGGGCATGCTTTCATCCGACCAGCATATTTTGCAAAGAAGCTATTACATGCACCTGATCAGTTCTTCACTGCCGTATTTCAATATCGCGACCGGTAATCCATCGGTGCCCACCGCTTTGTTGCTTTTTAAGCCAGCAATTGCTATTCGAACTTCTTCATAGTCGGGTAATGGAACAACTTTTCCATCGTCATCGATTGGAGTTTCGGGTTCACCTTCTCCGGGTGTTTCAAGAGTTTGATTCGCACTTGAAACCTTCTGTAGAATTTTCGAGCTCCAAGTAGCTTGGTGAATTCGGACCCTGGCCTTCCAAATGACAGAACGCATTGCTAACCATTTTGCGATCGCGGCCACAGAAGTTTTATACAACTTGTAATGGAAGAAAAACCTAATGACTGAAGTTGAGACAAGATATGTATATCTTATATAGTTAGCTCTTTGTAACCACTGAAGTGATTTTCGACCGAGTTCCTATTCTGATTTGTGCTATGTGTCTTGAAGTTTTTCCAACAAATGGAGGGTCCCACAATTCATTCTAAGCCGCCTTCGAATAGTGGATGGTTTTTTATGAATTTATTTTCTTGCCTGCTGAATGACAGTGAAAGTGAAATACCAAGTGAAGGCGAACAAGCCCGAATCCCCAAACTATGACGTTGGAACAGACAGACGTTCCATTACTCGTCTAATTAGCAATTGCCTGCAGAAAACAAAGCGGCTCACCGACTGAGCTATTCAAATATGGGGGAGCGAGGAATAGATAAAGCACATACATTATCTTTTTCATAAATTTGTTGCATGAGTGTTTGCCTAACGATTGTGCTTTGCATAATTCAGAAGGAGGGAGACCCTAAAGTCTGCACCAATTATCGTAAAATAATATCGCTCATAAGGTTTTAACGAACTGATCTAAGTATATTTGACTTAATTAATCCATCATGGACCAGCTCTGTACGGAAAAGATCAGTGGCAAAAGGTTAGACTACCAACTCTTAATGGCTTTCGCTAGCACGAAAAGGAGTTGTCTTTCGTTCTCAACAAATACGCCACTAGTACTGAACGAGTGCCCTGCATTTTGTTCTCACAACACTATTGGCAGTCATAATTTTGAAGTCGTAGATATATATTTTTTAGGAGTTTCTGGGATAAAAGTTTTGACATGGTATTGTACAACGACTTAAGAGAACTCCATTCCGTTGAAAAGGTCAAGTGGAGAAAGACCGTTCCCAAGTATAGAGCAACAATGTTCTCTACTAATCCCGGTGGAAAATATCAGCAACACTGCTGAAACTGGAAATATTTTTACCAAATAGGTTTTAATGAATGGTGACTTACGTACATACTTGGATACATACATATGCATGTATACGAATATATATATCTTCTATTTCCAATTTGAGAAATAGCCAGCGTACAAGTTTATGTACATACATATGTGTGTACCATATGTAAGTATGTAGATAATTAGGTATACAGGCAGTATTCACATTAAACCAGACCAGAATGTTTCAGTTGATCTAACTGGCATAGGGTCGCAGGTCAAAATGCGCATCCGCTGTATAATATAATATATAAAAATCGAAAAAAATAAATGCATATGTAATATATGTGAATAAGTAGATACCGATTTATATATGCATATATACATTTACATACATACATACATGCGAATCTCATAGTATTTTTAAGCTGGCTGGGGCAGAAAATTTCCATTGAAACTCACAATAAACACCATTGAAAGTATGTGCATAAAGATACATGTATCTGTTTACTTGTATGTACCTATGTATATGCTTTTACAAAATCTATCTTCTTTAAATATGTCCATTCATACATACATATGTATGTATGTACGATATAATGTACAGATAATAGCATCGCCATAAAAAATTCATTTATTAAAGTCCCACACGAGATCACAAAACATAAAAATGAAATACCATACATGAAAGGTGTGGCTAAATTCGACTGAAACCGAACATGAGATTTCCGTGTAGTTCGAATCGATATTGAAAAATGTTTTTGTAGCAAAAACATGGAATTTTGTCATGAAACCAGCTTACGTTCAGCTCATTCCAACCGGTGTCTGCACTAGTTTGATTGATATTTTTATTGTATAAAACTATTCATTGCCAGCAAGAAATTTATTAAGAAGTAATCAGAGAGAAGCTGGAAAAAAGAGCCGCACCTGTGGCAATGCAAAATAATTCGAGCAACCTTTGATCGCTTTCGCATCACGTGAATAATGCGCATCCTCGCCGTACTCGCTAGCGGAGGATCTAGGTTTGCGGGCCTACAAAATCCAAATCGTGCAAGAATTGAAGTCGAAGTACCATCAAGCGCGTCGCGCAAAATGAGATGGCCACCGATTCCGATTTTCACAAGAAAATTTCGTTCAGCGATAGAGCTCACTTTTTTTTAATGGTTAGATTGATAAGCAAAATTGTTGCATTTGTGGTGATGATAATCTACAAGCTATTATTGAGACGCCCTTACACCTTCAAAAAGTCAATGTTCTGATGTGCTCTATGGACAGAGAGAATTATTGGTACATATTTCTTCAAAAATGAAGTTGTTATAGAGCTATCATTATTTACTTGTTGTTTGAATTAGAGGACGATGATTTGGACGACATTTGGTTCCAACAAAATTGCGCTACTTGCCATACACCCAACGAAACAGTTAAGGGCACTTTTGGTGAGCGCATTATCTGGGCAATTTCGCACGATTCACTATTTTTTGTGGGGCTGTGTGAAGTCGATTGTCTACGTAGATAAGCTCGGGACGATTGACGCCTTGGAAAAGAATATTTGGCGCGTTATTGCTGACAAACGACCCTAATTGCTGCAAAAGTGGTCTCGGCTAGAATTTTTTAAAGCCAGCCGCGGCGGTCACTGGCCCGAACTCACTTTGGCTAACCCTTATCTTTAAAATAAATCTAAATTTTTGACAATAACATTAAATCATATGCGTCTTATTTCCTTTAAAGAACTACATGTCTAAAAAACGTTTACATTTGTCAAAGAAATCAGTTTTAATCAGTCCGAATACCCTTGAATTCAGAATCTATCAAACTCGTTTTTAAAGTGTTTTCGATCTCGACCCAAACAAGGTAACATATACACGTAAGCCTAGAGAGTGATCCGGGAGGAAATTAATAAAGACATTATGCAGTTGCATATAGTTTATACTTTTTCTGATCTCGTTGAATTATCTCCTTTTAATAAAGTATGTTAAGATGACCTTCGAAGTACAATCTGGGTGAAATCTGCCATATTACATGCAACCGTAGGCAGTACAATGTTGACGTACCATTGGTACACATTACTGCCGGATATAAAATTGGAAGAAATTTAAAATGAAGTCGCAAATAAAACGGTACAACCATTTCAATGCATGTTCTGATACATTTGTATATACAATACTACTATATGTACGTAAATTTTTATATGAAATGCATTATTTATAAGTAATTCTATGGATAAATACGAAATAACAATAACCGTACAAAATTAATATTTTTGAGTTTAGATTTTTTCTATACCTTTCACGAACATAAAATAGTATAGGTATTAACGCCGCAGTATGTAAATATATATAATTGAGGTTTTGTAACCGTTGAAGCGATTTTCGGCCGACCTCCTCCTCAAATTTGTGGTTTTGTGTCTTGATGTTTTTCCAACAGATGGAGGGACCTACGGTATATACTACGCCGCCTCCGAACGGCTGATGGTTTTTTATGAAGAGCTTTGATTTTCATGTCAGAAATACACTCGAAGGAAGGTTGACATTCCCTGCCGAAGGGCGACCGCAATTAGAAAGTTTTGCTTAATTTTTGATTTAAATTAATTTTCTATAACTTTTTGGTTGTTAGTACGACACCAGGATTTGAACCCGAGCCGTCCGAATGGCAATACGCACTCAGCTACCGCGGCCACAGTATGTAAGTACCAGAAGAGAAAAGAGAGACCCATCAACATTTATACCGATATAATTGGACCGTCGGTAAGTTGATTTAGCCATGCCCATCTGTCCGTCTGTCTGTTTGTACGCAAACTAGTCCTCGGTTCTTGAGATATTTGAATGAAGCTTCGTGCATTTCTGTAATGTAATTATTTATCGGAGCCGATCAAATCGGTTAACTATATCATATAACCCCCTAACAACCATTCGTTCCGATATGAGCTTTTGGGTCAAAAACCCGTGAGAAGGCGTTTATGGGCGAGAAATCTGGCATTCTACAGAATACAAATGAATATTGACACCAAAAATCATCGAACTCGAGTTTTCCATTTTGAAATAAATATTATATGATATGTTCATGAAAGGTATAAATTCTTCTTGTTTCTTTTTTCTGCTTGCTTCTGGTAGCAACTATTAGGTCTAGCGTTCATAGTTTTACTTTAAATTTAAGGCTTTATTTGCCATAGTTATCATTATCTAATTTATGTCAAATATATTCTGTTTTGTTCGATACAATTGGAAGTTAGTGTCATTATGCCTCTCTCTTAGAAACGCTAGTAATAAAAAATAGAGGCAATAGATTTTCACAGGCTTCTCTTGATGTCCACCAACCATAGGCAGGAACAGATGGTAATCGCTAACCCATGGGGGACCCATACATGGAGTATCTGTGTATATACAGCCATTTGCAAGTCGCTCCAAACTGGTTTTATGCAATGTTTAGCTCCTTGGCAATCGACGGTCAGACTGATTTGTATTAGTAGGTATATTGACAATTTCGACAAATCGCCTTCTACACCGGTTTTTCATCATAATTATCGGAACGAAATTGCAAAATCATAGCGTGGTGCAGACGGTCTGTAGGTTATAGTGAAAGGCAAATTTCTATACAAAGGGTGGTTAAATTGTAAGGGCCGATGTTGAATGTGAACCACACCTAAACGCCAAGTTCTTTTCCGAATTTAATTTGACATTTCTCTATTTCAGACTTACTCAATTTGAACCATGGAGAGATACACAATCCAACAACGTGTTAAAGTTATCCAGACTTATTATGAAAATTTTCGAAGAAAATCATCTTCAGTGATGAGGCACATTTTCACCTCAGTGGATTCGTCAATAAACAGAATTGCCGCATTTGGGCGAATGAGAATCCAAGAGTGATTGTCGAAAAACCAATGCACCCACAAAGAGTGACTGTTTGGTGCGGTTTATGGGCTGGCGGCATCATCGGGCCGTATTTTTTCCAAAATGAGGCCGGTCAGGCAGTTACTGTGAATGGTGTTGGCTATCGTGAGATGATAACGAATTTTTTATGTCCACAATTGGAAGATATGGATGTGGACGATATGTGGTTTCAGCAGGACGGTGCCACTTGCCACACAGCTAACGAAACAATGGCTCTTTTGCGCAACAAATTCAATGGCCGTGTTATCTCACGTAATGGCGATGTCAATTGGCCCCCAAGATCAAGTGATTTGACACCGTTGGACTTTTTTCTCTGGGGTTATTTGAAAGAAAAGGTGTACGTCGATAAGCCAGCAACAATTCAAGAGCTAAAGGATGAGATAATTCGGCACATTAACGGCATAGAAACTCCATTATGCCTCAGCGTCATCGAAAATTTGGACCATCGTATGGAGGTGTGCCGCCGAGGTCGCGGCGCTCATTTGGCCGATATTTTGTTACATACATAATTGAGTAATACCAATATATCATAATAAAATAAAATTTCAATAATTTCCTAAATAGTTTGTGTTTTATTCAAAATCAACATCGGCCCTTGAAAATTTAACCACCCTTTATATATAAATATAAAATTCAAGAGTTTTCAATACTAGTATTCTCAGAAACAGCGCTTCACCTAACTGAGTCTTCAAAATATCTATCTGGGACTCATTCTGAATAGGAAATAAAGCAGATTACAGAACTCGGAGAAAGAATGTGTAAGGCGTTCACGCTATATATTTGCAAAAGGACGGAATTATATTCTGGTGGACAACACTCGAGAAGAAATCAGTCACATCTAAATTTCGTTGAGTGTAGAGGACGGCACTCCTGTATATTAGTGGAACACTACGTACCACACCAACCGAGGCTATGAATGTGCTCTTTGGACAACGATACAGCTAACAGGGTCGGTGGTGGTGTTTTATTAAATTGGAATTCGCAAATGCTTTCGTTTGCCGGATCCCTATAGTGTTTTTCAGATGGAATTGGTGGCTATACTTGAGGCTGTCAATTGTCTCAGCTCAATTGCATCATCAGCAAACCATATTCCTATCTTTTCGTAACAGTGAAATCGGACATCGTAGATAATTGCCACAGATTATTCAACATAATGCCTAAGCAGTTCTATTTGAACTTGGCACGGGTTCCTGGGCACAGCAACATACCGGCTAATGAGATGACGGACGAGCTTGCATGGAAGGGCGCTTCCCTTCCACTTCCACTATTGGGCAGTCAATCAGAAAGGTTGGGCATACCATCTAACGGTATTTGTCGACAAGAAGAGGAACCTGAAGTTTTAAAGCATTCCCTTTTGACACCCTTTAGAGGCGTAAGGGATGTATGGGGGCCTAAGTGAGCTCATGTCCGCCAACCACTTTCACCTACCTTCACTGAAAAATTACGCATAAAAGATAAATGTAAATATGATAACAATCTGCGAATAGTTTTTCATCTGCTTCATTATATATTTTTGGATAACTGTATATTTAATTGGCGCTTTATATCCGGAGAGAGCTACAGTTTATTCCAAGCCTCCAGCGATTAACAGACATCGGTCATTTTTTCATGTCAGAATTATACTTGGAGGGCTTGACATTCCCTTCCGAGGGCGACCGCAATTCGACGCGTTATTGCCAAATTGAGTCTCTCGGGTGGAACATATTCGGCGGTCACTTGGCCGAAATCAGTTTTAAAACTTAAATTAAGTTCTTGGTCATAACATTAACTTATATACATTTTATTTCTCCTTGAGATCCATACTAAAAAATCACCCTTTACTGTGAAAGCATACTTTTAATATGCTTTTCAGAAAATTATAGGAAAACTAAGAAAACTAAGAACGAAAAGTAATTCATTTGGTCCAATTGTTATAAAAGTTGTCTATTGAAGATTTTCCTTATCTGGATATTGTGTTATCTGTATCTGTATCTGGTTCAGATTATGTTTTATCTACATATTTTATGGCGTGTTGGTATTGTGTATTATCTAAATTTTTAAAAATTGTCCAGATTATAGAGTGCTCCCGGTCATTTTCATTTAATATGTTCATATTTAATCCACCCTGATATAAATATGTATATTATAATATTCTTTCCTATACGTTCGCCTATTTTTTTTGGAAATATCTGTAAAAATCTTATTATTATTAATACATTGTAATGGCATTTGCGATGCTGACCGGGACAGGGGTGTGCAATATCATTTCAAAATTTAGTTGTGATTGTTTCTTTTGTTATGGCTTAAGAGTTCGAGAGTGGGCTACATACATAAATATAATTCGTAATTACAATAGCAAACCGCAGAATACAACAAACAAGCAACAAAGCCACTCTCAACGACAACTACGATCAGCATCAACAAATGTGCTGGCAAATTTTGTTTCGTTGGAGGGGTCTTTTGATTTGGCTATTAAAGCTACATTGTAGTCTATCACTGACCGAAAAGAGATGAGGATTAAATGTTTAATATAAGTAATAATATTATGTACTGTGTTTCTATGTATTTTTCTAAATATTAGTGCTGTTTATTTTTGTCGCAATTTAAAATAGAATATTCCACTCAGTTTTAATGATTTTACTTCAATAATTTTGATTTTAAAGTAGGATTTATTCCTTGGATGTTACGCAATGCTATATTTGTAATGTACTGTACTACAGCATTTCTGATAGTACTTTAGCAAGTGATCTCCTGAAAAATATTAAGTATATATATATATATATATTTAAAGTTTTTCAATAGCTGAAGCGATTTTTGGGCGAGCTCCTCCTCAAATTTGTGATTTTTGCGTCTTGATGTTTTTTTTTCCAACAAATGAAGACGCCTCCGAACGGCTGATGGTTTTTTATGAGGAGCCTTTATTTCATGTCAGAAATGCACTCGGAGCGGTTGACATTCCCTACGCAATTAGAAAATATAACTTAATTTTTTATTTAAATTATTTTTCTATAATTTTTGGACTTTCCGAATGGCAGTACGCAATACTAACCACTCGGCTACCCCGACCACGTCAGATTAATCAATTGCTTTTCAAAAAACAAAAGAGGGTTTTTGTCGACCAGTATAAAGGCAGTTTAAATTGTACTTGATAAATCAAATTATATATTCGAATCACTGTATTTCTTCGCTGAATTTAATAGTTCTGTTCGGTGAACTTATTGGCAGTAACAATTGGTACTGGATTTTACTGAATCGCGTTCGGTGAGGCAACATTTCTAACGGAATAGAGCTAATATTCCTAACGGTTCAAATTTAAATAAATTTTGTTCAAAAATTAAATACAAAGTTTTATTCTATTGTAATATACGTATAGGTATATAATGTAAACGAAGAATAAGTGGGGTGTATACCGAGATTCCGAAAGGCATCCATACGTCCAAAAGCCAACACAACATAATCCAAACAAAGTATAAAAATATGTAAGAAAAAATCGAGCGAATATATATCTAAAGTGTCTTCCGCTCAAAAACTATACATAAAAATAAATATATATATAAAATAAATAAATATGTTAACAAACTACCAAAGAATGGATTGCCATATGAAAATTTTAAAACCTTATTTTTCTATCAGAAGTGTTTTTAAAAGTATGCATACATGAACGAAAAAAGTTCTTTCATAACCATATTAAATTTGTGGTATTTAATTTTAGAAATATCTAAAAAAAAATGAGTGTGCTAAATGAAAATGAAATAGTTTTTCGATTTCGATGATTTTGGCGTCAACGCTTGTATACTATACCATATACGAGTTGTTGACTTTCAATTTGTTTTTGTTAAGGGGGGACATCTGAGTAAAATTTTGAAAAAATCAAAAAATTTTTTTTCGTTTAAAAGATGCTTTAGGATCTTAAAAATAATATACCACAAGATAGAATCCGGCAAAAGTGTCTAAATATCCAAATTTTCCATTCTGCGGCAATGCCTCATAGGCATATTCTATATATATATAATAACTTTAAACGCGTTTTTCTCGAAACCACTTTTTTTTAGACGGCCGGAAACATAACTCGAGCAAATCTTAACCGATCGATCTGAAATTTTGACAGTATATTCAAAATTCCTTCCTCTATCGACACACGTATAATTTATAATTTATATTGCTTACTTTTTTTTTATAAACAATTTTTGGACTTTTTTTCCTCGTGAAAATTTGAACTTTTTTTTCGATCACGCACCATTTTGCGAAAAATCAATATATCGAAAAAATCCTACGTGTGTCGATAGCTGTTGATGTATAGAAACTAACAAAACTTTATTTTTTGTTCCAGATCAAAAATTAAGGACGTTAGCTTTCCGGCCATGGACCCCCTTCCCAAAAATAGGGCCTACGAAGAAATGCTGCACAGCCGCCATTTTGTTTTCGATTTCTTTCAAAAAATCATATTTTGTACATCGGATCGCATATTATAAAACCTACTTTACAAAATTTCGATTGGCTCTTTCGTTTGGTCAAAAAAAATTCCAGAAAATCCGCTTATTTTTTTTGAGTTACTCAGATGTCCCCCCTTAAATCTAAAAATACAAAATCCTTTGCTATTACTTTGTTAAACTTCCTTTCAAATTTTAGAAAGATCGACTAAAATGTAGACGAGAAAACGCAAGATAGCTGAGATTAGGTCAGACGAAATTCCATCACCAACGCAAACAGAAATTCGCCATGTGATTCTCTTCTGGTTTCTGCGTAATTTACAGCCAATACAAATATTCAGTGAATGCCAAATTGCATTTGGAACGACTGCACCGTCTTTAAAGACTATTTCTAAATGGTTGTGAAGATTCCAGACCATGCATTTTTCCGTTGAGAACGAGCCCCGAGAAGATCGACCAAAATCTTTCACTGATGACGTCACTGTAGCTCTACTGAAGTCCGAAATTGACGAAGACCCACGATTGACACAAGGAATGATTGCTAATGAATTGAGCGTGAATGCCATGGCTGTATCGCGAATATTAAGCAATCATCTGGGATACACGAAGAAATCTGCTCAATGGGTGCCACGAATTTTAAATGAGGCCCGAAAAGAGGCTAAATTGCTAAATTTTTCCAAAACAAATTTGAAAATGTTCAGTCTAGCAACTTTAGTAAAGTCGTTACTGGTGACGATCCAGAAACCCAACAGCAGTTTGTGATATGGAGCCCAACAGGAGCAAACTCACTCGTAAAATCTGAGCAACAAAAATCAACAGCAAAAGTAATGAGTCAGTCTACTACATCCGATCTAAAATCGTAGCTGCTCTTCCATTGGAAAAGGGTCAGACGGTAACAGCGAAATGGTACACCGAAGAGTCCTTACCAAAAGTTTTCAAAAGTTTGTTGGAAAATATGAAGAAAGAGGATTTGCGGCGCTAATTTTTACATCACCACAACGCGGCATCCCACATTGCTGAATTAACGAGTAATTTTATTGCGATCTCTGGTATAGAAGAAATACGTCCAGCACCATATCCCTTGTGATTTCTGGTTAATGCTGAGCTTGATAACATTAAAAAGCAAGATTTTAAAGACTGTTTTCAGAAATGGATCTATAAGCTTAATAAATGCATTGAAATCAATGGCGACTAAGTAGAGAAAATAAAAAGGACAAAGATTACGAATAAATATGTACAAAAATATTTTTTTTTCTGGTCAACTTACCGAACTTTTGTTAATCTACGTATGTAGAGTTGTAGGAATTCGGTCTGCCTATGATTTCCATATCTCTGTTATATGAGTGTGTAGTTTCCGGAGTGTGTATTATCCTGATTTTTAAAAATTGTCTGCACTATGTAATGTTTGAATTTTAAGAGTCGGTTTCTTCTTGATTTCTGGGACTCATGATTGACACATGAGCGCCTCCAATAAATGCTGACGATGATTAAGCAAAAAATTCTTTTGCAGCTTGCCACTCTATTTGGGTGATGATAAATCTAACCTTCACGAAAACATCGAACAGTTGTTTGCCTTTTTTACGCGATCGATACAACGGTTTATGGAAGAATGGCGCATAGCAGCTGTGAATAATCGAAAGGCGGTTAGAACTTCTAGTCATTTTAATAGTGTTGAGCCTTAGAGAACAATTGAAAGTTATTTACCTGTTTCAATTGCAACAATTATGTAGTTGACGAAATTGTAAATCTGTGGTTAACCTGTATAGATTTCGAAACTTAGTTGGTTTCAAGTGGAAAGGGTCTTCCATTTATCAAAATTTCTATTAAGGGTAAGATATATCCTCACTTTGGGATAAGTCGAATGCCAAATACTCTGAAGCGAATTTTGATTATTATTTTCTTCTGGTTTTATATTGCTTAGGTAATTTCCCGAACAAATTTACTTAATATCATCTTTAATAAAATATTAATATTTTGTCGATGGTACTAAAAAGTTCAAAATATTCTGCACTTAATTAGCGATTTGTCGTATAATTAACTGTTCAAGGTGAATATCGTAAAAGTATGCACGGCGAATATTAAAATCGTTAAAATCTTCGCTAAGTTATTTTAACAATCATACGTATGTATATACTCAGACCCCTTGATATACCCACGGTAATCACAGAAACGGAAGCAAGTTGGCGAAAATTCCCGTCGAAACTGCAAACTACCCCAATGCTCTAGCGAATGTTTCTTCTTGCAAGCCGAACCCGCCTTCATATACTAGTGTCCTAATGGATAAAAGCTGAAATTTATTAATTCTTCTGATTTTAAAATGTAGAATTTAATGAAGTATATTCGATTACAACATTTTTTCGGCGACAGCAGTGATCAAAATTATTTTCTTCACTTCTCCTCCATATCTGCCTTTCACATGCTCTCGATCCTCTGAATACATATTGTACCATTGGAAAGCGTTAGTTTCACTCAAGATGGCTGTACCTACGTCACAACCGCTATATGAAAATAATATTAGCTACACAAAAACCTGTATATAGAGTGGGCAGAAAACCCGAAAAGTATTATATTGCATGTAAAAATGCCTCTCATTCAACAAATAAATAAATAAGCTCCAAATCAGTATATAGTATTTATCAGTGGCTGATCCTGACCAACCCTCTAAACCCAACTCTGCAGACGCCTGTGACTATGAAACAAATAAAATGTTCGGCGTGTTGATATTGCTGATATTATTCGGTATTTTAAGCGTAGAAAAATAGGGCCTACGAAGAAATGCTGCACAGCCGCCATTTTGTTTTCGATTTCTTTCAAAAAATCATATTTTGTACATCGGATCGCATATTATAAAACCTACTTTACAAAATTTCGATTGGCTCTTTCGTTTGGTCAAAAAAAATTCCAGAAAATCCGCTTATTTTTTTTGAGTTACTCAGATGTCCCCCCTTAAATCTAAAAATACAAAATCCTTTGCTATTACTTTGTTAAACTTCCTTTCAAATTTTAGAAAGATCGACTAAAATGTAGACGAGAAAACGCAAGATAGCTGAGATTAGGTCAGACGAAATTCCATCACCAACGCAAACAGAAATTCGCCATGTGATTCTCTTCTGGTTTCTGCGTAATTTACAGCCAATACAAATATTCAGTGAATGCCAAATTGCATTTGGAACGACTGCACCGTCTTTAAAGACTATTTCTAAATGGTTGTGAAGATTCCAGACCATGCATTTTTCCGTTGAGAACGAGCCCCGAGAAGATCGACCAAAATCTTTCACTGATGACGTCACTGTAGCTCTACTGAAGTCCGAAATTGACGAAGACCCACGATTGACACAAGGAATGATTGCTAATGAATTGAGCGTGAATGCCATGGCTGTATCGCGAATATTAAGCAATCATCTGGGATACACGAAGAAATCTGCTCAATGGGTGCCACGAATTTTAAATGAGGCCCGAAAAGAGGCTAAATTGCTAAATTTTTCCAAAACAAATTTGAAAATGTTCAGTCTAGCAACTTTAGTAAAGTCGTTACTGGTGACGATCCAGAAACCCAACAGCAGTTTGTGATATGGAGCCCAACAGGAGCAAACTCACTCGTAAAATCTGAGCAACAAAAATCAACAGCAAAAGTAATGAGTCAGTCTACTACATCCGATCTAAAATCGTAGCTGCTCTTCCATTGGAAAAGGGTCAGACGGTAACAGCGAAATGGTACACCGAAGAGTCCTTACCAAAAGTTTTCAAAAGTTTGTTGGAAAATATGAAGAAAGAGGATTTGCGGCGCTAATTTTTACATCACCACAACGCGGCATCCCACATTGCTGAATTAACGAGTAATTTTATTGCGATCTCTGGTATAGAAGAAATACGTCCAGCACCATATCCCTTGTGATTTCTGGTTAATGCTGAGCTTGATAACATTAAAAAGCAAGATTTTAAAGACTGTTTTCAGAAATGGATCTATAAGCTTAATAAATGCATTGAAATCAATGGCGACTAAGTAGAGAAAATAAAAAGGACAAAGATTACGAATAAATATGTACAAAAATATTTTTTTTTCTGGTCAACTTACCGAACTTTTGTTAATCTACGTATGCAGAGTTGTAGGAATTCGGTCTGCCTATGATTTCCATATCTCTGTTATATGAGTGTGTAGTTTCCGGAGTGTGTATTATCCTGATTTTTAAAAATTGTCTGCACTATGTAATGTTTGAATTTTAAGAGTCGGTTTCTTCTTGATTTCTGGGACTCATGATTGACACATGAGCGCCTCCAATAAATGCTGACGATGATTAAGCAAAAAATTCTTTTGCAGCTTGCCACTCTATTTGGGTGATGATAAATCTAACCTTCACGAAAACATCGAACAGTTGTTTGCCTTTTTTACGCGATCGATACAACGGTTTATGGAAGAATGGCGCATAGCAGCTGTGAATAATCGAAAGGCGGTTAGAACTTCTAGTCATTTTAATAGTGTTGAGCCTTAGAGAACAATTGAAAGTTATTTACCTGTTTCAATTGCAACAATTATGTAGTTGACGAAATTGTAAATCTGTGGTTAACCTGTATAGATTTCGAAACTTAGTTGGTTTCAAGTGGAAAGGGTCTTCCATTTATCAAAATTTCTATTAAGGGTAAGATATATCCTCACTTTGGGATAAGTCGAATGCCAAATACTCTGAAGCGAATTTTGATTATTATTTTCTTCTGGTTTTATATTGCTTAGGTAATTTCCCGAACAAATTTACTTAATATCATCTTTAATAAAATATTAATATTTTGTCGATGGTACTAAAAAGTTCAAAATATTCTGCACTTAATTAGCGATTTGTCGTATAATTAACTGTTCAAGGTGAATATCGTAAAAGTATGCACGGCGAATATTAAAATCGTTAAAATCTTCGCTAAGTTATTTTAACAATCATACGTATGTATATACTCAGACCCCTTGATATACCCACGGTAATCACAGAAACGGAAGCAAGTTGGCGAAAATTCCCGTCGAAACTGCAAACTACCCCAATGCTCTAGCGAATGTTTCTTCTTGCAAGCCGAACCCGCCTTCATATACTAGTGTCCTAATGGATAAAAGCTGAAATTTATTAATTCTTCTGATTTTAAAATGTAGAATTTAATGAAGTATATTCGATTACAACATTTTTTCGGCGACAGCAGTGATCAAAATTATTTTCTTCACTTCTCCTCCATATCTGCCTTTCACATGCTCTCGATCCTCTGAATACATATTGTACCATTGGAAAGCGTTAGTTTCACTCAAGATGGCTGTACCTACGTCACAACCGCTATATGAAAATAATATTAGCTACACAAAAACCTGTATATAGAGTGGGCAGAAAACCCGAAAAGTATTATATTGCATGTAAAAATGCCTCTCATTCAACAAATAAATAAATAAGCTCCAAATCAGTATATAGTATTTATCAGTGGCTGATCCTGACCAACCCTCTAAACCCAACTCTGCAGACGCCTGTGACTATGAAACAAATAAAATGTTCGGCGTGTTGATATTGCTGATATTATTCGGTATTTTAAGCGTAGAAAAATAACATATTATGACAAACTGAGAACCAACAACAAAAATACGGTTTGAAAATTTATGCGGGACTTTTTAAATTGATCTTAATGAAGCTTAATTGATTGCATCTGTATTGGTGTGTTGCCCCGCAGATCTACATTTATGTCGACAATAAAACTGAATATATTTTCATATGTATATGTACGTATGCACGTACTATACTATACTCCTAAAAGAAAATCACATACCAATGCATAAGCCCATTAACTTTTGTACTTGGTATACCTACACGTATATAGGTTTGTGTGCGCCAATGTGTGTAAATATGTACATACTCGTACACTTGCATTGATATGCAACTGAAGTAAGGCTTAGTAAAATGACGTATCGTTGGCGTAGAAACCTCGAGTCCACTGTGTCTTTGACACCAGACAGCAAAAGCAGCAAAACAAACAGCAAACATCAAAAGATACACATTGCATACGTATATAGATTTGTATGTATGTATGTACGTGTATGTACGAGTATGCACTGGCGAGCACGAAACTACTTTCTTTGAATCGTTTCGACACAAGTAGTCTTGACTTCGCTGACATCCAGTGCGCCATTATACAGAATGGCGACGACGCCATGTTTGAAATTTGTCTTTGTCATTCAATTTCTAGCATTTTTTTAGCTTTTATTTATTCTAATGATTTTTGACAGACTCATTTTGCCGGTACCTAGTAACGCTGATGAGAAGGTTGTGATGGCGTGCTTTACGATCGCACAGGCATTATTATTCAATAGCTGCGAAGCCGTTAGATCGCCGCGGACCTTTCAGTGAACTCAAAAAAGAAGAAATTTATGGTTATGAGTGATCTGTAGGCATTGAATATATGAATGTTTTGTAGGTATATATATGTATTTATGTATGTATTTTCGGTTATACTTTTAGTACATACTACATACCATATGTATATATATGGCGAGTGGTTAGCATTGCGTACTGCTATTCGGAAGACTCGAGTTAAAATCCTGGTGTCGTACTAACATCCAAAACGTTATAGAAAATTAATTTAAATAAAAATATAAGCTAAATTTTCTAATTGCAGTCGCCCCTCGGCAGGGAATGTCAACCCCTCCGAGTGTATTTCTGACATGAAATAAAGGCTCCTCATAAAAACCATCAGCCGTTCGAAGGCGCCGTAGTATAACCAATAGGTCCCTCCATTTGTTGGAGAAACATCAAGACGCAAAACCACAAAATGGAGGAGGAGCTCGTCCGAAAATCGCTTCAGCGGTTACAAAGTGCCAATTATATATTATATATGCAATATGTATAGGATTTTCCAATAAGAGTGATAGGATTCCTTTAAAAAACACACACTAATTGTTAAGGAAATTCAAATGTTTTTTATTTGCAGGAACGAATTCGATGAAAGCAATTTTTGAGTACTCTTTCCACTAAATAAAGTCGTGTGTCATGAATAGCACGTTCTATATTGGCTTTTAAAGCTTGAAAAGAGTCTGTTTTATTGCTAAAGACCGATGACTTCAAATAACCCCACAATAAGTAGTCTAATGGTGTTAAATTACAACTTCTTGCAGGACATTCAAAGTCAAAATTTCTTGAAATAATCGAATCCCCAAACCTTTTTTTGTAATAATTCGGTTGTTGCACGGGCTGTGTGGCAACCAGATGTTGTTAAGATCAACTTCTTCCAATTGTGGCCATAAAAAGTTGAATATCATCGATCTATACTGCTCTCCATTGACAATAACGGTGCTATCAGCTTCATTTCGAAACCAAAACCCACACTTAACTATCAATTTAGGTGAATGTAATGGTTGTTCCTGAATGATTTGTGGATTTTCTTCACACCAAAATCGACTATTTTGTTTATTTACCGCACCACTCAGATGAATGTGAGCCTCATTGAAGTTTGTTATCGTTTTCAAGTTGTTGTTGTTGTTGTTGTTTGTAAACGTTGTTCTTGCGTATATCTTGTCATCATGAAATTGTAAGCATTACTGAATACAATGAAAAAAAAAACAGATTATGAAATATTACAAATGGCCAATTGGAAACCCTTTTATTGGAATATCCTTTATGTATGTGCACTAAACTGCACAAAAGATCTCGAATGCGGTGGAGATAGACACTACTCACTTTGCCACAAGGCAAATTGAATAATATACAATAAATTTATGGAAGCTCTCTTTAGGGACTTTGGAACTTTCTTATATAGGCCATCCCGCAATGCTGGGATTCCACTTATTACATTAGATTGAATATTTTGAACCATTCCCACAGGATAGGCAATGCTATGCTTTTCGAAGGAGCAGTTCGCGGATGGTTATAAAAAAACCAAATTATCTTTTCTTTTAAAGATATTCACGTCCCACTCGGATACATTTTTTCAGATCTTTCAATTAATTTATTTATATCCTCATAAAAAAAATGTTTTCTCTTTATCTTTACAAATGACGTAACTGACTTCTTGACTTCATCATCGTTGATCAATTTTTTACCCCTCAGCCCTTTTTCATTTTTGGAAACAGGTAATAATTACTCGGGTCAGGCCCGGACTGTAGGATGGATGATTCAAAATATCGAAGTTTATTTTATTCAGGGCAGCCAAGGCAAGGCGGCTCTTGTGCAAAAGCAGCACACCTTTCGCCAATTTTCCTCGTTTTTTCATATTCTTCTATTCTGGATTATACCACCTCTAGTACGTGCTTCGGTAATCTGCGAGAATCTCCAACAGACAAGATTGGGAAACCACCAACCGCCCTCGACCTTAGCCATTTTCACAGATTGCTCTTTGCTCGATGAAAAGGTGGGTTACGGAATCTATTCTCCCATGCACGTGAGCATGAGACTGCCAGACCAGTGCAGCGTTTTCCAGGCGGAACTCTTTGCAATCATAGAGGCTGTTGAGCGGCTGCTTAAATCTACGGTAGAAGGACAATCGATTACAATATACTCCGACAGCCAAGCTGCCATCAGATCTTTACAATATAACGAAACCAAAGTGGCCATAAAATCCAGAAACATTTTTAACAAACTCTCAATTAAATCTAGTACGACCGTGGTCTGGGTACCTGGACACAGTGATATCCCAGGCAGAAGAACTAGCGAGAGAAGGAACCCTTCCACCCACAATAAAACATGCACAGGATGCTGGCGCACCTCTGTCCACCGCTAAACACATGCTTAAGCTGGCCTTTGCCAGGGAAGCAAACACAAGATGGCTGAACGAGATCACTTGTAACGTAACCAAACGGCAATGGCCGAAACTGGACGCGAAAAAATCTACACATCTTATCCTTCTAAGCCGATTCCCCATCAACGTAACAACAGGCATATTAATGGGTCATTGTTTAATGGGGTTTCACGTTATGAATTATGAAGCAACATACTTTTAATTTCGCCGAAGGCAAGTATTCAGAAAAGCAATCTTGATAGATATTAACTGCACCCAATTCACCCAAACGAACATACAGCATTGGATGATCCACTCGGTTTGGTTGGGGAAAAACAATTAATGACATCGAGAAAACTTACCTATAATTTCCACTCACTTTGCATTGAATACCACATGAAACTTGAAAATAATTTGCCCTTTGCAACCCCCTAAATAATTCTCTGCCGGGACTCCTCTTTCGATGTACGAGTATATGGTCTCTTCTACAGAACCCTTCCTTGCAATACATACTCGTATGATTTTGAGCGAAAGTATATTAAAAGATTTTCGCTTAAAGGAAACTGGAGGGTGTATCTGAAGCGTTCAACATTAGTCTACTTTCATTGAGACGCTCCTTTACCCGTGGTATCTTTTTTCCATCAGCTTATTGTCTTGGTGAAATCTTCTAATTTTTGGAAAATAGTTCAGATAGGAATAAATAAAATATACTTTTAAACTCATTAGGGAACCTAAAATTTGAAATTCGTTCAAAATTTTTTTGATGATTTCTTTGGACTTAGGTCTTTATCATTGCCTAAAAGTTTCTTCATGATTATTTTCAAGGCAATCCAAGGTGGATTTGAAGATACGCCATAGTTGAGACGAGTTGTGGATCAGCTACAGATTCTGAGAAGGCTGGGAACTGAATTAATATTTCTTATTGTATTTGAAGTGGTGATGAAGCTCTAAAGTTTCGTGCAGGACGATATCTTTAACAGTCACTGCACTTTTGCCGACCGTGGTCTTTATGGGTTGGTCCAAAAGACACTGGCGAATTTTCATACAGATGCTGATTAGGCCTTAAAATAAACGCAGTGCCGAAGTTGGTTTGTCAAATTCCGTTCGGTCGATTTTTCACTCAAAGATAAGCCACGTTCAGGTCGGCCAAGTGAAGTTGATGATGACGATATGAAGGCTTTAATCGAATCGGATCGTCATATAACTGCTCGTGAGATTGGAGAAATGTTAAGTATATCAAAATCAACTGTTCATAATCATATACGACGTCTTGGCCTGAAATAAATTCATTTAACAAGCCGCTTCAACGCTTGTGATATGCATCTTAAACGCAATGAATATGATCCGTTTTTGAAGTAAATCATAACTGGAGATGAAAACTGGATTGTTTACAATAACGTCAATCGAATCACGGTACAAGCATGATGAAGCGCCACGAGCCACTTCCAAGGCTAATATTCACCAAAAGAAGATTATGCTGTCAGTTTGGTAGGATTAAAAGGATGTGGTATATTTTGAGCTACTTCCAAGGAACCAAACGATTAATTCGGATGTCTACTTTGAACAACTGGACAAATTGAATACATCCATCAACGAAAAGTGGCCAGAATTGGTCAATGAAAAGGTGTCACAATGCTAGACCGCACACATCTTTGGTCACTCGCCAAGAACTGAGAGAGTTTGGCTGCGAACTGTTGATGCATCCACCATATAGCACTCAGTTTTCAGTTTTTCAGTTTTTTGCAGATAAAGGCCAGAAGTTCTATGAGCGTGAAATAATGATGTTGCCGGAAAGATGGCGAAAGGTCATCCAACAAAATGGAAATTATATATTTAATTAAATCACAAAATAAAATTTAAAATAATATATTTACTTTCTTTTAAAAACTCGCCGGTTTCTTTTGGGGCAACCAATAATTTAATCTGCAAATAATTATTTTCAAGTTCTTGTATGTTTGCTGGAAGTGTACGGAATGGCCGATAGGAATATCAGTATATAAGCCGCTGAAATGCTTTAAGGCTCCTTTTTGAAGAACCCATGAAAATAGCACTCTGTTCTTTCAATATTGGTACAATAAACCAACTCGTGATCTCCGGCAAAGTAAGAAGTAAAATGCTTCTGTGTTAATTAACGTGGAATGCACTCTTTCTTCTTCTTTTTTATTGGCGTTGGCACCGCTTACAGGATTATAGCCGAATCAATTATAGTGCGCCATTCCTCTCTTTTGTTCGTTGTCTGGCGCCAGTTGGAAATACCAGGTGAGGCCAGGTCACTCTCCACCTGATCTTCCCAACGGAATGGAGGTATTCCTCTTCCTCTGCTTTCACCAGCGGGTACTGCATTCGGACGACATGACCTAGCCAGAGTAGCCGCTGTCTCTTCATTCGCTGAACTATGTCAATAACATCGTATATCTCGTACAGCTTTGCGTTCCATCGTCTACGGTATTCGCCGTTGTCTGACTCATCAGATGTTGGCAGCGTCTACGCCTCTGCACCATATAGGAGGACCGGTATGACGAGCGACTTGTAGAGTTTGGTTTTCGTTCGCCGAGAGAGCACTTTACTTTTCAATTGCCTACTTAGTCCAAAGTAGCACCTGTTGGCAAGAGTAATTCTGCGTTGGATTTCCAGGCTGACATTGTTGTTGGTGTTAATGCTGGTCCCTAGATAGACGAAGTTATCTACGACCTCGAAGTTATGACTGTCAACAGTGACGGGGGAGCCGAGCCGCGAATGCGATGACCGTTTGTTTGATGACAGGAGATTTTTCGTTTTGCCCTCATTCACTACCAGACCCATTCGCTTCGCTTCTTTATCAAATCTGGAGAAAGCAGAACTCACGGTGCGGTTGTTGAGGCGAATAATATCATCGGCGTACGCCAGCAGCTGTACACTCTTGTAAAAGATTGTACCTTCTCTATTTAGCTCTGCAGCTTGTATTATTTCTCCAGCATTAAATTAAAAAAGTCACACGATAAGGAATCACCCTGTCTGAAACCTCGTTTGGTATCGAACGGCTCGGAGAGGTCCTTCCCGATCCTGATGGAGCTTTTAGTGTTGCTTAACGTCAGTTTACTTAGCCGTATAAGTTTTGCGGGGATACCAAATTCAGACAAAGCGGCATAGAGGCAGCTCCTTTTCCTGCTGTCGAAGGCTGCTTTAAAATCGACGAAAAGATGGTGTTTTTCGATTCTCTTTTCACGGGTCTTTTCCAAGATTTGGCGCATGATGAATATCTGCTTAATGGTTGACTTACCAGGTCTAAAGCCACACTGATAAGGTCCCATCAGTTTGTTGACGGTGGGCTTTAGTCTAAAATCGTAGCCGCTATTCCATTGGAAAAGGGTCAGACGGTAACAGCAAAATGGTACACCGAAGAATACTTACCAAAAGTTTTCAAAAGTTTGTTGGAAAATAGGAAAAAAAAGGATTTGCGGCGCTAATTTTTACATCATGACAGGCGCCATTCCACACTGCTGAGTTAACGAGTAATTTTATTGCGATCTCTGGGATCGAAGAAATATTTCCAGCACCATATTCCCCAGATAAAGCGCCTTATGATTTCTGGTATTATCCAAAAATTCAAAAAAATGTAAAAGGAAAGGTCTTAATAGCAACGAGGAGATAATTATTCCGGTTAATGCTGAACTTGATAAGCTTAAAAAGCGAAATTTTGAAGACTGTTTTCAGAAGTGGATTTACATGTATTATGTAGAGGAGATAAAAAAGAACAAAGATTACTAATAAATACAAACTTATTTTTTCTCTTCAACTTACTGAACTTTTGTTAATCCCCTCGTGTATTTGTTTCCTTTTTTAAGACCAACGTTTTAATTTTCCTTTGTAGTAGATAAAGTTGTCATCAGTTAAAGACTCGGCTAATAATGTGCTGATATTTTGTTAAATAAAGTCAACACTCTCATAATACCAGCTCTCCTTTCCCTTTTCAATTAGCAAGAACAACATCTTTTGCAATTAGCTTTCTTTCAGGTATGATTTTTTTGTTAACTTTTCGATCCAATACACACACATGTATCGCAAATTACACGCATTTTGTTTATTTCTTTTACTTTTGGAAAACCGTGAAAAGTCTTGGTTTTGTTCCCATCACACCCCTTTCATTAACGAATTTTAACTTTTTGTTTGGTAGCGTGAAGAAAAAGTTATCTCTACTTGACTTCAATTGATTGATGCGGCGCGTGTAATTAACCAGCTTGAATTGTGTGAATATGATAAGTACGAAAATTCATTACAAACACAAGACAGGAACAACCCAACCCATTTCGGCCAACATTTCACACTTCACCTTTGAGGACCTTTTCAAGCAAACCTTCATAAAACATTTACCCCTGTCAAATTAAAACCAGCAACAAACAAGCAGTACTCGTGATGCGTCTGATTGTCTCCCTCCTTTGATGAAACGATCAGCGAAAGCACATCCATCGAGTCCTAGAATCAACCGAACCAACCATTCCGAATCGAAACTGTGCCTTTGGGGGTGCATTTCCTTTGGCGCGCTCATTAAGCGGCCAGCCACAAGAGCGTTTGATAGCGTGTGACTAAATGTTTTGTGTTTTGTGTTTTGCATTCATATTTGTACTCGCAGTGGATTCGATTACGAATGCAATACAAGCGTATGAATGCAAGTAGGAATGCACATACTCGTATATGCGAGTATGTGTAAACTGGCAAAAAGGTCGAAGGCGAAAAGGCGCCCGCATCGTTGAAGAGTGCGCTAGTTGCAAGTACATACATACACGTATGTATGTGCATGTGTGTATGGGTTGATTGAAATCGAAAAAGATTCCGCAGCATGCCGCGAAATAAAGTATCAAATATTATGAGATTTTATCTTGTTTCTAGTTGTTGTTTTTTCATCTTTTTGTTTGTTGAATGGTTTGTTTGTCTTAATGTGGGAAATTTAGCGAAAATTGAGGTTGTTGTTATTGCTGTTAATAGTAGTAGTATGTAAGGAGGGAATAAAGGAAAAAAGGTTAATCCAAGTGTTACTTTCACGCAGGGAGGGTATATTAATGCGACTATAAAATTAACTTATTTTATGAAATTATGATTTTTCTCAAACGCCATTTCGATGGCTTTGTAGATAATAATGTGTGTGAAAGCGCAATTAGATATTTGTGAACAAGTTTTCCTTACAAATATAACCTCAATGTGAATCTAAGAAATTTCAACTCGAAAGAATGATGAAGATATTTTATTTTAAAGGGTGTTTTTTTTGGACATTTGATTTTCAATTCAGCAATACTTTCTTCGGAGTTGGTCTTTTTGACAGCTATTACTTGATTTATACCGATATTGATTAGCCATATCATGAATGAAACCCGACCGAACATCAAGCGCGTCAAATGTTCGGTGAATTGGCCCAAAATGAGATGGCCACCCATTCCGATTTTCACAAGAAAATTTTGTTCAGCAATGAAGCTCACTTTAGTTGAATGGGTACTTTAATAAACAAAATTTTCGCGTTTGGAGACGCCGTTATATCTTCAAAAAGGCACTGTTTGGTGTGCTTTGTAGAGTAGAGGCAGTCATTGTCCCATATTTCTTCAAAAATGATGCCGGCCATAATGTTACAGCCAATCGGGAACGCTATAGACCTTTGATTAATGACTTCTTCGTGCCTGAATTGCAGGATGTTGGTGTGGATGACCTTTGGTTCCGACAAGACGGCGCTACTTGCCATACAGGCAACGAAAAAATCTATTTATTGAAGGAAACTTCTGGTGAGCACATTTGAAATTAATATAGCCACAGATGAACACGACGCGAAATAATACTAATAATGCTCTCTCTTAGAAAACCGCACGAATTAATGCATACACCCAATATTATTATAAATTTATGCACAACCGATAGATTTTATAATATCGAGCGAATACCTTAAATATAACTTTATCTTAAGATTTTATACATTTTCATTTACATATGTACATATATTCGAATAAATAACGGAACGGATTAGGGTTACAGGTAAGTATGTTTAAAGTGGGTGTAAATTCAGTGAGATGAGTATTCAGGTAAGTATTCTGGTAGGTATTCGTGTAAGTATTCAGATGTAGATGCTTTAAAAAATCGTGTGTGCCCTGGCGTTGTCCTGATGGAACACAATTCGGGCTCTGTTGATCAAAGATGGCCTCTTCTGGATGAGTGCTGCCTTTAAGCGGTCCAGTTGTTGGCAGTAGAGGGCCGAATTGAGCGTTTGGCCATGGGGGGCAGCTCGTAGTAGATGATTCCTTGCCAATCCCACCAAACACACAGCAAAATGTTCCTGGCCGTCAATCCCGGCTTGGCCACCGT
Organism: Ceratitis rosa; assembly: GCA_037013455.1. Taxonomy (NCBI): domain Eukaryota; kingdom Metazoa; phylum Arthropoda; class Insecta; order Diptera; family Tephritidae; genus Ceratitis; species Ceratitis rosa. Next base: position 17,924,402 of record JAWMAG010000037.1, read on the forward strand.
TTCCGCCGGCTCACCGCGTTTCGACCACGACCGATTTGGCTTGACTTTGTCATAAGGGATCCACTTTTCATCGCCAGTCACCAAACGCTTTAGAAATGGGTCGATTTTGTTGCGATTCAGCAGCGATTCGCAGATGGAAATTCGGTCCATCATGTTTTTTTGCGTTAGTTCGTGTGGCACCCAAATATCGAGCTTCTTTTTGAATTCAAGGTTATGCAAATGGTTCCAAACGGCTTTCTGGCTTATCTTTAGTTCCTCAGCAATTAAATAAGTGCTCGCGTGACGGTCTGTTTCCACTATTTCCATGATTTTATCGCAATTTTCGACGACAGGCCTCCCGACGTGGGGTGCATCTTTGGCATCGAAATTACCGGAACGGAACCTAGCAAACCACTTTTGTGCTACACGTTCGTTTACAGTATCGGGCCCATAAACTAAATTAATTTTTTCAGCCGCTTTGGCTGCTTTTTCGCCTTGATCGAAGAGAGATTGTAAAATACTGAGTCAATCAATCGCCACAAAAAAAGATAAAATTTAAAACACACATTAAATAAACACATTGAATGAGGGTGCGGACCTAGGAAACTCTATTTCGTTTGAAGTCAAAAGAAATTATATAATGGATTGCGTATTTATATTGCTGAAGCTAGAGAAAAGTTATGGATAGAGATAGTAAATCACAACGGAAATTATGCAAGGATTTTATGAGGTGTAGAAATAAGTTTCCTTCATTGAATGAAATGGACGCGGACGAGGCTCATATTAGAGTTAATAGATGACAACCGTCTTTTAAATTAGAGTGCTCATTTAGAAAGAAACTATTAATTTACTTTTTTTGATAAAGTACGAGGTGTTTAGGTTAGGTTAGGTTGTGGTGGTTACCACAAAAACTTTACCATCAGGCTTCATTATCCAGCCATTTCGATTCTCTAATGAACCTTATTAGGTCGGCTATTTTAGATTCTTAGATAGATCATTCAGCACTGGGGTCCCAAACTTTCGAAGTCTAGCCTTGCTCAAAGCAGAGCAATCGCATAAGAGATGGGTGATGGTTTCCTCAAGCACCTCATGCAGCTTCTTTTATAGGGAGCCCCTAGTCCTTCTTTGGTCGTACCTTCCCTAGAAAATGCATTCGCCTTACAGTTTCCCTAGATATCCCTTTGAATAGGGATCCACAAGAGAGATAGTATGTTCTGTTTGGCCAACTCTTGTAAAGATCAGCGACAGTCCACCACTAATTTGCAATTTCTCTCTCCTTAAGCTTTGATATATTTCCAATTGATATTGTAATATCTACCTATTCTTCCCTGCTGGGAGTTCCTGTTCTGAAATAGTTATCAGTTGATATAGTTGGACCGAATCGATATGTATATCTTGGTATAAAATCGTATTTATCCAATATTACCGAGTGCCCCATGGCTGAGTGATCCATTGGTTTGACGGTTTGACTTTCTTAGATGAAGTTCAGTCATTGCTGCCGACTGATCTACCACCAAGTCCACTTTGAAAGCCTTACTTAACGTGCTACTTCGAGCACCAGTGATACACATTAACACACATCTTTAAATCTTACGATGTCCAGTATACTCCGGGCATCTGTCACTAGCTCACCTTCCTGGGTCCTACAAGAGTTTGCTCCGGTCTTGAAACCTTCTGTAAGTCGCCGTATCTTTTCGTAGAATTTTCGTGCGTTACCCTTGTCGGCCAGCTTCTCAAGCTCCTCGTACTCGCGCATCTCGGCCTCTTTCTTTTTTTGTCTGCAGATGCGTCTTGCTTCCCTCTTTAGTTCTCGGTATCTATCCCACCCAGCACGAGTTGTGGTCGATCGCAAGGTTGCGAGGTAGGCAGTCTGTTTTCTCTCCACTGCGACACGGCAGTCCTCATCGTACCGGCTGTTTTTGCTCTAATATGTTGACCGAATATTGGTAATTATTATTTTGCACACCTTGTTCCTGATGGAGTATGTCTGTTATTATTAAATGACAAACCAAACTGAGTATAAATCAAGTAACAGTTGTCAAAAGACCAACTCCTAATAATAAATTTTTCCTTGCATTGAAAATAAGAAAAAGAAGTTATTTGTCGAATAATACAAAAAAAATAACTTTGTAGAGAATTGTAGTCAGTTTTTATTTCCACTTTAGCGCGGTAGATTGGCTCATTAAAAAGTGAATCCATTATGTAAAGAAGTCAACAAACTGTTTCATGCTAATATTATTCATGAGCGTAGTATAACACATTGGGCTGCCTGCAGATATTCGTTTTTAGAACATCGCATGCAGGAATTTTTTTTTCTATTTCCCATTCTCCCATTCCACTCCCAGGCTACCAACAATCAATGAACTTAATCAACTTAGCTATGGTGACCTATCATTATAACTTTAACTTTTATAGCTACCACTTCTTGCGAAGCCATGCAAGTCATTCCAATGCACCATTATCACCCCATACGAAATGCACGAACGCATAATATTCAAATCGTTTCATCGATCTTCCGAAATTGATCTAACAAAAAAAAAAGAAGATAGAAAAGCAAAAGTACCAACTTCAACACACTTTGAGGCCCATATGTCACACAGTATAAGTTTTAAGATAAACTCCCCCTATGCAAAAATTGAATACATTATGAGAGTTTGCTCAAATTTAAGTATACGAATACCCTTCGTGTGAGTACGCTATGACTGAGCTGCCCCTTACATCATAAATATTCCCTTCAACGCTATTTAGCTCGGCATACCACCAAACTAGCGACCAGCGAAGAAGATCACACGAGAAAAATTATACATGCTCGTACTAGAAAAAGGTTACGATCATTCGAATATCCCGATGCGATGTCTCGGCGTCGACAGTCAATCAAACTCAGCATGACACGCGCTACTTTCGGCTTTTGAGGAAGGAAAAGCGATTTTCAACCCTCCAATGAAATGGTAGTGGCAAGCGTTTGTGATGGAACGTGAAACCACGAAAAGTGCCGACACGTAAGTACAGTGGAACATTTACATTTCGATTTTGACAAGTTTTTGCTTTATGACAACAATGGCAATCTGACTTTCATTTGATAACTTTAAAAACCACAAATAATTGAAAGATGAGATTGTTTATACAGAATATAGGTATAGACGGTTCAGCTAATGATACGGATCTATGAAGTTATTCAACCATTCTATGAGTTTATTCCACAATCAAAATTGAATTGATCTGCTAAGCACCCCGAACTTAACAAATGCCTTTGCAGAGTCTTCTACATATAAATAAAGCAAGAGTTTAGGACTGGTATAAGCGTTTCCAAGAAATCCGTGAAGACATTAGAGATGACAAATACCCAGAACATATGAAAACGTGGAAGAAAATTTAAAAATCTGGTTAGAACTATTGCCGAATCACAATTAAAGAAATCGCTGATGATGTTGGCATATTGATTGGATCATGTTATGGCATTTTTTTCAACACACCTTCTGAAACTGTCTTGCAGCGAACGTCGTTGTCGGAATCTAAACACCACTTATTGCATACGAAGACCTGAGTAATACTAGCACAATTAAGATTAGAATATTGTAGTCGACTTAGTTCCTGCATAGTCAGACTTGATCCCAAAATAGACATCGTATGCCCCAGCACGACACTAAACACCGATTTGCATGTCGCTTAAATCCTTCTCAGTAATTCGGTCAACACACCTTCTGAAACTGTATTGCAGTCAACTGCGTTGTCGGAATCTAAACACCGCTTATTGCAGGCGAAATGTTCGAACAGCCTCGAGAAGCCCTTATTAATTTTGGCACAACTAATATATGGATATTGTAGTCCAGGAAACGAGCAGACTTAACCCCAACATACCCAACGGATGTCCCAGGTCGACACTAACAACCGTTTTACATGTCCCTTCAAACCTACTCATCTAACCACCTTTTATCTACGGTTCCTCGAAACAGCTCGTTTCCTGCACCTACCATGACCTCAATGACTTAGACTAGTCTCGCCTGCTCCGGAGTGAGATTGAAGGACCGCTATAACAACCACCAACTAGCATTAAGAAAGGCCCGATAAGTGAGGTTGAACGCGAAGATTATGCTCACTGTGTTCTCCAATTTTAATGGAATAGTGCATAATGAATTCCTGTCACCAACTGGAACGGTCAGTAAGAAGTACTACCGGAAGTACGCTCGGATTTGTGGAAAAATAGTACATGATAATGTATGTACCTTCAGTGCTTGTTCGTAAATTTTTAGCTAAAAACAAAACGGTGACGATGACCCAGCCTGCATATTCGCCAGATATGGCTTGGAGTGACCAAAAACAAGGAAAGTCTCAAAGGGCCGTGGTTCTACAGCCGCAGATGACACATCACTAAAAGAACTAAAGCCTGACTCAAAGAACGAGTATGAGAAGTGTTTCGGGGATTGAAAGAAGTGCTGGCATACAAAAGTGCATCTCTTCTTCTTCTTTACTGGCGTAGACACTGCTCACGAGATTATAGTCGAGTTAACAACATTGCTCCATTCATTCCTTCTTTTCGTTGTTTGACGGCAATTGGAAATATCAAGTACCGCCAGATCGATCTCTACCTGTTTTTTGAACATTCTCTAGTTTGTTCACAAAATTAAATTCAAATAATTTTTTGTCTAAATGAAATAGTAGGTTTCGTAAGTCATTTCACACCGACACTGTCAACATTGGTACTACTGTTTGCTGAGGACAAGCAAAAGTTCGTTTTATCAATGCATTTATTAGTGAAACTAAAACACTGTTACAACCAGTTGAGTGCTGATATTTGGTGATACTCGCCTCGAAAAAAACTTGGATTGCCAAAAGTGGTGGTTGATATTTTTATGTGTTGCTTTTTATTTTTAATTTTAAAAAATTCGGAACGAGCGCAACACGTGTCCCACAGCGGAACAACTGACGTGGGCACTTCTCTAAGTGTATCTTTTCTTGCTAATGAGATGGAAATAAACACAATGCTAGCTAAAAATTAGGACCAACCAAAAAAATAAAGAGGGTCACACAATTTATGAGCCTACACATACTTGCACATACATATTTGAACGTATTCAGTGGCTTATATTTAGATAGATGGACAGGACTTAAAGCATGGGACTTCCACGGACATGGGAAAAAACTGGGCCGAGCCAAAAGCACTTAAAATTTAAATTGTACTTCTCAATCATACACTGGTACTGAACATGTATTCATGTTTTATATATGTACATATACCTATGCATATGTAAGTTCAAGGCAACAAATTTGTCCAAAAACACGTCAAATAATTTAGTTAAAGTTTAAAAATGAATGAACGCATACATGCTCGTATGTACATACCTACACGTATATGGTAGTCAAGGGTTGGCGAGTGAAAAAAATGCGGGAAAAAATTTCCTCTTCGGTTATGCTGAAAGCTTTGAGCTTATATAAACATTACAAAATTACATTTTAGATTTTATCTTAATACAGTTTGAAGTAATATATACGTATATAAGCACAGGAGTGATGGAACTTGTGATTAGTTAGTTGCTGAACGCTCTGGAATGTTTCTCAAGAATCCGTTTTGAGCATACATACATACATACATACATACATACGAGTATATAATATAGTATATATAATATTGTACATATGTACGAATGAATGTATGTATCTATGCCGCCTATAGACTCCGAAACCAAATTGTTTAAATTTTCCGGAAAGCTTTGTTTAAAGCCAGAGAGTGTATTTGTGTATTTCAAATATTTTTGAAAGTGCTGCCACATGTCAGAAAAAAAAATTTCGAGAAAAAAAGATTTCGGAATGTTATTTATAATTCGATTTACTTAAAATTTGGTACTTAGTAGTTTTCTACTTAGATTTTCACGATCATAACAGGGCAGCGGACCAGAGTTCGACTTATTAAAAAAAAATATTGTGTAATGAAAATTTGGTGCATAGCTAGATTTGTGTCTAAATTAAGATAAGAACTACTTTCTCTTCTGGAAAATGGTCTTAGAGCCGATGTATGTATACAAACAAAATCACGTTTTTTGTAGAAACGGTACCAAGTCCATTTTTCAGAAGAAAATGTAGTCCTTATCTTAATTCACTTAAAATTCCACGAAATGTACAAGATACCGATCCCATTGAGATAATTATTTTTATGGTTCGCTCTTGTTGAATTTTTTTACGAAGGTATCTGTTTGTTTAGACAAATAAATTGCGGAAATGGACGAGGAAGCAAATTCGATTTGCTCGAATTTAGATTAACATATACTATACTCTCTTACCAAGAAAGTGATCACATATCAACAGATCGACAAAAATAGATGGGATTTGGATACAAATATCGATTGGATCGTTCGAAGACCGATGGCGCCATGTTAGTATACTGCGACTGCAGTCTGTTTCGAGTTTGACGATTCGGTTACATCCATATGTTTGCAAACTATTCTTACTCGTTCAACCCAAGGCAAGGTCAAAGTTGTGTCATTCGGCTAATTTAGAATAAGACTTTGAGTAGCGCCTAATCTCTGACTGTTAGCGTAAACGTAAGTCAAAGTATCGGCATACGGCTTACTTCGAGATGTTTATACGGCCTGTTCATGATTCTTTACCTAGCACCTACATATCATTAGCAACTATATCGTTGATACATAAGTTAAACTGAAACAAAAAGCCTCAACAACGGGTTATCGGGACTTCTAAAATATTTACTGCTAGAATATAATTGGCACTCCATAAATTGAAGCCCCACCTCTAATTTATGGTGTGGGTCTTAATGTTTGAGGATCCTTAAGAGGACCTTTTATTGCATATCGTAAATACCTACATTCTCTGCCGAGGGGCGACCGCAATTAGAAAAACTAACTTAATTTTTATATTAAAAATAATTCACTTTAATTTTGGATGTTGATTTGGCCAGGACTCGAATTCAAGACTTTCCGCATGACAGTACACAATGCTAACCACTTGGCTATTGCGGCCCACATAGAGAAATAGGACAAGACAAATCAAATCTGAATGCTTCCACACCAATAACTATACACGGTAGTTGGAAAAGTGAACAGGAAATAAATAAGGATGACCTAAATTTATGTGGGACTCAACTTTAGTTTCGAAGTCAAAATTCAAAGCACCGTAGGATGGTGTCTCATCTCCTCGCTATAGCTTAATATTTTTATTTCGTAGCTCCCGATAACTATTCGATATTGGTGTGGGACCACGATATTGATAACCTTTGTTCGGAAGTAAACTACTATCTCGCCAACCTTTCCCACTACTTCACTGCACGACAATTACAACTGTAACAAGCAAAATCAGCGGCTATTCTTTCCACCAGTGGGACGAATTAGACTGGGTCAAGCTCAATGTGATAGTCGATGACATCAAAATTTTATTAATAATCAGCCTCAAGTTCAGAGCCGAATGGGTGAAAGATAAAAATCAGCCGGTCGGTCATTAATAACGCTGCATATATCAAAATGTCGTCCTGGAGATCGTGACGAGAAGTCTACTGATGTCTCCTATGCACCACTTACACATTGAAACATATCTGCCCCCAGTTAAACAATATCTGCTAAGATAGTCCAGTGGTGACATCTAGTGGAAGCCGAACTACCACATAGGCGCATCAGGAAGATATCACTCGATTTAAAGAACTCTATTCAGCGCCACTGAACCGAACTGTTCCCTTGAATTCAAGCACCACCCACAGCAAGCCAAAGAGTTTGAACTGTCTTCCGAGGCAATTAATTTTGGTTTTTATTGCTTCATTTTTATTTTACCTCGTCCCAAATATTTTGTGTGAAAAATTCAATTTTTAAGAACACTAAATCAATTTACAACAAAAACTCTTACCTAAAAGATTCCATTTTCGCATGAGACAGAAAACATATTTATGTAAGCACATATAATATATTCCGCATCCTTAACGCTCAATCAATTTTTTTTGGCTTGTTGCCATTGAATGCAGCTCGCTCCTACGCTAAAACGTCATTCAATATGAGTATATGAGTGCACCCATCTGTGTGCAACAAAACTTTACGCATTAATGAAATATTCCCATGCTCTCAAACTACTTTTCGAAAACGGACAATACATAATTCTAACCGGCTTCACTGCAAAAGTCTTTCAACAGTTGACAGTTGAGGGCGCGCAAGCGCTCACGCAATCTATTCCATATACGCCTATATGCATCTAGGTACGTATATAGTACATATCTATGTACGTTGGAGTATGCTCTTAGCACACAGAATGATCGTATGTGGGATTACCACCCCTAAATAGCCTTCCGCATGCTTATGCACTGTAAATTTTCAAATGTTCGGCTATCTTTATTTTCTTCTTTTTTTTTTTGTTTTCAAGCATTCCTACACTAGAATGATGTTTCACATGAATGGGGGTTAGAAAAAACGATACCAGACACAAGCAGTTCGCATGCCAAATCATCGAAAGTATGCAGGAAGTTTTGAATGCTGAGAAAACAAATACAATGAGCAAATTATATGTACACATACAAAGTCCACAGAAATGGTTACCCAGCAGCAACATCAATCACGTTACCAACCCAGTCGGAAAGTCCTTCTTGCCAACATTTTATTAAAGTATTACTTATTAAATAAGGCAAGTATTAATTTTTTCAACGACGATTTTTCTCTTTCTTATATACACGGTGTGTCCCAAAAATAACCGAACTATATATTTAAATCATACAACATACAGCGCCATATATTGAAAATTTGCAACATTAAAAAGATACATTCATCCTCTTTCAAACGCACCTGACTTCATGTAAGTCGGAAGACAGATGTAAAAGTGACAGCCATTTCAATAAAACCAAAAGTGTGCTAATGGTTCCAAAATAAATTGGAACAAAGAGCAAATATAAAATTTTGTGTCAAACTTGAAAAAAAATTTGCTGAGACATACGAATTAATGAAAAAAGTTTATTATTATTCAAGCAGCCGTAACCGAGGTACTGAAGAACATTTCTATAAATGACATAAAAAAATCTAAGCATGCGCTGGTTGATCGTTCCAAACGTTGTGTTGAGTCAAATGGAACCTATTTTGAATAAATAATAACTTTCAAAGATAATATAATGTGTATTTTACTATCTTATATCCAAAAAGTTCGGTTATTTTTGGGACACACCGTTTAAAGACGAAACTGTAAAATAAATAGATGTCGACTTTTTCGCTTTTTTCGGCTAAATAAATATGCAATTTTAGTAAATAAATACTTAGTTTGTAGTTATATATAAATGGCGCTTTATAACCGCATAGGCTCTTTTCAATAGTGCTCCTCCTCCAGTTTGTGGTGTGCGCCTTAAAGTTTTCTCAACAAATGGAGGGACCTGCAGTTTATACTAAGCTGCCTCCGAACAGCCGATGAATTTTTATGAGTAGCCTTTATTTCATGTCTGAAATACACTCGGAGGGATTGACATTCCCTGCCGAGGGGTGAAAGCATTTTTCATTTAATTTGATTTTCTATAACTTTTGGATGTTGGTCATACCATGATTTGAAATTAAAAAGGTATATTTTCAACAATTTAAATTTTTATTAAAAATAAAATATTTGAAAAAGAATTTCTGAAATTGATTTTTAGCAGTTTTTTTTTAACAGCTATGGTTGAAAAAATAATCTCATGAATTGTACTCGAAGACCTGTGTAAAATTTCATCATGATCGGTTGAATAGTTTTCGAGCACTATTGAAAACCCACACAGTTTTGAGAAAGGACGTTAAAAGTTTGAAACGCAGATCCCACCTGTCGTTCAGCGCGCTCCTTCCCAGAGCTGCATATGCGTAACTTTTATTCGGATCGACTTTAAAATTTAGGATTAAGTTATCGAGATGTTGTAGAAATAACAAGATTATAAAAACATCGAGTTTCAGACGATATAAAACCCTTGTAGCCCCTTAATAACTAAATTAAATGAAATTTATAGCAAACCAAATATTCGATTGAAAAAAGCATATGTAAATAAATATTTGCAAATGTGTTCAAATATTACTTTTTTTTCATTCGATCATTTACTCCTTTGAAATGATAATAAAATTCACAAAATTTTCAGCACTCATCTTTGATTGAATAACTTTCTGAAAATATTTGTGCATTAGAATTTACTATTGTGAATGTGAATTTCAATGGGAGGAATATGGGAGGAAGTGACGTGGTTTTTTCCACAAATGGAGGGAACTACACTTTTTTCTATGCCGCTTTCGAATGTCATAAATATACACGGATAGCATAAAGTTCCCTGTCGAGGAACGAGTGCAACAGATTTTTTTTTCAATAACATGGGTTTTAGTCTATTTATGACTCGATTTTATGACTCGATTAATAGTACGCATTACTAACCACACGACAACTACGGTCCTATCCGCGTATATATTAGAACTCACGATTTCGTTCGAACACCTTCGAGCAGTTCCAGCCTTTGAGCAATGAGTACTCGCACACTTGTACATTATTTATTGTTCGAAACACTGCTCGATAACGGTATTCAGAGCTATTAGTATTACGAAATACCATATATAAATTTATAATAAATTTTTTTTAATTTTATATATTAGGTGTAGTAAAAAGAAATCCATTATTTTTCCAATGGATTACGTTATTTATCTGTATCTCGCGTTGTGCAAGTCCGATCGGGTACCGCTAGATTGCGTTAGAAAGATGACATTTCGTACTAAAAAACTTTTCTGCCAGTTTTGTGATTAGTTGATTCAGCTTTGTTTGAGCGTGCGACAAAGATTAACACTAGCAAAGAGAAAATACGCTATATTTTACAGTTTTTCTTCGATAAGGGCGAAAATGCAAGCCAGGTGGGTGAAAATGTGAATAGCGTTTATGGCGCTAATACTGTAACAGCCGATCACGCGCAATTTTTGTTTCTTCCATTCCATTCCGGTAATTCCTATGTCGAAGATGCACCACGCACTGGAAAGCCAATTGTCGAAAAGGTCAATCATGAGCATTGTCGAGTACGACCATCATGTAAGCACTGTTTCGCTTGCCCAAGAGCTAAGGAATGCACAAAAAACCGTTTAGAACCATTTGAATAAGGCTGAATATGAAAAGAAGCTCGATGTATGGGTGCCACAATTTTTATCTTCGAATCGCTGCTGAATCACAACAAAATCGACCCATTTATGAAGCGGTTGGTGAGTGACGATGAAAAGTGGATCACTTACGGAAACGTCAAGCGAAAACGGGTGTGGTCGAAACGCAGTTAAATTTTTATTTATTTACTGTAACTGCTTCAGTATCAGATGCCTCACAATAAGTTTTCAAATCTTAAAAACCAAATTAAAATATAATAACCCATTGGCTAGGAATGGACTGCTGGCTGGACCGTCTGAAGGAATCAATCGTCCAGAAGTGGCCAGCTTTGGCCAAAGGAGAGGAATTGTATTCCATCAGGACAACGCCAGGCCACACATATCGATAATGACTCACCAAAAGCTCCGGGAGCTTGGTTGGACTGTTTAAATTTTTGCCAATAAGAACGAGGACTTCTATGAGAGGGGCATAATGAAATTACCTTTAAAATGTCAACAAGTTATCGATTAAAACGGCGCATATTTTACCTAAATCGGATCATTCTAACTATGGTAATTAAAGTCTTCAATTTCAGGCAAAAACAATGGATTTCTTTTTACATATATATGTAAAGGGTATTTTCTAGGCTTGTGGTTTTCAATGATAACAATACATTTTACGACGGTTGTTACCTGTTTTATACTCAGTTCTATTTTCCATATCATAATAAATAAAATTGTGGCATTTGGAGTGATGATTATCCACAAGCCATTGTTGAGACGCCGTTATATCCTCAAAAAGTCACTGTTTGATGTTCTCATTGGTCCATATTTCTTCAAAAATGAACTGGCCATAATGTTATAGTCAATGTAGAATGCTATAGAGCCATGATTAATAACCTTTTCGTGCCTGAATTGGAGAATGTTGATGTGGACGACCTTTGGTACCAACAAGACGACATTACATGCCATGCAGCCAACGTAACAAACAATTTATTTAAGGAAACTTTTGGTGCCACTCGACTAAAATTTTTTCGAGTCAGCCACGGCGGTCAATTACACGAAATCATACTTAAAACATCCTTATCACTATAATAAATTATAATTAATTAACATAATTCAGAATCCACGTCGTCGGAAAATATGTCACACAATTGGATCAAAAAATCCCCCTTTAGCTCAAAACATATTTGAAATATAATAAACTTGTAATTCTAATCAAAACGTACTGCTATGATTTCATTCCTTATGTACCAGTTAATGAACTAGAGCTTTTGCTCACTAAACGAAATCATTATTCATTGCAGGTATAATTCTTTAGTTACATGCAACATAGTCATATACGTGTATTTTCATATAACACATACGGGTACATACATATGCACGTATTATATTCATATAATTTCACAATGCCCTGGCATTTGGAAAGAAGCAACATTCATATGGTAACTACTACACCGCTTACACTCATGGCAATGTGAACGGCATTTGTGCTCTTCCACAGTCATCCAAATCGACCGACATGAAAGAACGGCGCTGCGATTCGTCTACCCTCGAATAGCGGTAGTGCATGGTGAACAGCAAGCGGTCGGCCATTGCAATGCGCTGATTGGTCGAACAGCAAGCAAAGTCAATTGACGGCTAAATTGAGTATAAAAAGGCAATCATCGTTTTGTGGGCACAATTAAGGGCACAGACTTCGTTAGCGTTAGACACGCGTTGTGTAAAGGCGGCTGATAACGTGAAATCGACTCTATCAGTAATCAGTGTTGCGCGCTTACGACTTAGTAAATACATACATATGTAATTCGTGTGTGCCAAGTAATAGTTTAAAAACTTGTTGGAAAGTGTTCAATGCTTACTGCAGCAAGCAGAGGCATACTAGGTTTTTTTTTTTATAATTGACTTAATTCCTTTAATTAAAGCGCTTTGGTGACAAGAATTAAAACTCACTCAAAAGCAGTAACCATGCAAAAATATGCATATCTAAATTGAAAACGTGTGCGGAGAATTGTGTAAAAAAGTAAAGCGCCACATCGTCACTGAGCAACCAACCACTGGCGATTGTTCTGCGATAAATGCAATTAACAACAATTTAATTCACAACAATTTAATTTTGTGGTTGTTGGTGTAGCGCCACAGTAATCAATTTTTTACAATCGTATTAATTGGCTCTGATTTAATTTTCACGCGCACATTGATTAGTCGCAATGGATAAGTAGATGATCCTTGCTTACATACAAACAATTGGTACTAATGTATGTGCGTACATAATAAGCAAAACGCTAACGGCACATTAGTGCGTACGCACAACTCATAAGTGGTAAAACTTAAGAATTTTAAGTTTTATTTAAATCGACAAGAATATAGAAGAGAAAATTGCCAAAACATATTTTAAATCTAACCTTGCACTGGCACTTCACTTCACGTCACTGATGTTAGATACAAACTTTTGCGTCAGCAACGAGGCAGTGAGTGATTTTCAAGTAAGCATGGAGCACACCACCTTCGATGATCAAATATTTAACGATTTCTCCGGTCCACTTAGTCCTTTGGGTGCCAAGCCTTTAACCCCAGCTGGGGTGGGAGTTGGCACCGCTGGTGCACATGGTCTACATCCAGTTATGATTGGTCTACCAGCAAATTCGGTATTGCAACACAACAGCAATGGTGAAATGTGTAACCAACGTTTGCCAGATTGCAATACATTGCTGCCGGGTGGTTCACCTAAATTGGATCCTTACAAAGCATCCGACTATGGTCAAAAATTGGAATATAGCGCTGTAAATAAAATGGGCTGCTACTCACCTACACAAAAATACGAATACATCACCACTATTACGTCCAATGCCAATAATCAGCACAAACTCGAACATCACTCTGCACATGCCCAACAATACTCGGCCACGCCACCGCCCCCACCAAGCGCTGCTGGTATGGGCAGTCCTAACGGCTTGATACATCATCACAAGCAACTACATAATCAACACCAGCCACAAATGCTAGGAGACTATCACGCTCACATTCCGTCTAATAACAATGGTAAAATCGATTACTCAGCAAATTCAGCAGCGGCAGCTGCTAAAATGGAATATGAACAACATATGCAACAATTATACGGCTCTAGTCCGCATCATACGCCACACCCGCACGATGGCAATGCTGGCACGGTAACTCTAAATGGCAATGAGTCTGCACAACAGGCAAATAGCCTAATCTCTGGCAATATGTCGCACAATGGCGGCACCGATAGTGTCTTAATTAACACCAACAATGGCGCAACAAGTGTAGTGGGCGTTACCATCACAGGCGCAACATTAGCACAAACGAGTGGTTCAACAAACAATCAATCGTCATCGAGCAGCAACAACAAGCACAAAAAATCGGATGAAATGTGTCAAATGGCTGCTATAAATACCAACAATGGCGATGTGAACTCAAGTGGCGGTGCCGGCTGTGGATCTAATGCTAATGGAAACTCGAACGGTCCCCAACCGTCGACGCCGTCATCCAAAGCCAAGAATGATAAAAAGAAAGGCGATCCTAATGGCATAAAGAAAAAGAAAACGCGGTAAGTAATAAAAATACTTATTGTCATATTATTGACAGCAGGAAATCCAAGTTTTTATCTTATGTTTTAGTACCCAACCCATTCTCGCTGTGGGCGGTTATTATTGCGATGACACATTACATGCCAAGAATAACTTCTTAGCTGGAATTTCTTTTTAAGAATTACACATTTTATGATGGCATACTTATGGTATATGTAAATACCATACATATATACAAATGCACATATGTGTGATCATATTGATGGAAGGATTGCGTGCGAAAAATTAAGAAACTTATTAGGATCCATATATCTTTTGTAGAATTTTTTTTTTTAAATTCTTCTGTAATAAATCTGTTGACGTAGTTGCTAGTTGTCATCGTTAGAGAGGAAATGAAAAGGCTTTCCTATAAAATCGAGGTGTGTGTCATAGGTGTGTTGTTACCAAAGAATAGCTCTAGCAAGAGCAGATGGTGTTAAAAGCTCATTGCTTGCTGAAGTACCTGGATGGATGGAAAGTCGATGGAGACACTACTTTCTGGCACAGTCTGTTTCTCGGCCTGGGGGTTTTCTTGAGAAAAACTCAACAAACTTAGTCTACGGAGAAGATGACATGGGTATGTTGGCCGAACACGACTTTGGATAGTAGATAGTGATTGTAATACTAGTTGTTTGAGTCAAACAAAAATGAAAATAATTATGTAAGTGATCCTTTGGTTCTGTCCAACTCAGCCCAACCTAATAGAACTCTCACACACATTACACAGCATTTACTTATGTGGAATTCAAGAGTTATCTAAAAACTGACAGGATTGTTAGAACACTGTTTCGGCATGTTTGAGAAGTAATTAACGCAAGCGCTGATACGATTTTTAGCATAGCTTGCTCTCCAACAAATGGAGGGATTTACAGTTTATTCTAAGCTTCCCCCGAACGGCTGAGGAGCCTTTATTTCACGCAAGAAACACACTCAGAGGGCCTTTCGAATGGTAGTAAAACCTCTCGGTTATTGCGGTAACCTAAGTTACAGCTGCCTAAATGAATTTATTTAAATAAAGCAATGTATATAAGGCAGAAATCAATATGTGGTTGTCACAAAGAAACTGGGTGTAATTGAATATTATGGTTATTTGCGCATCGCGAACAATGAATACCTCAGTCGATGACGTACGTCGACGTATCAAGAACTTTGGTGACTGAATGAAAGTTTTCGATGCAATATCCGGTGTTCGAAGAAGAGGATGAGAAAGACTTCCGTGCCGTTGGAAAGATCAGGTGGAGATGGACCTAGCTACACTTGGCATTTTCCATTGACGCCAAACAGCGCAAAAAATGAAGGAATGGCACACTGTTGTAGTATAAACTGTAGGTCCATCCATTTGTTGGACGCAAAACCACAGATTGGAGGAGGTGATCGGCCGAAAATCGCTTTAGCGGTTGTTGAATATACATATGCTTGACTCTCATTTGGATTTCTTTCCAACAAATTTGGGTGTTGCGAGTGACAAAGAAGATGAGAGGTTCCCTAATAGAAAAAGAATCAAGAGAAATGAACTCCGAGAATTCTAGATTTTTATTGGAAACCTAGAGGGGTCCTACCAAAAGCCCAATATGTATTTTGATGTCAGTGATTTATACAACATTTGACAGCGCTAAAGGGTCTGTGGTAGTCAAGGTTTTCAGCTTCGCCTGCAACACACAGAAGAATCGCCGTTTCCGTCCAATCTGATTCGGCAGAAAGTTTCCCTTTCTCGGTTGCATTTTACGTTCAGCCCGAGTTCTGATATCATTTTCTGTACGCTGCCATGTCCTTCACAGTTTGAGGACTAGGTTCAATTGTCTAGAACAGTTGGGCGGCTGGCTGCTAGTACTGCTTCATGTATGTTAATATGCCTAACGTTAAAGACTACTTCTAGGGTCTTTGTTAATGTAGTTTTCACCGCGCTTGCTTTACAAAAGTAGACAGGTTACAAAAATTTAATACGAAATTTCTTCTTTAATGCCGCCCAATAACTAGTACTATATGTTAGTATATGTCTTACGGTACTTGTGTAGCGCCCATACGTTCTTTGAGGTCGTATCCCCCATTTTGGCGCAATAGCTTTTCCGCAGGTATACCAAATTCGGCACTGCTTTCAAAACCCTCTTTCTATTTAAGTTTTTTATCATGGAATACGTAGAGATACGTAACAGAGTTGGAGGATATTATAATGTTACCTCTTAATGATGGTTGATTGAATTGGTGAACTTTAGCAGATTTCAGATTTTACCGGGTATAGTTTCTATTTTGTATGTATATAATTATAGCAAAACAAGTGTATAGTAATCCATTATGCATAATCGGTACGAGTTTACGGATAAAAAGTTTGTTGGTTATCCAACTGGATTAGGGACATTCTTTACTAAACGCTCATTCTTTAAGTCTCTTTTCTGAAGACAATTTTCCTTTTGAATAGACTTTGGATTTTGATCGGACCAGGGCTCGAACCAGGCCAGACTTCTCTTGAGGCCAATTCTTTACCAACTAAATCATTCGCCATAGGAATCAAGAGATGGTAATCACTTGATGCGAGGTCCTGACCATAAGGTGCATGTATAAAAGCCTCCCAACCAAGCTCTCGGACCTTCTGACGAGTCACTTTCGATATAGGTGGCCTGGCGTTGTCCTGATAAAACACGATTCCCCTTCTGTTGGCCAAAGCTGGGCGATTGCTTTCGTCAGACGATCCAATTGGTGACAGTACAGGTCTGAATTAAGGGTGTCGATCCTGGCTTGGAGACCATTTGTGTCGGCTTACTTCAATTAGACCACGTCCGTTTTCATTACACATTGCTGTAAAAGATCCACCTGCCACTATCTGCTTCAGAAATGGGTCGATTTTGTTACGATTCAGCAGCGATTCGCAGATGGAAATTTAGTCCATGAGGTTAGTTCTCGTTAATTCATGTGGGACCCATACATCGAACTTCTTTGTGTATCCAGCCTTTTTCAAGTTATTCCAAACTGTTTTTTGTGCAAGGTCTTCTATTCAATCGAAACAGTCCTGACATGACGGTCTGGATGGAGGATGTCCATTGTTTTATCGGCATTTTCAAAAATAGGCCTTCCACACCGCGGAGCATCTTTTACATCAAAATTACCAGAAAGAAGCTGCCTAACTTGTGATTCCGCTATCATCTATTGCAAAAATACTGGACTACTTCTTACTTAAAATTATTAAAAATACATCTTAAGCCAAAAAAATCTTTAGCGATTCTACAATGATTTTAACACATCAATATTAAATAATCTAACCAACACATTCTACATAAAAAATTATGAAATTTAATGACAAAAAAATTCATGAAAATACCGATATTCTCTTTTTTAGCACAACTTTTACGGCCTATCAGCTAGAAGAACTGGAGCGCGCATTCGAGAGAGCACCTTATCCAGACGTTTTCGCACGTGAAGAACTCGCCATTAAATTAAATCTTAGCGAATCACGCGTGCAAGTATGGTTTCAGAACCGTCGCGCTAAATGGCGCAGACATGATCCACCACGTAAAACCGGCTATATTAAGACGAGCACGCCACCCACCTCATCTATGAATACTACACTCGGACCGCCATTCGCCACTTTTCCACAAACGACTACCGTAACACCACCGGGTAGCATGGACAGTTGGACAAGCTATCAGCCGCCCTACGAATTGAGTCCACAATTCAGTTTGCTCTCACCAGCCGCCAGTCCATTTGGTACCTACTCCAGTCAATATGGCACATATGTGCACGAAAATCAACTTTTCCCAATGCGTCACTTTGAGTATGGCAGTCCGCCGCGACTGGAAATGGGTGGCCCGAGCAGTAGTGCAGATGACGGCAGTGCGCCGCACAAAATACATATGGCCGATAGTGGTTATGGACCATCTACGATCGACGAAGCCACTGCCGCTTCGGCACATATGACTGATCATAATGTCGTTGTGATGCATCATCAAGTCACAAGTAATGGCAACAAATATTTAACTAACGAAGAGGCGAAATATGTAAGTGTAGGCGGTGTGTCGCATGCCCTAAGTCCATTGGATACACATCATGCAAATGGTGGCTGTCATGTAGCTGATACGCAAACCCATCCACTTGATGGTAATTTACATATGAAGCAACAACACTATGGTAGTATTGTAGCGGGTTCGGTGGGTTCACAAGGTGTGGAAGATGGTGCGTGTAATGATGGTACAACATCTAGCCTACAAACTGTGATTAAGAATGAGGATAACGGTAGTGCTGGAACAGGCCAAGGTGGCTCCAATGTGACACATAGTTATGTTTTGCCGCCTTTTTTGCACTAAAGGAAATGCTCTCACATCGGAAACAGCACCACCACCAGCACCATCATCTTCAACAACAGCAACAACAATTCCAGACACACTGGTCTATGTCGAGAGCTGCGTCCAATTTACGAAGACGTCCAATACAGAAAAACACGACTAGCACCTATGTTCCGAGGAATTGCTTTCAGCGACCAATTTAATAAGAATTGAGACAAATGAAAATTTGAAAAACGTTAGCAGAACTGGCGTGACGAGCATTTCATTTATTAGTTATTATTATACATATGTATTCAATTTACTGTAAATTCAATCATTTCGGTTCCTTTTTATTTTTAAGTACATAAATATCATACAAATATATGGAGGGGCTTAAGTTGTAGCTACAATACAAATGTAACCTTCGCTTCTTTTTTAGATAGGATAATCAGAATATACCATACAAACCTACATACCAGTGTATAAATGTCAAAATGTAAAATAATAAATGTATGGCTGTACATATGTACATATTTATATTCATACATATAAGCTGATGAAAAGGCATACGCCGAAAGCAACAGAATCCAAAGTCTTACCATGTTTAATTAGAGTAGAGTGATCCATGGAATTTACTTGTAAGATTGAGGAAAATATACTCGTATTTTTCATTTTTTACTACTATTTGAGGTTTTGATCTGAAATTTTTTATTTTTTATTTTTTTCTTAACTAATTTATACACATTAAAATATGAATACGAATTAATTTCTTTTTAAAATATAATATTTCATAGTAATTTTACGCTTCAAAACGATTTACTCATTTCGAAGTGAAAAATACGGGTATTTTTATAGTTGATAGGTAATAATATCGTAATAATAAATTAATATTTTTTACATTATTTTAATTACACACAAAAACATATTATAATGAAATGAAATCAAACATCAACATCAAACAATTAGAGATAATTGCAAATTAATTCGTTTATTAAAATTAGGTTCACATTTTTCTTAAATGTAAAAAAAAAATAGTGCATTCCGCATGTGCCTTGGTATATAATTAAGAAAATATTAAGATTCATAATTTAATTTTCACTTAAATGAAATACTTTAATATTTGTATATATGTATATATGTAAAACGCAATGCATTCGAATCATGCCTTATTGGAATATACCTAATGTAATTTAAACTCATATTTTTTCAAATACACAATTTTTTATGTTTATTTAAGTAATGAAGCTTATTAAAAAGGAAACTTTTTATGAGAACCTGTTGTGAAATTGACAATATGATATTTGTATATGTATGTACGTTTATTTATAGATATTTTAGATTAGTTTCTTTTTCTATGAATTTATAAAATATTATAAAATATTTAATACTAGTTTAATTCATATCCAAATGGAATCACACACACTTCCTTTCAATTTACATAATAAATTAATTTCTTAATTTAAAAAAAAAATCGAAAACTTAACACTGATTCAATACTTTTAATTTTTGACTGTATGTATAAAATTTAATTTTTAGTATACCAATTTAAAATAGTAAAAATTTATTTAATAAAAAATAAATATCAAATAATGTTTTGTTTTTTAGGTGACTAGTTTTGCTCTAACTAAAAAGGAAATAATTATAAAAAGCAAATTAGAAAAATTTCAAGTACAAATTGTAAAGCTTGTCTTTTCATGGCCAAATTTTTCAGATATTCTAACTCATTTTATAAAGAATAAATTACAAAATGTAATCTTAATGAAATTGTTGAATTACTCCATGAGATAAGTAATAGCTTGCATGTAATTTCATTACTTTTGAAACCAGTTTGTGTTTGATTTGTCTTCTGTAAATCTTATCTCATTTCTCTTAACGCGTTTTCTTTCACAAAGAAAGTTTAATGTATTATACATATTTCATAAATATTACCAACTAAAATTAAATAAAAAATCTACGTCTATGTCTTTATATTTGTTTAAAGTTTTTTTTTTTTTGTCAATAATACTATTACAACCAATTCAACAATTTTGCAAAGACTCCCAATTTGTACCGCTGAAAAATGCATGTTTTTGTATTACGTCGTAATCAGCACGCTCTTCTGGCTCTTGCTGCAATAATTTCTCAAGCAAATCTTTAGCACACTCCGATATTTCGAAATGTTCAGGGTATTGTAAAAATCCATATAAATCCATATTACCGGGGTGCGTTGATTTAAAAGGCTATAATTATATACACATAATAATTTATTTAAAATATTTCTCTTGAAGCATCTGAATGCATTGCATGCATTAACATACCAGTCCTAAAAGCAATTGATAAAGTATTACACCATAGCTCCACCAATCTGATTTGAATGTGAGTGGCCGCTCAGGCGCAACATAATGTCCATCTAATGCAGTATAACTGTGTGCTTTGTGCATATAACTGTCGGTATCACTTAGACCTTCATTTTGATAAAAATATGTAAGTAATAATTGACCTTTGGCACCAAGCAATAAATTGTCCATATGAAGATCGCTGGAATGCCATTAATTTTTTTTATATAATTTTTCATACAACATTATTAAATTTATAGCCACTCACCCTAATATGACACCTTTCCCGTGCAGACTGTGTACAACAACAGCCAATTCTCGTGCCCACTGTTTCAAACTAGCTTCTGGAATTTTGTTGACCTCGCAAATAACCTTTTTCGAGGGAGAGCATTCATCGTGCTTTGAAGCTTTTAACTCAGTATCGCTCGTTTTATTAATTGTATTTGGCGTTTCTTCCAATTGTTTTATCTGTTGCAAAGTTTTTGAAACTGATTGAAGTAGTTTTTGGGACGAACGCACCAGCTCACTGAACTCAGAGGAATCTGGAGGTGGTAATTCTGGATTGTTCGATTCAATAGAACTAGGCATGCTGTTGGGTTCTGCATAATCTGAATTTTGTGTGCTATCTGGATCATTTTGCGCACTATTGGCCTTTGGCGATGTTTTCGATTCTATTTCATCCGGAAACAATACTGAGAAATAATTACTTGCCCGCGACGCTGCTCTGGGTGTGTATGATTGAATATAATCATAGAGACGACCTCCTTCAGCATGTTGTAATAACAGAAAAATTTTCTGATCTGATTGGAAGAATGCTAATAGATCGACCATGTATGGCACATGTTGTGGCAAAAAAATTGTTTGTGTAGGTGCATTACTGGAAGGCTTTTCAATTCCTTTCATAACATATATTGCCCGCGGTTCAGCCTCTGTAACACAATAAACCTGCATTACACTATCTCCAAGTACTTTTAGAACTTTATATTTTGCCAAGTGGTTCCATGGACGCTCCAGATAGAGTGGTTGGCCATCCACAGTGCTTTCTGTTACATCGATAGACAACTGAAAGTTCTTTACTCCGCCGCCAAAACCTCTTTGAGTAGAATTGTCACACAAAAACTTTTCATAGATGTCATCAGCGCGCGCTAGATATTTGGATATTTTAGCTTTTGCAATGAATCTGCGCTCGTCGTTCGTATCGTCTTCAATAAGAAATAAGATCTTTACATTCACACATACTTATTATAAGAAAATGTATAAAAGATATTTAGCCCATCTGGGGCATATATTATACAAAAAAGAAAAATACATACAAATGTTCGAAACAAAATTTCAGGATTATCATTATCAAATTTAAACCAAAAATTTTGGGTTTTATAACTATGTATTTCTATTTTATAATTAAATAACCCAAATGAAAATGTCAATTTCAAGGTAGAACAATTTCATTGAATATCAAAAGTTTATGTTAAGGAATTGTGCAAAGTCACGTGGTCACATTTTACGCCCTTCCAGGACCCTTCTCTCCCTTCATATAAACTGACGTGACCTTTCTTGCAACCCGTCCCTCACCTGCCCGATGAAACGTGGTTATTTTTCAAACTTTTTTTCGTTTTCTACTACATATTTATTACAAAATAGTCATTTTTAAGTGAATAATATAATAAAATATATATGTTTAATAAGTAATCAACTTCTCCGCCCCTCTTTGACCAAGATACGTGTTACGTGGTCCCTAACTGCTCAACTCAGTAGCACTAAATTTAATAGCGTTTTTATGACTAATACAATTTTTTACGTTCCGGGCTGAGATTGTGTTTAATTTCTTGTTAGCATTACTTTAAATAGTAAAATATACATATGCTACTTTTTTTATTTTATTTTTTTTTTATAAAAAAATTGAACTTTTTGCTAAAACTTCTCTAATTTAAAATTTGTTAAGAAGGGGTAATGATTCGATATGCTAATTTTATGCATATTTTACCTTTTGACCCAAACAGTAGGAGCTCAACACCTCGTTTATATCGCATATGTGCCTCTTGATAGTCCAGATTTGCCTCGCCCTGCACTGCTTTACTGAATTCTAATGCAGCTTCGTAAATATAATCACTATCATCACTTTCAATCGAAGCCATAGGTGTTAAAAAGCGTTTGTAGTCTTTGCAGGGCGTATCATTATTTTCATCTTCTCTGTGTATTACATCTTCGCCAGTTTCAAATCCTAAAAGTATAGACTTCCCAACATCGTCCTCATTTTCATTTGTTGATATAGTAGCAGTATTTGATTTGTCCACATGTTGCTGATTTGTGTTCAGTGAATCGAATTCGGTAATGCTTCTTTTCACATCATGAGCGTCGCAGCTTAAGCTTAGGTTGTCAGATAATTCAGATTTTCCATTATTTTTACGGGCTTCCGTAGAATATAAATGATGTAAGGGAGATATATTTGATATAAACGATGTACTATTTAGACTTTTACTCGCAACGCCCCCAATACCTGTTTGCTGTGCCTCACTAAAGAACTGAGTGAAAGCATGGCACTTATAAAGTGCGGGGTGTTGTGCGACAAAATCAAGTAGTTGTAAAATATATTCTTTGCGCCGACTTATAACGTTAGCATCAAAACGCTTAAAGAAACTACAATCTGTCGGTTCAGGAAGTTGGCCTGGCAGTTTAAGACTACGATGGCGACGAGAGAGCTCGCGGTGTAATCGTTTTACATCATGAAACCGTTTCCAAATTGTTAGGCATGTTAACGCTTGAGGGAGAGATCTTGGAAATACCTATATAAGAATTGAAAATATATACCAACATTACAATTTATATAGAATACACATTGATATATTAATTTTCGTAATTACAATTGACGTGATTTTGTAAATGGTATAACCGCCTTTGTGAGTTAACGTGTCTGTAACTGTAAAGCTATGGATCCAACCGCCAAGGTTAGGAGACATTTTGACCGTATTCTCTTATTTATTTACGAAGCACAAATTTTCTAAACAGCGATTACTTTATTTTTCCATTTTATTTGGTATTTTGCCACTGGATATATTTATGAATTCTCCGGAAAACAGATGTTTTAAATTTTTTGTTTATTACAACATAGTTGCCGGAGTTACTTGATTGTATCTGCTAGTTGGTACTTAAAGTAGAGCTCATTGAAATTAACGAGAGTATGATACGTAACGCTAAACGAATAACGTTGCTGAACGTAATGGTATTCTTATTAATTGAACTCGGATCTTCGTTGTTAAAGTTTACAGTTCTTCAGTTTACCAGAGCGGATCAAAAGATAAGCAAGTGAGGAAGGCTGACGATGTAATAGCAGGAACGACATAGATTTTGATGACTGCCGCTCAATAAAACCGTTATTGTTATAATAGAGGGCCACTTCTATTAGAAATATCAGAAATGCAATATCACAAGCAAAAAAATCGGAGTGACAACTGAGCCAATTTGATTAAAATATCTATCGTAGACTATTAATTACCTAATATGTGTTTGTTGCTCATTGTACTAAGTTAAATATTAATTATTTTCAAATTAGATCTTAGATCAAGTCAAACGCAAGAATAGTCCAATTGATGACACTGGAACAGACTTTAAATAAACTGTGTATAGTGGCAACGTCTATGGCTGTATTGTCATTAACGAAACAACAAATATGCGACGACCAAGTGACAGCAGTAGTGAGATGAAAAATGAACGAATTACCACCAACAAAACCTCCGCGAGGAGTTAAATACGGAAAAGATGAGGTAATTATGATTAAAAACTGGTCAGAATTATTATAACATGGAATAAAAAAAGCCGAGAAGGATCGCTTATAAATGAAAGATTTTTTTATGAAAATAGCTTTGCATAAAACAAGAGTGAAAGCTACTGTGTTGTAAGAAGGGGGTGGTGAACTTTTGTCATCACAAAAGTTGTCAAAAGATAATTCCATTATGGCTTTGTCGCGTCGAATTCATTAAAATATAGGGCGTTTTCTATTTATTTTATGTATTGATATCACTTAATCTAAAAAAAACTTCTTTTTTAAACGCAGACAGGTTGCGGTTTTCTGGTTAATGTCATTAAATCGTTGGGCTTTAGTGAGACAACGGAGGAGCGGCAACAGGAGAAACTTAAGATTGAAAAGGAATTCAAACGTTCCGATCAGCGCCTAAACGAATTAGTGTCGCGTCATGATCAGCAGTTAACACAAGTTCTGCCGCTTTTCAGCCAAGTGTCAACGGAAATTACAGCAAGTCGTGAACGAATTCATGGAGTGAAGGAAAACTTGGGTGCTTGTAAGCGCTTACTACAATGTCGCCGAGATGAGTTGAAAAAGATGTGGACAGATGCAGTGCAGCACAAATATGTGCTAGAAATGCTAGAACAAATGTAAGTTAAATAAAACCCTTTTATATGTTATACCGAAGCTTAATAACATTATTTTTTAAGCAATGAATTGCGTAAAGTGCCTCAGCGTGTTGTAAGCTTTTCGACAAAGCGGCAATATCTACATGCGAGCAAGGCGCTTACCGACGCACTTGCGACTATACAAGGCCCACTTAGCGGCGTAGAAGGACTGGCCGACTTACGTGTTGATTTACAGTCTCGTCGTCAGCAATTATATCAACGACTACACGAAGAACTCGTTACACAATTGTATAAAAATTCCGCAGCAGAAGCGTTTTCGAATTTTCAACGCAACAACTCTAATCGTTTGAATTCAAGTTTTACTCGTGGAATTGGTGCAAGGCGTTCGACAGATCGAATCGAAGCGAACGCGAGAGTTCGCAAAGCGCTCATGGAAATGGCGCAAGGTTTTGATCTTGAGAAGTCAGAAGTAATTGATGATGGCGATTTAGTGGACCCAGAACTTAGTATGACATACTTTATCTCAATTATTGTGGAATGTTTTGGCATGCTGGGAAAGGTACCCGAGTCATTAGAAGTCTTGCGCGTACAAATACAGACTCAACTCTTAGAAGTGGTGCGACATACAACATACCAATTAATTGCTTTAAATTGTAATGCTAATGAGCGCGATAACCCGTTATTAACGCTATTAGAAGTCATATTTAAGCAGTTCAAGGCTATTGCGAAAACCCATGCACTTCTATTAAAAAACTATTTGGCGGTTGTACAAAAGTATTCGGTAGTAGGACCACAACCGTACGATTTGACTGATTTCTGGGCTCAGGCACAATCTGTGGTAAGTTTTTAAGATTGTGACATTTGTAGGTAAATTTTGATTTCGTATATTTATTACTTCATAGTTACAATTGCTTTTAACCGATTATTTGGATATACAAAATGCTTCCGTAGAAGACGCACAGTCCGCATTCGCTGAACCAATTAACAACATAAATTCATATTTTTTGCGCCGCAAAGTTCCAAGGTAATAATATACTTGAAAAGCTTAACAAATACATCACATTAAAAAGTCCAAACAATAATAAGTGTCTAAGCTAGGAGCGAGAGAATGTTTAGGAGTAGGGAAGATAATGTTAAATAATACCCTTAAATGTATTCATAGAGCTGTTTGACTCTTAATGGAATTCGGGAGTGAACTTCATAGGGAAAAATTAGAGATGGTGCGGGGTGGCCATTCCTCTTTTAACACATGCTCAAGTAATAACTAATTATAATAACTGTAGAATGCAATATGAGGTATATTTATTTGATTGATGCTTTCATTTACAAATTCATTATGTTTTATACGATTAAAAAAAAAATGGTTTTTTCAACTAAAACTTTTCTAACAAATATAATTTCAAAAAATTGTTCAAGACATCGCAAGCAAACTATTGTGCGTTGGTTAGTATAAAAATGTTTATTTAACAATATGTATGTATGTATGTAAATTCAAATATCGCTCAATTGTACTGAATAACCTCATAAATGTAGTTTGAAGTAGTGTAAATAATTCGAAATTTAAATCGCATCAATATTTTTTATATTTAATTAATATGTATATATGTATATGTCCTAGCACCAAAAAGTCGCTTTTCAAATTCGATAAATCATCGCATTATCCCCAACAACAAAACGCCGAGCCTTCAACAGGAAGTAACTCAGTCAAAGAGCACCGACGTAATGCCTCTGATGTTTCTACTGATGATAATTTAACAGCATCTGCGCTTGGTGGTGGCAGTGGCAGTGCCAATGGCAGTGGTAATTTTGGGCATAGTAAACAACAAAGAGAAAAAATGTTGATCTGCAAAGCCGACCAAAATGTGATAACAAAAGTATATTTACCACTTATGAACTACATACAAGAAATTGAAGGATTTATGAAATGCAAACCGGGGTAAAACTTTAATTGATTCATTTATAGCTTTCAATCAACTTTTTTTCTTTTTACCAATAGCCAACCATGCAGTTTGCACGATTTCATCGACAATTACATTAAGGATACGTTCCTATCGAAGGGCCACAATCGTAATTTACAATTAACCATCGAATCATTATCGAAAAATCAGGATGCTTGGCGTACAATTATAACGCCTGAAGAAATGAAAGCAATGGGTTTATCACGTCCTCTTTTGCAGTCCACCGCTATGGTAGAGCGACGTTTGCAAGAAACCAAAATACTTATACAGGAATTGCCATGCTATTCGGATGACTTGCTTAAAATGGTATGTGCTTTATTGAAGACGTACCGCGAAATAGCACAGGCCGCTTACAGAGGAGTAGTACAACCTGATTCGGAAGATAAACGCATTTATAGTGTAGCATGGTTAAAGGATGAAGACATTAGCAGATTTTTAAAGTATGTGTACTCTGAAGTTATGTAACATTCAGTTAAAAAGTTAAATTCTGATCAACAGAACATTACCTAATTGGACCGACCTAAAGTCATCCAGTCAGCGCGTGAAGCCCGGTAAGAAGCTACAACGCAACAATTTCGAGCCATCAGAGGAGGAAAGTCCATTACAAGTACAACAACGCAACATACGTGAAGCTGAAATGTTAACGAGCAATTTGGGTGAGGGTGGCATTACACAACAGGAAATTTTAGCAGACATAAGTGTGTTGAAAGAGTTGGCTGTATTACAAGAGAGCATTGAATGGTTCTCTGGGCGTGTATCGGAATTCGCCAATGAATTGCGCAAACCGTTGGTGAACGGTCTAAATGTCATTACGTCCGAGTGTACGGCAACACACGCAGCAGCCATCAAGGATGGAACGATTAAAGTGTTGACAAACTTAGCTCTGGAGTTCGATGAACTTGCAAATACTTGTTTGTTGGTGTTGCACTTGGAGGTGTGTTTTAAAAAAATTAACTGAAAAGAATATTCAAAAATTTGTCAACGTGTAACATGAAAAATTTTCTATTTTATTCCAGGTTCGGGTGCAATGCTTCCATTATTTACGTTCGAAATCTACCATCAAATCTAACAGTTTTATGAATAGCAAGGACGATGATATCCTCGAACCCGATCGTCAGGTACAAATGCTAACTAAACGTTTAGCAGAAATGGATGAAGCTTTCAGTGCAACATTGCATCCACGTAAGACTAGAGTATGTATTGCTTAAATAAGCGCAAATAAATATTTATAATAATTTAATTTATTTAATAATGTTAATTGTATATTCAGTACATTTTCGAAGGCTTGGCTCATTTAGCTGCCCGTATACTCATACAAGCTTCCAATTATTTGGAACACATCGATCAAGCGACTGTGCAACGTATGTGTCGCAATTCGCTAGCATTACAGCAAACATTGAGTAATATTACAGCGTCGCGTGAGGTGGCGCTGGATCAGGCGAAGAACTTTTACGAACTTCTTTGTATGGAGCCGGATGTGAGTTTACATATATTAATATTATTAAAAGTGGTTATAATAATTGACATTTTGTTTACAGGACATTCTTACCAACATTGTTGAAAAGGGTTCCCAGTTTACGGAAATGCAATACTTGAATGCTTTGCAGTTATCATGTAAAGCACGTGGCATTACCGACGCTAACGCTTTAGCGTCATATCAGCAAAAGTTATCAGACATTTTGGGCGCAAAGCCATCAACAGGCATTGTTGTTTAAAGTGTTAGAAAAAAATTGTTCTTACAACTTTACTTTAGCAATTGAGACTGTTCGTTTCGCTTAAATTCAAATTATAACAACTATCAATGCCTACGCAACTATGCTTCTACGTTTCTAAGTACGTTGGGAAGCATTAACGGCTTTACTAATACAAAAAGAACTTTAAATACAAGCAAACTTCACTGGTGATACACCTGATTATTATTAAAGTAAATTATATATAAAGTTTATTAAACATAGAAATGAAAACTTGCTTGTTTGAAATTCTAGCGGTTAGTACATTCCTTTTGATGATTTTTACGCTAAAGAGAGAAGATAAACTCAATGTGGTTGGGCATATGGTGTGGGAATCACCACATAAAAACCACAGGGAAATATACCAAACAAAACCTTGGATTAATAGGAGGTATGATTATAAACCCTGCAAACGTTCACTATTAATATTAAGGAGCATAATGCTTTGCTGTGCATGCAATTTCTGTTGGGACGCCACGGCAGGGAGTCTAATAGTGGCTGAACCTCCACCCAGGCACACCAGAAAGGGAGTACTAGATTTAAATGACATAATCCAGCAAAACGTAGAACAACGTACAGACATTCACTAAACACCATTCACCAACGGTCAGTGAACAACTTCAAAGAGTTAAATCACCACCCATAGCGGACGAAGAGCTCGAGCTGCCTCGAGAGACCGCAAAATACTGGTGCAACTTAGGTCTGGATATTGTAGCAGCTTAAACTCTTACTTATCCAGACTCAACCCCAACGTATGTACAGCATGTAACAAATCCTCGCACGACACTAACCACCTCTTTACGTTGTCCCTAAAAACAAAACACAACTAACCCTCCTCTCCTTCTGGTCCGAACCCGTCGGAACAACTCGTTCCGTCAACCTCCCGTCAGATGACCTCGGTAGCTTGGACTAACTAGCCCGTCTCTAAGCGAGGTAGCTTGTTGATATGGACGGAAGAAGATAAAGGAGCGGAATTTTGGTGTTAGATTTGTGGACGTCGCTGTCGTTATTCTAGAGCAGGTGGATCACACATTTCAGAAAGAACTTTCTGGTGAGGCATGCGTACAATCGGCGGGTATGTAACAGCGAAGACAAACACTGCCGGTAAGCTTAGTTGTGTAGAGTACTCGTTAGTGTCAATACTGGTGTCAAGTGAAATCAGTAACATTGGGTAAATTCCATACAATAAAACCATTTTGATGATTTTTATTTAACATCAAACCAGAAGTGGTTAATTTACAAATTTGTCTTTGGTACTATATTGAGCGAATCTGCAACCCTGTCACTTAAATTGTGAATGATATGAGTAATAAAAAGTGGCATTCCTGATTTTGCCGGTATCAACATTAACTTCTCAGATTAATTTAAAATAAAAATATTTAATCAAAATGCCGCTTAATGTGGAATTAAATAATAAAAGACTTTCCAATTTGGAATCTCCACTAAAACAAGCTGATCATGAAACGGAATCCGAAAATGGCACTGAAGTTCCGAATGTGAAGCCAACTAGTGAGGAAGTGACAAAAGCAAGCTATGATTTATCGAAATTCAAGCTAACACGTATACTGCAAAATAATACGTTGCGCAAAACCATAGCGGTAAGAAAATTGTAATATAACATATATTTGCGATTAAAATATTTGTTTGCATATATAGCTACTTGGCACATTTCCTGACGTTTCCGATAATGATTTGGCCGTTCTGTTGCTGGAGAAGCAAGCATTTAAGGAACATGATGTGCAAACAGCACATGATAATAGCATAGAAACTGTGCCCCGCATATTTAGTGACGCGCTACAAGTCTGTACTGAGTTTATTAATAACATTTATGGCAGTTTTAAATGTGTTCCCAATGCTGAGTTAAATAGTAAATATATACGAGTAAATGCAACATCAAATATGGTTTTTACTGTTTACGTTTCATTTCATTCTAGGCATTAAAACGACTGTAGTTTATCCAGCTACAGAAAAGCATATTGAAAAGTATTCAATAACTGAAAAATATCTGATTGCCGAAACTCCGGTGCTCTATGAGGAACTAACTTTACCGTATATAACGAATAGCCAGTTCAGTTTAGACGTAAGTTGATGTTATTATTTACATATTTATGTGTGTATTTTTATATTAATTTCACATTTGCAGTGGGTATACAATATATTGGAACATCGCCAAGAAACTGATCGTATAGTATACGAAGATCCGAATCCCGAAAAAGGATTCATACTTTTACCCGATCTAAAATGGGATGGTAAAACTTTAGAAACACTTTATTTGCTTGCCATTGTACACATGCATAATATTAAATCTTTACGAGATCTCAACGCTTCGCACTTACCGCTTTTGCATAACTTGCGCGATGGAATATCAAAAGCTATAGAGAAGCGTTATGGATTGTGTTATTCACAATTACGTATGTATTTCCATTATCAACCATCATTTTACCATTTGCACTTGCATATAAATCCAGTGCGGGGTGATGCGCCTGGAATTTGGTGTGAAAAATCACATATGCTGGATACGGTTATAACTAATATTGAGTTAATGCCAGACTATTATCAGCGTGCAACATTGCCATTTGTTTTGTTTGAGGGTAGTAAGCTACTTGATGGATTTGAGGAAAAAGGCGCCGTCCGAAAAACCGTTGAAAAAGTAAACAATGAAGAGAAATTAAATGATGCAGTGGAAAAAGATGATTCAGTTGATGAACCACAAGTTAAAAAAATAAAGATTGACAAGTCCGTCACAGATACAGATGAATCTCCAATTGAAAAGTAAAAATAGACGGTGAAACCTCCAGCTGAATAAAGTCAAGATTTCATAAATGGAAAGTGGCATTTTAAATTGTATATAGAGCATATTTACTTATCCTCTGCAGAAATGTAATTATTTTTATTTATAATAAAAATTTTGACAACGCATACTATTTTTTGGATTCTGTATTAATTTAAAGCGACTAAATAATAAATGAAAAGTACTCAAAAAATTAGTGTACAATTATTTGTTATTTTTGCGTTCAAATTGTAGTTTTTGTTTCATTTTTTATATTCAGCTAGTCAGAAAATATCAATCTAAAGAAGATATGGTGTGGAGATAACAACAGATAAAAACAAAACTTTTGATTATTTGTGCTTTCATAGTAATACAGCATTCCATGTGAATCTGCCCATATACATATATGTATGTATATACGGCCGACCGTTCGCTGTTGTTGTCACTTGCTTTTAATGCCAATTTAAATTTATAAAGGGAAATTAAGCATTATTAGGCATATAGCTCGTTTCATACATTACACAATTTACATACGTACGTATGCCCTAGAATTGCCTAACAAATAAGAACACTTCAAAAATGCCTTTTTCTCATGCATAGATTTTCATTATATGAAAATTGCATACGTTTATTTGCTTGATGCTTTGATGTGATTTTCATTGTATGTGTTATAATATTTATGAAGCATTTCAATATGATTATTATCGATTTATTTGAATTTCGCTTGTGTAGCATATTAAACACTAATATGTCGTTATTATCGTGTCAAGTGTCCAGTGTATTGTTTTTAAGTAAACATATATAAATGAATGCATGTTCATATGTACGGTAGTTTAGTGTCTTGTGAGCATGCGTCTTTTATTTATTTTTAATTATTATGTATTTAGATTTTAGACATTATTGTTGTTTTTGCTTTTGACTTTTACAGTGTTTTTAAATTTTCAAATACAATAAATATGTGATTAGACAAGTTTCTGCCTATGCGATTTCCATATTAATGAACTGATTTGCTCAGTTGCAGCCTTAAGCCTTTCAAAGTAATAATTTTGCATTCAATAACAAGCACAATATTTATGTACAAGTGTGGACATTGCGGTCGGAATGGCAACAAATGGACACAAGTTGGGCAGTTTTGTATACATATATACATACATACAGATGAGCACTAACCCATAGTATGTATGTGCTATATGTATGCAGAGACTATTGCTGTTCTTCCCTAGACTTTCCTTTGATGAGCTTAACATATACTACATACATGTATATATATATATATATATATGATATAATTTTTAGACCGAAAACTCTTAGCCCACTTGCGCCGGAATATTTGTTATTATTCAAATAGCCGATACGCGTCTCCCTTGCTGGAAGCCTTATACAATTTTTTACTAAATTCTATTACAATTAATTTCTTTTATTTGCACATTCTGCATATTATATCGTTTGTCTTTGCCTTCTGCTTATTTTATATTTTTTTATTAGTCATTTTGATTTTTTATTCTATCATTTTCGAAATATAATTAAAAACTTTATTTCTCTTTTAGTGTACTATATAAAAATATCCATAATCATTATACATGAAATGAACAATTATAAAAAAAAACAATTGTCTGACTCACTTAATATGCAGCGGACAAGACGCCACTCTTTGTGGCGCCATTTCTCTTATTAGCAATTTAAAAATATAGATTTTCACTCTATTTCTCATCCATAATTCTATGAACTTCTACTACGCTTCAGTTTTATGAATATCAATATTAACGTTATTAAATATTTGAAAAAAAAAATACTATTAATTGATAGTGGTTGAGGCTGGGGAGGTTGAAGAAGTCGAGGCGGTTGTGGCGATTACAGTTGTTGATGGAGCGGAAGAGGTCACATTTGCAATTGTTTCTGTTGGATTGGAAGATTGCATAATTTGTTGCCGAGGGTGTGTATAATGTTGTTGTGGTGCATTTATGCTATTCAATGTAACCGTCGGGGGCATTGCTGAAACATCCATATGTTGTTGTAGTGGTGCCTGATCTTGCAATATTTGTTGATGTGCAAGGGTTGTAAATGATGGTGGCAGTGCTCCAGTTGGCGGCGTCGAAGTGTTTAGCACATGATGCTGAACGTGCTGCTGCGCTTGAAGTTGCTGATGAAGAGGCATATCTATATGCAATTGCATCTGCGGCGGAAAGGCTTGGGCGTGTTGTTGCTCCTGCAACTGTTGTTGTTGCATGTGAAACATTGTTGCCGCGATTTCTGCGCCCATCGTTGCCGCTTGTAAGCTGGGATTTGCCATTATTGCATTAGGATCCATATCTGCAACTGACCAATTACGCTCCATCTGATTAAGCGCTGCCAAAGTTGCTGTCGTTGCAGGTTTTACATCGACATTTGTTTGCATATTCACTCTACTTTCGCTATTAGCAAGACCAGTACCAGTAGCACTCATACCAATCGCACCAAAATTGCTGGAAGAGCCACCAGCACCGCTTGCACCAATTGTTACACCCACTCCTCCAGGCATATGCTCATTTATAGTAGCACTAAAGGTTAGCGCCTGTGCACCCTGCTCGAAAGGACAAACACCGCCAGCGTTCACAGCAAAACTACCACGTAAGGTTTCCTCTAATAATGCTTGTATTTTATCTTTGTCATCGATGTGCACGAATCCGAGACGGACCAATTCATTAGTGAGATCGGAAGCCGAATCTTCTTCCGTAACCTGACATGTCAATTGTCTATTCATCTTGTCGTCCATACGA
This sequence comes from Ceratitis rosa, assembly GCA_037013455.1. Classification (NCBI taxonomy): domain Eukaryota; kingdom Metazoa; phylum Arthropoda; class Insecta; order Diptera; family Tephritidae; genus Ceratitis; species Ceratitis rosa. Next base: position 17,959,157 of record JAWMAG010000037.1, read on the forward strand.
AGCAGTATCGTCATTGCGATATCGCTACTGTCTTCCTTTAATTTCTTAACACTGCACATCATATTTACAATGCGACGTGACTCAATATCCACCGGTTCAGGCGTGGCCGATTTAACAGAGTCAGCACATTCTGGGGAAGCGGCGCGCGACCGAAAGTGTGGTGGTTTTTTACCACCTAACGCAGTCAACGGGTAGACACCATATTTAACGTCTTCTACGAATTTTTCCAGTTTGTCTGCTGAGGGCACGTCTGATAGACGATAGTCCTTTTCCTCTCCGCTATATGGCACACGGGCCATGACCACTTCAGGTCGATTATAACGTTGCATCATGCCATCTATGACAGTCTCCGAGAACAAAGTTCGATTTTTGGGTGAAAATACCAAACAATGAGCGGCCAACAATTTAAGTGAATGCACCTGTACAGTTGCGTGATAAAAGAAATCGAATGAAATAACAAATATTTAAAGTGGTATAGATTATAAATAATTTTAAAATTTGTACATAACTATCGTTGATTAATTTTTCAATACTATGGGTATCTGAAGTAAAAAATAAATAATAATAAAGTACATATCTTTAACATATACAAAATTAAAAAAAAAATTTCAAAGTTTAACCTAAAGAAATTTGGATAAAAAATATGTTAATTGTTTTCCACGCTTCTTGTAAGTATAACAAAAAAATATATATATTAGTTTGGCGTTCTACTTACCTCGAAGAGTAAAGGATGAAAGAGTAAATCGTTGGCACTTGGGCGCTCCGCAGGATTCCGGCGTAAGCACTTGAATATTAAATCGCGCTGCAAGTCATGCTCCAGGCTATTAATAGTTCGTAATATCGTTTCCTCACTGATAGAACTCGTTTCACTGCCGCTTGGTTGGATTTCCAAGGCAGCCATTTCCAATGCACACATACCGAAGGCATATATGTCGACAGCGGCAGTCAACTGTTCGGCAGCCCCATACTCGGGGGCCATAAAATGATGCGTCTCGCTTTGATCACTTCGATGATGCAGACGCATATTGTAGTGCACCGCATCGGGCACAACGGCACCGATTTTCACCAGACCATTATGCTGAATAAAAATGCTATCACAGGTGAGATTGCCGTGTATGACAGGCGGTGTGCAGGAATGCAAGTAACTGAGCGCGGACAGAATCTGGGTACACCAGCGTCGCCACGCCTCCAATGGTAAACGTTTAGCATTGCGTTTAGTGCGTTTGAGGAACTGTTTCAGAGACCCCGATGACATGTATTCTGTTATGAATATGACTCGTGGTCTTTCTGCATTCTGAGTATCCGTCCAATAGCGATGGAATTTGACAATGTTTTGGTGATCTAATTGCAGTAGATTATCAAATACTTGGCGCATTTTATCTTCCTGCGACTTAAGCTCTTGCAAATTAGCATATTGCACCTCATTCCAAACAACCTCTACACCCTCCTCTGTGTCCATAGCCAGATGGACACAATCGATACCAGGCACATCACGTTGATCTACCTCCTCACGCCTTTTCAACCAACGCCCGCATGGCGACTCTTCAAGGATTTCACTTTCATCCTCAGAGTCATCGCCTGACTCACGCGGTGACGAATCCGCAGCCATATTGACTGAATCTGCAGTGACGGTTGTCGTTGAAGCGCCAATGATTTGTGGTGGCGGTTGCTGCTGTTGTTGCGACTGTGGCGCCGTTTGTGCTGCTGTGTTGGCCCCTCCACCACCGCTACCACTGCCGCCGCCTGCTCCATTGCTGTCGCTGCCGACGTTTACTTGGCCGCTTGACATTGGAGAGCGAATGTGCAGGGCGCGTTTATTGCTTCAGCGACTTTGCGTTTGTTGTCACTGTTTGTCAAATCACTTTTTTTTATATTTATTTTTCGTTTAATAATTTCAATTTAAAGTTTGCAAAGCTTATACTCGTTCTCTTTTACGGTTGGCTGGCAGAAAGGTCGGTTAGTCAGTTGATAAGTTTCCTTGTTGTTTTAAGGCGTATCTTTTATTTGTGTTCGCTTTAATTCGTTCCTCGTTAATATTTTTTTTCTTCGTGGTACCTTTCTTGAAATCGTGTTACACCTCCTACCCCACAAAATAAGACGTTTTCAGTTGATTGAGGATGCACGATGTGTGCTTTTTAAGCTATTTTTATAAGCTTCTCCATATAAATGCAACCGGCATGCACTATTAATTGATATTGGCGAAATCTTGTGCAATTTTGCTAATTTTTAGCAATTCGCACATCGAATATATTTCTTCACTTCACCGAGTTTTTTCTGGACACACTGACAGCAATCGATGAATGACACTGACAGCCAGTGTTGTCAGTATTGTATATTTTTCCAAATGCTAAAAAACATGGTCTGATATTGGACAACAATTCCACAGTATTTTAATTATTTTTAAAAAATTAATTGTAATAATATTTATTAGTCTAAATTTAATAAACATTGTAACAATAAATTAATAAATCACAATTTGCTTTACTATACATGACGACTTCTTTTACAACTCTACTGTTTTCACATTGCACGATGTTATCACCAACGTGACTAGCTAACGTCGTGTTGGCCGCTTTCTAATATACCCCACCGATTACTCATACCCTGCTCTGCATATGTCTGGAATTTATTACGGTTTGCAGAGAATTCCATACTCGCGCTCTAGTATGAGTTTTAGTCATATTCGTATTTCGTATTTTCGCCACATTTCCAGTTCCACTTTCATTTACTTTCTCGCTGTTGATTCGATATAATACGTCGTTAAGCCTTTTGATTACCTTAAAGGGACCTTCCCAATTACAATGAAGTTTCGGGGACAAACTTTTCTTCCATAGTGGGTTGTATAGCAACAACAGTAAATATCCATCATAAAAACCTTCGCAGTTCATCGCCTTATCCTACCGGGCCTTCATGTTGTCACTCATAATGTGAGTTCGCCGATTCATAATAGACCCCCGGAAATTTGGAAATTTGCCATAACCACAAGGACGTGATTGTTACTTGTTGATCATAGGGAATGGACAGGCTAAATCAGACTTCTGAATTTCGGCGCTTTAGCTGCAAAACACTCCTTGAAGTTTGCAATCCAACCCAATAGATCCGCTGTTGGTATTTCTCCAAGGTTTTCGCAATCTCCTGGTGCCCTCGATTGAGACCATTGTGAAATTTTTTGAGAACGTACGGAACTACTATTGAAATTGAGGGAAATGGCGTCAGCATTTACGTAGGAATTTCCTTTACAGTGCTCAATGGTGAAGTCTTAAGTTTGTTGTCTCTCAATCTACCGAGCTCAAGGAGACAAACAGCAACGCTGATTAAATTCAGAACAAATAGACTATAGTAAGTGCATAGCCAAAGAAAATTTCCTAACTCATTCAAATTCTTGGGCCCTAACCAATTCTTCACTGCTTCTATGTTTTCCTTCGCACAAATTTCTTCCAAATTGTTCAGATATTCCTTAAAGCTTTTACCCAATACGAAGATGTCGTCCAGATACACCAAACATTTTTTCCAATGTAGTCTCTTGAGCACATAGCCCTTAATCTTTCAAAAGTGGCAGGAGCGTTGCATAATCCAAAAGCCATCACGGTGAGTTGCCAAAGACCGTTTGCAGCACTGAAGACTGTTTTCTTTTTAGCTCCCTTACTTACTTCCACTTGCCAATCCACGAATTTAGAGTATCATCCATCCTTGGCAACGGATAGCTGGCTTTCTTTGTCACATCATTTAGTATCCGATTGTCCACGCAGAACCGCAACCGACCATGCACCTGCCGATGCTTCGCTAACACCACTCTCGCTCACTTCTCTTATTATTTTGCAGAAAGCTATTTATATTTATTTTTTATTACACAACCATAAGTTATTTTACAACGATTAAACTTAATTCTTGGAGTATTTGCGGAGATTTTGCCTGGCCTTATACTGGTATTTATCTTCCAACTCTTCCGCCCATGCATTAATGTCTTTCTACATGTTCTTCTTGCCAATGGAATCGCGTTCATGTAGTTATCTGCGGTTTTTGGTATATTAAAGTATCCATTCAATCAAACGTGAGATTCGCTGAATAAAATTTTCGTGTGAAAATTGGGATCGGTGATCATCAGTTCTTGCACGAGTTGGATTTTGTAGGCCCGCAAACCGATATCCTTCAAAATCTTTAAAAAAGTGAATGGGCACAGCTCCAATTGTTACGCGCGATGGCGGATGGACACATTCTTGCCTACTTTGATACTGTGCTCCACAGCAGCAATAGCGCCTTTGGTGCGCATTACGCGGCGTCTCTGATGATGCGTATTATCCACTTAAGTTATTTTAACAGAAATTATGCACATACCTTCAAAGAGGAAATGGAATAAATCTCTTTAGAAATTGATTCAACTCCTTTTTTTAATCCTAAGGCCCATTTTCACAATGTCCGATTAACTTAACCGGAGGATAGCTAACCGTCAGATAGGCTGATGTGTCACGTTCGTTTTCGTTTTTTTAATTTTATTTTTTGGTTATGGGAAAAAATTGTAATTTAATGGAATTTATTCCATATATTTTTATTTGGAAAAAAGGACTTTGAAGGTTTTAAATTTCTAAACATATGTATAAAATGTTTGTAATATAGATATGTAAATGGTTTTCTTGCACCTCAGCTATGTTTTCGTCGGTATCAAAAGATGTTTCTGCTGGTTCACGCATTGAACTTCTACCTCATCCAAATTAGAGTCATTATAAATAGCAAAATTGTGCAACATCCTGCAGGCAACAATGATGTTCATAGTTGTGCTGAGCGAAACTCTCAAAATGTAATTTCGAGTACGGATTTGAGATTCATTGTAAAGACGTTCAACGTGAGGATTGGGATGTAAAAGTTGACACATCATGTAGTTGCTGACTAACCATAACCACTGCCACTCAATTAAAAGAAGTACCTAAACTCGTTTTGCTCAAACCGGTGGTTTGTAGTAGCTGCCTATTCTTCAAAATAATGCTACCGTGTCCAGAACCAGGTCACCGTCATTCAAAGTCCATTATTTTCATTTGCATGTACCCTTTTCTGCTTCGAAAGCTTTCGGCATTTCCTTCACCAGATGATTGGATTCTGGCATGAGTGCAATATAAACACCGCAAAACTTTCGGAGACTTCGTTAGCCGGAGAAATGTGCGCATTGTGCTCTAAATTTTATCATTCTGACGAATGATTGGACAAGTGCCTCTACAGCAAAGGATACTATTTACCACCTGACTGGCAGTCGCCACTTTTATTCCAAACAAACCAGCAACACAAATTATAAAACTTCGCGAGGCCTAAAAGCGTAGTGTTAAAAGCAAAGATTTCCGCTGCTTTATTCCTGCAAAATCAAAGCACCTTTCAGTGACGCAGCCAGATAGTCAGTGCTTTCCAAATTTTCCTCAATTAAATTTATTTTAAAGTTAACGCCGAAATACACTTGTATTTATTATTTTACTATTTGTAGTTGTCAAATTATCTTCTGGTTAAGAGCTAATCGCCACTCAATGTTGGCGTTAAGTTAACTTAGTTGACAGATGCGTCTTAACCGGATATTGTGAAAAGAAATTTTATGCTACCTTCCGATTAAGTTATGATTAAGCGCTTAACCGGAGATGGTGAAAACGGCCCTAAGGGTTTCAGTTTGTCTTATCAGTGGGAGAAATCCCTGTATATTTAGAATTCATCATTGAGGAATTGATGGTAGTCTTATAGTACAGCAAGTTCACTCAATTGTGAAAAATTTAATTGTGCCTTTTTAAAAACGTTAATTTTTTGACATTTACATTTAGAATTTGTCAAATTTTACTGAATTTGAAATTTCTTTGCCACCCCGTAGCAAAACACAGGAGTGAAAACTTAGTGAATTACTAATGAAATTTCCCACCTAGTCAGGAAACATCAGCGACAACTCCATAAAGACTGATGAATTTTTCATATAGTAAATGGTTTGACTTCAGTAGTAGTTCAGGAGTAATGAGAGTAAGAAAGTGATTCCTTTATGAAATATATTGAGGAGGGGTAGACATTCCCTGCCGGGGAGCGACCGCAATTAGAAAACTTAACTCATAATAATAATATAATATAAGACATTTTACATTTTTTATCATATACGGTGTGTCCCAAAAATAACCGAACTTTATATTTAAATCATACAACATATAGCGCCATGTATTGAATTTGCAACATTAAAAAGATACATTCATCCTCTTTCAAACGCACCTAACTTCATGTAAAATTTTGTGTCAAGCTTGAAAAAAATTGAAGTTGAAGTTTACAAAATTAAAAAAAAAATTGAAAAAAAATGAAGCAGCCGTAACCGAGGTACTGAAGAACATTTCTATAAATAACATAAATCGTTCCAAACGTTGTGTTGAGTGAAATGAAACCTATTTTGAATAAATAATAACTTTCAAAGATAATATAATGTGTATTTTACTATTTTATATCCAAAAAGCTCGGTTATTTTTCGGACACACCGTGTATTCTAAATCAAAAATAACGGAAAAATTGGCAAATCTTTATTTCTTTATTCAGCCACAGTCACCCCATTTTCTTGGTTATTGTTAATGCCTTCACTTCCTTCTTCACAATACTTTTTAGCTTTTTATTTACGCTTGATTGCACTTTAATTTTATTGAAATTATAAATTATTGAACGAATGAATTCCAACCAAATTGTATTTGCCTACGACGAAATTGTATTGAGTGATGACGATTTGATGAATTTTTGGCAAGGAATCATATTCAAGGTTCCGATTTTTGGATGATATGCCTAAATGGAATACTTTTATTTACCAGAACTCGACGCGTAGTTGTGTTCGCTACACCCTATTCTTAGGCTGCATTGCGTTTGGCTTACTTCGAGGCACTCCTATTGATAGGCAACCAACACAAAACCTAGCAAGATCAAGATTTAGTGATTTGTATCTAGCGTTCTTTAAATCTTGATCACTTAAACCAGTAGTGTTTGAGGGCATGTCAAAAATGGACATGAGCAAAGAGAAAATACGCTGTATTCTAAAATTTTTCTTCGATAAAGGCGCTACTTAATCGTGGATGGTTACAGGTATTGAAAAGTCGATCACTTCTTACACCAAAGAGAAATGAAAACAGTTGCGATCGGAGGGCAGTGAGCCGGAACAAACAGTTTTTAAGCCAGGAAGGTTGAGTTGTGTGTTTGGTGGGATTAACAAGGAATTATCCACTATGAGCTGCTCATCTACGGCCAAACTCTTAATTCGGACCTGTCCTGCCAACTATTGGACCGTCGGTAGAAAGCAGTCGGCAGCTTTGAAGGGAATTTATGTTTCATCATGACAACGCCAGACCACTCACATCGAAAGTGACTAGCCAGAAGCTCCGAAAGCTTCGTTGGGAGCTTTTTATGCATTCATCTTATAGTCCGAACCTTGCACAAAGTAATGTCAAATGGTTTGGCTGGTGAAGAATTGGCCGCAAGAGAAGCCTGTGAAAATCAATTGTCCCAAGGGTTTTTTTTTATTAGTTTTCCTAAATAAAGAACTTAACTTTTAGATCCTCAATACACTATCCTCTTACTACGAGTACAACTTTTGGATAGTACTATTCATCTCTGTTGCATGGGTCTGTTCTTCAGGCGGTGGTAATGTTTGGCCCACTTTCAGACATTCTGGCAGAGACTCTGGTGTGTTAATAATACCATATGGTCGCAAATTATAGATGAAATATTCTAAAATATACATTTGACTTGGTGATACTTAGTGAAAGGAAATTGCTGTATCCGAAAGCTGTTTAGAGTTCTAAATGAAATGAGAAAAAAAATTCAGAATATTATTTTTTTTTAATTTTTCTACAATTGCCCAACACTGATGTAATATATGTATGTATCCAATACCAAACATTTTTATTCTTGTAGAAGTGTACCATATGAAATTCCGGTTTAAGTGGAAACAAACGCCTACTACCATGTTGATCTCGTGAATCGCCCGCGGTTACATTTACTTTCTCTAAACATTTGCCAATTTCCGCATTTTCAAGACCATTACTCGTATTATCCTTGTGGCAGATATCTTTTTTTGGTAAAGCTTTTTCGACTAATCGGCGAACTGCCTCTTTACTGAGAACATTGCCAGCACCGCCAGACAAGCAGCCCTGGAAAGAATGTTTATAATGTATTTAAATTACTTATAACTACACAAAGGATAGGAAGTCCTCGTATATGCGCATATATGTATGTACCTATATTGAGGAAAATAGGAAAAGATTTTGTGAAACAATCTTTGTGTATATGTATATAGTTAAAACAGCTTTCAAATACTGGTATTAGATCCAGTAAACAACAATTTTGAAATGAGAAGGGTACCCATCTATGAGAAATCTATCTTTTCGATGGACTTCACTGTAAAGATTTAAGAACGACGTGACATACTTCTGAAATGTTCAATCCGCCAAGTTTTATGACATACATACATACATGTATGTACTACTGCTGCAATGTAAATGTAACGCAAATTTTGAAAGCCGCTAGGAGCAAATTCAATTTAGTTAAGTAATAGTTATAATCTCAAGTTTTCGCACTCTCTTCTTCATAATTGGTGCAGACGCGGCTTACGCGTCCGTTCGGACTGTGATCGGAAATAAAAAGGTTTGTGTTTTTAGTAAGGTGAAAAAATAGGCGAAAGAGGCATCAGATATTTGTTATAGTATGAACCATGTTTGACTAAAAGTTAAATATATGGGGAGCCTTCGGCAGTAATCGAAGCGTTAATTGCAAAGACTGAAAGGGGTTTTTTCATTGTGAGTTCATATACAATTTGAGAAGGCAATACCAGAAATCCACAACGATGCGTGGCTCTTTGTAACCGCTGAAGCGATTTTCGGCCGTACCTCCTCTTCCAATTTGTAGTATGCGTCTTGATGTTTTTCCAACAAATGGAGGGACCTACAGTTTATACTAAGCCGGCTCCGAACGGCTGAGTTTTTTTTTTTGGTCAGCTTTATTTCATGTCCGAAATACACTCGGTGGGGTTGACATTTCCCGCCGAGGGGCGACCGCAATTACAAAATTTAACTTAATTTTTTCGATGTTGGTTGTACCAGGTTTCGCACACGAGTCTCCCGAATGGCAGGACGCCTCAGTGGATCAGCCACCGCCGCTATTCAAAAACCGTTTCTACTATATTTACATACCTGTTTCACAATAGGTTTAAATTTACAACCAAAATAAATGGGCGTCTCCGGTGTATGAGGATACAGCCTGCAACGCATATTTTCCATAACAACATACCTGCAAAGAAAATACATTACAACATATTTTCAATTCATAAATATTGAAAATTTCAATAAGAAAGATACCTCTTCCGTTTTCCCCACAAATTGTCATAACCTTCTTGCACTGTCAAGGCTACCGTGCCCAGTTCTTCATCTAACTTCGAACTCATAAAAATTAACTTATTATAACGTCGTCCCCATGTTCATTTCACATGTTGTACTTTAGATTTATGATATTCCGGGTTTGTCTGGATCCAACACAAGCGTATGGAACATATTCATGACGAGTTGGTTGTCGATAATATGAACATTTGTGTGAGACAAACACCAACAATGAAACCGACTATAAATAAGTATTTATTTTTAATTTCATTTCTTCTTCCTCTTCTTTGGCGTAGGCACCGCTTACGCTTTTATTGCCGAGTTAACAATTGCAAGCTAGTCCTTTCTTCCTTTCGCTGTTTTATGCCAATTCGAAGTCCTTAGTGAAACCAGGTCGCTATCCACCTAATCTTTCCACCGAAGTGCATATTTTTTTCTCCCTCTTCAATATCGCCAAAATATATGTATGGTTGCATCGTATGCGCTGAACCGTATGTAAAAGAGCTGCAGTCAAAAACTTTACCCACTTTCGTGAACTTCTTCACATGACCCATTTTTTTACTCTTTCTTATATTTCATGAACATGAGATGGTATATTAACTTTGGTCCGAAGTATGTACATATACATATATGTAAGTACCAGTAGTAGATCTTCCAAAATTTATGAAAGTGAGCCTTTGAAATATTTCAACCAAACTTGTAAGCAGATGTGTACGAGTATATTTGTGCTGTTTTGATCATTTATCGGAACCAGCCAGATCGGGCATTTACAATATATCGTATAACTATGGGGGCTGCTGATTTCTTCACATAAGAGGTTTTGGTTCAAAAATTAGCTACTCCCCTAGTCGGAAGACCTATGTAATGATTTCTTCAGATATGAAAATTAATGTTTGATCATTAAAATCTTCGGCATGACCGAAGGCAGCACTTCTTTTTTCTTTTAAGTAGGCACCGCTAAGCAATCGCCATTGATTTCAATGTATTTCTTTAGCCTATAGATCCACTTCTGAAAACAGTCTTCAAAATCTTGCTTTTTAACCTTATCAGCACTAACCACATTAATTATCTTCTCGTTGTTATTAAAGACCTTTTAATTTTTTTTTGAATTGTTGGAAATAACCATAAATCACAAGGTGCTATATACGAGGAATCACCAGCGCCAACGTATTTCTTCCATCCAAGAGATCGCAATAAAATTACTCGTTATTTCAGCAGTGTGGGATGGCACGTTGTCATGATGTAAAAAGTAGAGCCAAATCCTATTTCTTCCTGTTTTCGAATAAATCTTTGAAAACCTTTGGTAAGCACTCTTCGGTGACCATTTTGTAGTTACCGTCTGACCCTTTTAATTTAAAATTCGTGGTACCCATCGTTTATCTCAGATGTCAAACGTGGGTCTTCGTCAATTTTGGACTTCACCAGAGCTACAGTGACGTCATCTCCACTTTATATATAGGTATACCGTATGCATATATAGATCATTTTAAAGAATTAATGAATTTTTTTGAAATTCCTCAGTCTATGACAATGAAACAGACGTTCTATAGCCCGACTATTTATGAGGAAATTCGAATAGCAATCGTCCGCTTGAAAAACAACGAAGTGGCGGAGCCCGCTGAATTGCTTGCCGAGTTACTCAAATACAGCGATTAAGAACTGATAAGGTGCATGCATCAGCTTTCTAGTGTTACCCTGTCTGAAATCTTGTATGATATCGATCGGCCAAGAGAGGTCCTTCCCGATCCTGACGTAGTCCTTGGTGCTGCTAAATGTAAATTTACACATCACATTGGCACTATTATCAATACCAATAACAATACCAGCTCTTGCCAAAACCAATTGATGCCAACAGATATGCAAATGAAAAGGAAAGTTCTCACTCGACAAACCAAAATTAAACTCTTCCGTCCTATCATATGAAGCGGAGGCATAGGCCATCTGCGCGTTGGCAACGGTGAATACCGGAGCCGATGGAATGATGAACTGTACAAGATATACTGTGATATATGTTTATACTATTCACATAGCTCAGCGAATCAAGAGACAGAGACTATTCTGGCTAGGTCATGTGGTTCGGATGGATAAGGATATCCCAATTTTGTATCGATGCAGTACCCGCCTTCCTATATTGACTATGAAAAATTCTACTGAAAAAATGTAAGCCATATTTATACTTGACTTAACCGAAGAAAAAATAAACACAGAAGATCATAGCAACATTTTTCCACTGTGTTCGAAAATTGCACTTTACATTTTGCTGTTATTGTCGATATCATAAAATCTCATTTCGTTCAGCTTCGCTTTCTGTTCAAAGTTGAAAAGTTGCAAGAAGATCTGACGTTTTCGAGCCAAACTTTGTTCAGCGATAATGTCCATTTCAAGTTCAATGGGTATGTAAACAAGCAAAATTCCCACATTTGGGAAGAAGAGCAATCTGAAGAGATTCAAGAGCTGTCTTTCGTCCAGAAAAAACAACGGTTCGGTATGATTTGTGGGCCGGTGGAATCATCAGTCCATATTTCTTCAAAAATGATACCGGTGAGATCGTATCCGTCAATGGCGACCGTTATCGAGCCATGATAACCGACTATTTGATGCCTGAAATTGAAGCTCGTTAGACTTTTTCCTGTGGGGATATGTAAAATTTAAAGTCTATGCGGAAAATCCCGCGTCGATTCAGACCTCGAAGCAAAACATTACGCGTGTCATTCGCGAGTTACCAGTGGACCCACACAAATTTGCATGAGATTCGATAAAACTGTTTCATGGGAGTTTTGTTACAAAAAGTGTGACACGAGAATTTTTAAGATACATACATGTGTACATATGTAATATACTTATACATATACATATGTATGTATATCGATATATATTGAACATTGTAGTTCCGAATTAGAAGATAAATATTTTCAGATAGCGGAAGCATAACTTTTTCCGCTATCTCGTACAGTCAACTCTCGTTAATTCGAAACTCGGGGCATTCTTACGATTATTAGGATTTATCGAGTGTTCAAAATATCAAATAGTTTAAAATTTTCGTTGTCATTAACTGACAACTCTGGCAAAGGTTCTGATGCGCCTTTCACATCTTCATCGTTGCGATCTTCATTTGTATCTGCCGCAGATAAAACTTCTGCAGTGGTTTGTGAAAAAATCTCACTGATCTCGTTGAAGTAAAATAGTAGTTCTTATGATGGGCAAAAAAGGGATTTCCGGCACAACTGTTGGAAAATTCAGCCGAAACCCAAATTCCCCAAATGGGAAATGGTCTGGGAGCCGACTCATTTAGAAAAAATATATATTTTTTTGTCCATTTCAAATATGTGACAGTTCATAAATGCTCACCAACTATCTTTTCCAGATAGTATAATTTTGTTGACGCTTATGCTACGTAAATACAAAATATATACTGTAATAATATCAATAGTTTTTAAATAACTATCGATATAATTTTTCTCTTTTGAAGTATCACCTAAACACAATAAATAAACGTCAAAAAGGCTGAATATATATGTATATACTTTTTTGATGTTGGTCGGACCAGAACTCGAACCTTGGCCTACCGAATGGAAGTACGTCATGCTAACCACTCGGTTATCGCGGCCGACACAATTGAAAGTATTTATTCAAGGAATGGAATATAGGTATAATCGGCGCTCGGAGTACTTCCACCAATTTGAGGTGTGTGTCTTGATCTTTTGTTTATATGTAAATGCAACCAAAAAAGTATTGAAAAGTATTTGTAAATGTAAAATTGTTTATGTATATTATTAAAAAGATATTTTTTATGTTTATAAATATTTAGTAATCTTCATGTATGTTATGAATACCAATAATTGTATATACACATGTAAATATAATAAATATACATACATACATGCCTTATCATGATAATATTACAAAATTTATTAAAGATTCCATTTTCCATTCACTTTTCACCGAAATGATTTTGTTCTATTTTGGCGCCATGTTGTCGAAACGAAATGACGTTAATTTTAAAATGGCTGCCTGCTGTGATTTAGCACCACTCTTAATTAATGTTTAACATTGTTTGTTGACGATTTAACAGTAACAACAACTTTTCACGTTCATGTAAAAACGAAATAAAATCTATTTTGATAACTGCGTTAACAGTATCATTTTCAAATGTTTCCACCGAATCGATTGAAATTTTTTGTTTAAAGTGAAATTTAGTGTTACGGTACAGCTTCACATTAAATTCAAAAAACTATGCTATGATTATGGTTACGGTAATGGTTATGTGTTATAGTGCCAAGGTTAATTCATTCAAATACTGACGTTCCTGAATGTCCTAGCATAAGCAAAGAAAACAAGAAAAATCTTATCATCATGAAAGAAATTACTTTGCCTGACCAAATATATTGTTAAAATATTAAATTCAAGATGAATTAACTATCGTGTTGCTTACATTTCACTCTTTGTTTTGTCTAACAAGAAAACAGCTGTGCTACCAACTTCGCCGTATTTACGTTCTTTGAATTAACTTCTCTCGAAAATTTGGCATATTGGCAACACCTACAGATTACACTATAATAAATTCGCTACCATTTCCAATTTTTCTCAAAATCTTGTTGCTTGGTCTCGTTGTGGAGTTTGTATTTATTTGGAAACATTTGTTGAATTACAAAATATTAGCGATGGACGGCCTTTTAGGACGCAGCCAATTTCTAGGCGAAGCAGTAAATCTTTTCACCGATGAGAAAACTGCAAATGCTCGTAGTAAAGTAAGTATACCTATTTGCAGGTGTAATTAAAAAATATTCAATTTTTCTTTATTGGTATAACTATTTAAGTGAACAATTGTTTTGTTATTATGTTTAGGTGGTAGAGTGGCTCAATGATGTACCCAACGCAGAAGCTTCGACTAAATGTGACTTGCTGGTTAAAGTTCAAGAAATGATCATCGGTTCTTGTGTGGAACTGCTCGAAGAGTTCTTGGAGCATATACTCTCGTTAGCACATGATTCGAATGCAGATGTCCGCAAACAAGTGGTTTGTTTTATCGAGCAAATTTGGTATGTTTGACGAATCAATATGAATTCATAAGAGTATTTAAGGAATTATTTTCTATTTATTTATTTCAGCAAAGTTAAAGTGGAGTTACTCCCACAAGTTATAAGCATTGTTTCGATGCTACTACGAGATCGTTCGCCTCAAGTGATTAAACGTGTTATACAAGCATGTGGTAGTGTGTACAAAAAAGGCTTGCAATGGATCTGTGCCACTGATGAGATGTCGGACAGCGCAGAGCAAGCATGGAGTGTACTTAGTTTAGTAAAGGCACAAATTTTGGATCTTATAGATAATGAAAACGATGGGATTCGCACAAACGCGATCAAATTCTTGGAGGGCGTTGTTGTTTTGCAAAGTTACCCGGACGAAGATAGTCAAAAAAAGGACAACGACTTTTCATTGCAAGATATACCATTGAATTCAAAGTTTGTTAAAAGAAAAAAATTGGAAGAAGAGGCTTTAAATATTTTCGACATATTGTTAAAATTTCATGCCGCTACCCATATTTCATCTGTGAATCTCATAACTTGTACGGGAAGCCTCTGTACCATTGCGAAATTGCGTCCAAGTCTTATGGGTCCAGTGGTAGATGCTTTCAAGCAACTTAATTCAAATCTACCTCCAACGCTTACAGATTCACAGGCCAGCTCTGTTAGAAAAAGTTTAAAAATGCAACTAATGGCTTTGTTAAAGAATCGTGGATCATATGAATATCAAGCCACTATTCGACATATGCTATCAGATTTAGGAGCATCGCAAGGTGAAATACAACGCGCCATACCAAAGATGGATAAACAGGAGCAAACACGACGTCAAAAACGCATATTAGAAAGTGCTGCTAGTAATATACACAAAAAAATGCGTCTTGATTCCATAAACAGACAACAAGAACGCAGAGCAAAATCTGGTGCTGATAATGAAAATGCAAAAGAAGTAGAGATGGAAGTTGATGAAGAAGAGGTAGAAAAGCAAAGACAGCGTTGTCTACGAGTAAATGAAAAATTTTTAGCTGAGCATTTGCGCACAACTGATATGGCAGTGAACCTAGTTATAGAATTTTTACCTAAGTTACCAGGTGAAGTTCCAGAGCATTTCTTAAATGAATATGCGCCCATCAAAGATATGTCCATACAGCAGCAGGTGGGAAAGATAGCGAAATTGCTTGGCGAACAAATGACCGTTCAAAAAATAGGGCCAGGCTCTGCCGCCTTCAGCAAAGAAATTCCCATGAGACCACGACCACTAGAGCCCATGGATACAACTGAGAGGTAATTTTCAAAAATTAATATGTTATTTGTCTTGTTTTCATTTTGGTTAGTAAAACAAAACTCCTTTTTTTATTTTTAGTGAGCAACCGGTTGATGAAGATCAATTGAGAAAAGATGAAGCCACTAAAAAATTGCGTGAGAACATGGAGAGAGTCAAAGGCGAACAAGAGCTAATTGAACGAATGAAAATGCGTGCAAAAACTCTGAAATTACAAGAAGTAACCAAACCATTTTCTCGTACAATGAAGGAAAAATTTCTTTTAGAATCTGTGAAGCGCATTTTACAATCAGAGCGTCAGTGTATAGTAGGTGGCGTGTCGGCAAAACGTCGTAAAATACTTACCGTCATGGCAGCAACATTCCCTGATAAAGTTCGCTATTTCATTTTCGATTTCATTTTGCTTGACGTGCGACAACGTATTGATTTGGCTTTTACATGGTTATATGAGGAATATTGCTTACTACAAGGCTTCACACGCCACTCTTACGTTAAATCTGAAAATCGTCCAGACTATGCTTACAACGAACTATTGAGCCAGCTGATCAAAGGAGTGCGTGATACTTGCGATTTAAAGGACAAAATTTTTTTAATGCGGCGTATTTTTCTTGAAGCACCATTGCTGCCCGATGAAGCACTTAATCAGTTGGTTGAAATGTGTTTCTCTGAAGAATATGTGAATCCGGGTGTGGATCTATTAAAAGATTTGGCTATACTGCGACCACCTCGTAAAAATAAATTGATAAAAGTGCTTCTACTTTTTTGCGTACATGAACGTACAGATTTACGAGATCGTGCACTGGAACATATTATATCACTGTATCATGTACACAAAGTACTACCGAATCGGATTGAAGAGTTTGCTTTAGAATGGGCAACACATTTGGAAAAGGAGGTGCCACCGCCAAGCATTTTCGCGGAAGAATTCGGCCGACCTGAAGCTGAAGTACAATGGAAGGAGGAAACTGCTAAGACATGCATGACATTGCTGCTTACATTATTACCCTACAAGCCAAAAGGTATGGATTGGTTATTATATCGGTAGTTCAAATAATTTATTATTGATCATTTTAGTTTTTCTGGAAAAGCTTTGCAAAATTTACACAACCACTGCAGCTGATTTGAAACGTACTGTTCTACGCTCTATCGATCCAGCTATCAAGAAAATGGGCGTAGAGGATATAGCATTACTGAAGTTCATCGAGGATTGTCCAAAAGGCTGCGAAACGCTTATCATTCGTGTTGTACATCTATTAACAGAGCGTGTAGCGAACCCCAATGTGGAACTTGTACATCGTGTACGAGAACTTTATGCCAACAAAGTCAATGATGTGCGGGTACTCATACCTGTGCTCAGTGGTCTAACTCGTCAAGAGATTCTAAATGCATTACCGAGGTTGCTAAAATTGAATCAAATTGTCGTTAAAGAAGTTTTCAATAGACTACTTGGCATTGGTGCTGATTTCGCCAATCAAACAATGGCGGCCACACCTACTGATATACTTGTCGCCTTACATACCATGGATCCGAATACATGTGATTTGAAGGCTATAGTTAAAGCCACTTCAATCTGTTTAACTGAGAAAGAGGTATTCACCCCGGATGTACTAATCGGTGTATTACAACAGCTGGTTGAAGTAGTTCCAATACCGACGCTGCTCATGCGCACCATTATCCAAAGCATTACACTTTATCCACGTTTAACAAATTTTGTATTAAATCTTCTACAAAGACTCATTTTGAAGCAAGTATGGCGGCAAAAGGTGATTTGGGAAGGTTTTCTCAAATGTTGCCAACGATTGAAACCACAATCATTGCCCGTATTGTTACATTTACCACAACAACAACTCGTAAGCGCACTGGACCAATGCCCAGATCTGAGGCAACCGTTATTTGAATACGCACAAAGTATTCAGGAAGAACCAATGAGTGGAATCACACCACAATTGCTAGATGTAATATCAGGAAAAACCGTAGATTTATTTATAGCGGTAAGTGCTTCGGGTCATTAGAATAAATAAGCCGTTATACATTGGTTTAATTTTTTAATCATTTATTTCAGGACGAAAGTGGAGGTTATATTACTGTTGATCAAATCAAAAAAGAGGTTGAAGATCCCTCCGAAATTGGTGTCATATCGACAATACCTATTGCATCAGTACCGGCGCCAGTTCCCGCCCCTATTCCCACACTTGGCGCTGTCAGCGCACCGCAGCCTACTTCTTCTCAACCCTTACCACCAGGTGAAGATTAAATGAGGCTGCACATATTTGTTTTACAGTGTTGAATATTTATATGTACATGTAATAAACACTTTAATGGATATAAAATATAATTATAATAAAAATTAAAAAACATAGTTCTTGAATATTTATAATTTTCGGCCTAGCTTTATAAGTGCATTCTCAAATTGTTACTTCTGCTACCATTTTTTCTCCTTTTAATCCAGCTAATATATTTAAAGCTGTAATTCTAGACATTTCTATACGTGTATTCACGTCTGCGCTTCCAATATGAGGCAATATTACAACATTGTCTAATTTTAGTAGCGGATCGTCAAGCGGTAGCGGTTCGGGTGTAGTGACATCTAACCCAGCAGCCAGAATGCGTTTGTCCTTTAAAGCAGCACACAGTGCTGTTTGATCAACAACGCCACCACGCGCCGAGTTGATAAAAATGGCATTCGATTTCATTTTTTTGAATGCGTCTGTGTTGAAAATTTCCTTCGTCTCCGGTGTAAGAGCACAACATGCGATTATGAAATCGGATTCGCATAACATTTCATCGAAGCTAACGCGTTTTGCATTTACTTTGTCCGCTTCAGTAGTTCGTTCAGTTCGCGCCGTATACGTTAGTTGGGACGGTTTAAAGGCAACTAACCGCGCAGCGATCTCTTGCCCAATACGTCCAAAACCGAACAAGCCCACACGTGAACCTTTCAGACCTTGTCCGCACATCCAATGAGGAGCCCATGATTTCCAACCGCCATTATAAACCTCTTTGTTGGCTTCGAATAAACGACGGCTAGTGGCTAGTAATAGTGCCACTGTTAGTTCCGCTGTTGCATCGGTAAGCACATCAGGTGTATAGCCAACGCGTATGCCGCGTTTCTTACACTCGGCTACATCGATATGTTCGTATCCAACTGAAATGGTAGCGATGCATTTAAGCTGTGGTCCTGCTCTTTCAATAACTTCTGAATCGATTTTATCGGTTAGAGCACAGTAAATGGCGTCCTTGCCAACAACCTGTCGGAGTAGTTCGTCGCGTGGTATGGGTACTGCTTGTGACCAGTTACTAACATCACACCTGTTAGAAATGTATTCTTTGAGTTTAAAGAATTGTACAAAAACTCTACTCACTCCTTCTTTAACAAATCTATGCCTATTGATGCAACATCAGGACGGGTTACATATACACTTTTCATGCTGCTTGGTGTTTTGGAATATTGCAATGAGTTCAATACTACCTTGGTTTCTTGCAAATTAACAGCGAACGGAAATTTGTGCAAAAACACACGTAGCAATCGATTGTTGGATCGTGACAACAATGAAATTAACGACTTTGAAATAGAAAGAAGCCGCTACAACAACAACAGAAAGTAGCTCTGTTCTGTGAGAAATGTCAGTAAGAATTAAGAATGTTATGCAAATTTTATTGGGTTTTTTGCTTACCGAACGCGATTGGTAACAATTGTTACTGCGCACTAGCTCACCGAACAGGACTACTATCTACCATTTGTTGCTGCCGGTTTTTGTGACAATTTAAGCTATATGGAGCTAATCAGCTGATAACCTCGGAATGAATCGGAATTGAATATTTTAGGGTCGCTTACATTTAACTGGAAATATTACACATATGAGTTTAAATAAATGAAAACCAATATAGGGAACATGTGGCATGTTATATTGACTGAGTTCGACGTCGGAAACGAATACATTTTTCAAACAACCTATTCATTATACTTTGTGAATAATTAACATCATTGTGCCAACAAAATTACTTTAATTAAAAAAAAAATAAAATTTTCATGTGAAGTAAACTTCTGTCCCGTTACGTGACTCAACGAAGCATTTGAATTTATTCTGCTTCACTCTAGGCCGGCTGCGTGGTGATAAGCCGATGGCAGATACCAAAGGTATTCATCCAAGAGTCACAGTCAATTTTCACGCAGCGTAGTCAAATAATCCTATCTGCCATTGGCTTTATGGACATCCTCCTGGCTGTAATTTAAAAAATTAATTTTATTCTTAAGATATGGCAATGCCGTGCCACAGCTGTGTTTGTTAATTATAATTACAAAAACAAACTGCAATCAAAACATTTAGGTTTGTACATATTTTAATAATTAGTAAATTGTTTGTGCTTGCTTTGATGTGCTATTTAATTAATTAAAGTAATGCAAAGAAATTTCAGCATTTTTTCAAAGATTTGTCGATTCCAATTAAGGAGTAAACCAAAACTTATACGAGGTTTGAACACAACGTTTGCCTATCGAATGCCACATGCAAATCAGTCTGCTCAAGAATCACCGGCTCAGCAAATGAATTATTTGAAGCCACTTGGCATTCCTTCCAAAATGCGTACCAATCCAGCACTCAAAAAAATTGATAGTCCTGAGTTCCAAAGTATTTTCACGGATGAGCTGCGAGAGCTAATTAGCATATTCCATCGCTACAATTATGAAGTACGCATAGCCGGTGGTGCAGTGCGAGATATCGTAATGGGCATAAAACCGAAAGATATCGATTTAGCTACTACAGCTACACCGGATCAGATGAAAGAAATGTTTACTAAAGAAGGTGTGCGAATGATAAATTCAAAAGGGGAGAAACATGGCACAATAACTCCGCGTATACATAATAAAGAAAACTTTGAGGTTACAACGCTACGAATCGATATACGCACCGATGGTCGACATGCGGAAGTAAGTTCTAAATTAGTGCAAATAATCAAAGGATAATATAAAACGATTTTAATAAAGGTACAATTTACCACCGATTGGCAATTGGATGCCAATAGACGGGATCTCACCATAAACTCCATGTTTCTCGGTTTCGATGGCACTCTTTATGATTACTTCTATGGTTATGATGATTTAATGCAAAGACGTGTTGTATTTGTTGGTAATGCCGATGTGCGCATCAAAGAGGATTACTTGCGTATTTTACGTTACTTCCGATTTTATGGTCGCATTTCAACGGAGCCTTGCAAACATGATGAGGAAACTTTGAAAGCAATTCGTGCAAACGTTGATGGTTTGGCCCGTATTAGTGGGGAACGTATTTGGGCTGAGCTGCAAAAAATCGTCGTGGGAAATTTCAACTGCGAGTTAGTAGAAGAAATGATTGCTTGTGGTTTAGGACCATATTGCGGACTGCCTGCGAACTCTAACCTTGAAGAGTTCAAAAGCCTTTGCGTCAATTTGACTAGCTATTCAAAGCCCCATTTACCAATATTGTTCATTATTGCATTACTTCATACACCTGAAGATGCTATGCAGTTGCATCAGCGGCTTAAACTTTCGGCTTATGAAAGAGATTTGGCTCTGTTTATCACACAAAATAAACGAAAGGTAACTCACAAAAATGCAATAACATATGAAATACTTTGCTAACTTTTTCCTTAGGTTGGAGTGGATTTCTGCACATTGCGCGATTTCCAAAGATTGTGTTTACAACCTTACGCTAAGCGTGATTATGTAGAGGAGTTACTAAAATATAAAAACAAATTAGATCTTTACAACGATTTGAAATCATGGACAACACCACGTTTTCCTCTTAATGGTAGCATGTTGAAAGAAAGTGGATTAAATGCTGATAAACGGATGGGCGTAATTATGACACGTCTTCGCTCAATTTGGATTGATAGTGATTTTTCATTAGAAGCAGATGAACTGTTAAAAGAACACCTACCGAAAGTGTTAGATGATTTAAAAGAGACACAAGCTACGCCAAATAAAAAGAGAAAGTCTGACTGATTTGTAAATCGAAAAAACTTGTTAATAATTGTTGGCATATTTTGTAACATTCATATATTTTCATTAAAAATTCAGTGATTTATTTTTAATTCATTATTGTAAAGGATTCTTTCATAAAAAATATATTTTTGTACTCTTCGAAAGCTTACAAAATTGAATTACAACATTTTTGCTTAGTATTTCTATCACAGCCGAACAATATGTATTTTTTATTTTTTGTGAAATATTTGTATTGGACGCTTAAAGCCTTCTGTACAATCATCAGGTATACCCAATAACTCAAAGCTTTCGAAGCCTACATCTGGTGACAGTAGGTACTCATTGAAGTGCTTAGGGAAAAATAGCATAGCTTTAAAATTTGCATTAATAGTATCCTGAAAATAATGTGAAAGTAAAAAATTAATAAAAAAAAATATTTCAAAAATCTTTACTAACTGTCATTTTTTTCCTTCGGCCATAATTTCTATAAGGCTGCGCTTCCAATATTAGTTTACCTCCACTGCGAAGTTGTAGATACATACGCCGAAATGCCTGCTTTAGCCCAATATCTCCAAAATTTAAATGTATCCACTTAGTTATCGACAAGCATAGTATTACATCGAATTGTGCATGTTCGATTTCCAGCAATACATCATCTCGTAACACATAGTTGCCCTGCATAAAGCTTACATTATATGGATATTTATGTAAAATGCGTGCATTATTTTCAAAAGGTAGAGCTTTCTTTTGACGCAGCAAGGTCTTGTTCGCCTGATTGATGAGTGTGCGATCGATGTCCAGTCCCACAATACTTTTTACGTCAAATCGTTTTGCCACCTCCATGGTTATGAGACCACTATTACAGCCGATGTCAAGCAATTGTTTGTTTTCGAAAAGCTCTACCCGTTTAGCAAACACCTCTAGTCGTACATCACTGCATTCGTTTCCTTTATTTCGGTATCCGTAATATTTGCTATAATTGCCGTAAATAAATTTTTCTTTTGCATTATTTTGTATAATAGGAGCTATTTCTAGGCGTTTCTTTGGGCTTTGATGACAATTTATTTTAAGCGGTGAATTTATTGTTCCCGCGGAGTGTTCGTGTGTAATCGTATCTGCCGGTTTTGGAAGTTTCACTGAAGTTTCCACCGAAATCTGCAGTTTTGATTTCTTGACATCGATTTCATTGTTTTTGTCATAATTCGTTTTTCTTTTTTCTGCATTATTTTTGTTTTCAATGGGTTTTATTTGTGTGATTTCTTGATTTATATCCATTTGAAGTATTATTAAAAAATAAACATGTTTCAAATGTTCTTTTCTTTTATTGTATTTGTGTATTGATCATTCACAATAAACACATTTAACTTTAATTTCACTCGATTGTGTTTTGTTGCCAACTAGAGGCACAAGAATCAGCTGTGAGTAGAAAAAGCGTGCTGCCATACATAATCGTGCAAAAAGAATAATTTCGATTTATGGTGTTATTATAATTTTCTCCAGAAGTATAATTAAATTATTATTATATATTAAATGACTGATTAAGAGAGCGAAAAAAATGTTCCAATATTTTATGCAATTATACCCAACTATAATTTATCTGTAGTGGCATTGTTGACAAATGTTAAAAAACACCACTATTATTTTTTCCGATGGAACTTCAGCTGGTTCGGAACGTGCGTAGACGTCGTAAGCTGTATGTCAAATATGTCAAAGCTAACATGATACGAAACTCTTTATCTACACATTTTTTATAACTTTTTCCCAACGATGCTCCTTTGATGAAAAAGTTGTGTTCGGGATATTCGGAGAATTTTTGGTATTTTTTTTGCCAATGGCACTTCAGATTGGAACCTGTAGGGACGTCGTGTAAACCTATGTAATGCCGATCGATAAACTATCCTCAAAAACCAACCTCAACCTCAAAAACTGTGGATTTTCCGCTAGTTCTTTCAGTAGGAAAATTTCTTTTGGGGGTTTTCAATGCTCCATTCAAAATAGTACCACTTTTTTTTACTTTGCAACACTATTATTATTGTTTAAGCAATTTTAACTCGAATCGGTTAAAATAACTCAAGTTGTTTATTTTGTGTTGTTGTATATTAATTTAAATTTAAAAATTCGTATATTACTTATACACTCTGTACCCGAATTTCTTCACCTTCTTTGCAGAAACTAGCCAGGTCTTGAAACTGTGAAACTTGCTACTGTCTCCCTCTTTCTCTTTTCGTTTCTATTCTCCTGCTACCGTTCAGCTATAGAAGGCGTTACAATTATTGGCTGCAAAGTTACATATGTTGCCACGACGCGACACTAGTCATCGTACCAATGATTTCTGCATGGGTGATCGTATCCAATCACCCATTTCACTGCCGTTTTTGATTGCGCAAAGATGCATGCGTTCCTTCCCTACTAGAATGTAATGGTCCGAGTCGTTGTTGGCACATCGCATTAAGGGCACATCAAGCACGCTCGAAGCGTATCTACCGTCAATCGTAGCGAGATTAATATGGTTCCCGGTTCTTTGATCAGGGCACACACAGATGGCCTTGTGAATGTTCTTATACGGGTATCGCGTCGCTGGGAAGTCGATCAGGTTCTCCCCATTCCCGGAGCAGTTCTCATGAAGACTGAATTCACCGAATGTAATACCAAAAAGTCCTTTTTGCCCATCCTAGCGTTAAAATTGGAAAGCACATGACAGCTGTGCTGGAGGATATCCAGTAGCTTAATATCCGGTCAGGTCCAGGAGTCGATATGCAAATTATCGTCTCTGTTTATGGTAATTCATTAATAATTGTTTTTCTGTGGTGTGTCCCAAGGCCAGCGCACAACCCATTGCTGGAGAGATTTTTAGTAACAGACATCTATGTAGCAAGCCGTTTGAGCCAAGACATCCGCCCGCTCACATTTGGGGAAATACAATTTAATTACGGAAAGGTTTCTGTTCACCGAATTGAAAGCAAAAATTATTCAGTCCAAATCCACAATAAAATTGTCGAAACTGGATGAAAACTATGTCCATCTCTCTGGTAACTGCGATATTAAATATAATAATAAGCTATTGAAAATAATATGTATGTTTGGAGGTATCAATTAACAACGTCTCCGTTGAGACACCACAGCAAACATATTGGAGATATGCATCATCGCCACCCAAGACTTGCTTTAGACGCGACAAGGACGGAACGTGTATGTTCCTGTGACACTTACTACAAAGGCTATATAAAGGAGGGTAAATTTGGTGTTGGATTTGTGGGTGGAGAGAGAATCAGTTGCCGAGTCGTTGCATTCACCTTTGTGGGTGAATCAAAGTGAAGCTGCTCAACTTATCGCTGATTTGCGACCAAATCTCGACGGAAGAGTAGGAGGACGTGACTTGGTGACTTTAACGCCAGTGTAGGTAAAAAGGGCACCAAGTGGCATTCCTTAATTTTTTTTATGCTGATCGACTGCTCCGGTGCGCGAACTGAGGTTATCTGTAATAGAAAGTTCCGACACAAATAAATTCATAAAGCTACTTGACTGTCATTAGATCGAAGAACTCGCATCTAAATTGATCATGTTGTGATTGACGGACGGTGTGTAGTCAGTGTTCTTGACATGCGTACGCTCCGAGGTCCTAACATTGACCAGTATCACTATCTTGTAGCACCAAAGATATACCTCTGTGCAGCAGAGAACGACCGTTAAAACCACAAGGAAGTTTCTACGCAAATGATATGCAATCATAACAACAGCTCTTTGGGAGCACTCAGTCACTCTATATATATGAGGGAAGCTCCCTACACAAACGAAACCATTGGTTTTCAACAAAGAAAATAAGCAGACGACCACAACACGTGCGGGCTGAGATACAATAGATACCCAGAGTTGAAGGAAAGCTGGCCGATGCCCAGAGTAAACTGAATTTTTGGAGCCTGTTGAATGGTAGTGAAAACGAAACACCAGTAGATGGCTAAACCGAGAACACTTCAGCTTTGAAAGTTTTCGATGCAGTACCCGCCGGTGGAAACAGAGTAATACCTTCATTCCGTTGGAAAGGACCTAGCTTCACATGGTATCTACAATTGTTGCGCTGTTGCTAATTCAGCTATAATCGCGTAAGCTGTGTCTACGCCAGTAAAGAAGAAGAATAGGTAAGCTTATGCAAGTAATATTGAAATAATTCAGTGTGCATTTTTTAAATTTAATAGAGAAGATAGGCATTGATAGGGGATTTAAAATGATAGGGGTTGAACAATGGACATAATCTGGTGGCGAGCGGTCAATCCACTGGTCAGTTCTCAATTCAAATATTTGTTTTGCCTTGTTTCTTGCATTCTAAACGTGGAAGGGTTGCTCGTAATTATACTACATTGTCTGCTATGTAGATCGTGTCATATTTTGCCACGCGCCAGTATTGGTATTAAGGCAACGGTTGCTAATTTAAAACAGTTAATTTTTTGCACGATAGCAAATTAAAAAATTGAATACAAATTTTCAAGCAAATTTTATGTGACCTAAATATCACCAGTAGTCTTTCCAACGGAGTGGAGGTCTTCATTTTGCTCTGTTTCCACCGACGGGTACTGCACCGTAAACTTTGAAAGCTGGAGTATTCTTATTCTTATATCTCGTTCAGCTCATGATTCCATTGCCTGCAATATTTGCCGTTCCCTTTCTCTCAAAAACTCTCAACGCCCATCCATCAGATTTTGACATCGTTCGTGCCTCCCCACGATACAGCAGGTCGGGAATGATGAGCGACTTGTATTCAATTGCCTACTCAGTGATCCGTTTCGAGGTACCCTACTTTCTAAAGAACAAAACACAGAAATTTCAAATTTATTGGGGAATGTGTACTATCATTTGAAAGAACATTTTTTGGCATTTATTTTTTGAGAATTATCTCTTTCAGATGGTCCAATTTTTGATGACTCGTTCGAGCATTTCGACTGATAACTGGCGAATGATACGCTTGATGTTTTGCTCCAAGACCTGAATGTAAGCGGTATTGCCCGCATAGACTTTAAACTTTACATATCCCCACAGAAAAAAATCCAACGGTGTGATATCACACGATCTTCGTGGCCAATCGACCGGCCCAAAACGGGAAATTATATGCTCACTCTCAATAAATCCACTGATTGAAGCGTTGTGTGCGAAGTGGCGCCGTCTGTTTGAAACCAAATATCGCCGAGATCACGAGCTTTAATTTCAGGCATCTTGAATCTCTTCAGGTTGCTCTTCGTTTCAAATGTGGCAATTTTGCTTGTTTACATATCCATTGAGGCAGAAATGGTCCTCATCGCTGAACAAAATCTGGCTCGAAAACGTCGAATCTTCTTGGAACTTTTAAAAAGCCAATATAATGAAGCGATGTCGCTTGGGAAGATCTTGCACGAGCTGTATTTTGCATGCTTTCAATTTAAGATCTCAACGTAAAATGCGCCAACTCGTTCCATACGTCAGACCGAATCAACTCCTCACGTTCTTCATGTACACTATCGGCTACGGCCGCTTTATCTCTACTATAGACCGACGTGATCTATTCGGTCGAATATTATCCAATAATGAATGCTGGGTCTCAAGATGGGTGATGGTGTTGCGAATAGTACACTTAGTAGACCGATTATGTTGACCATAAGTTGAGCGAAGCTCGCGAAACACGTAATAAAGTTGAACGATTTATAAACGTAGTAGTTGCGTACTGCCATTTGGAAGGCTCGGGCTTAAATCCTGGTACGACCAACATCCAAAAGTTATAGAAAATTAATTTAAATAAAAAATTAAGTTTAAGTTTCTAATTGCAGTCGTCCCCCGGTAGCGAATGTTAACCCATCTGAGTGTATTTCTGACATGAAATAAAAGCTACTCATAAAAAAACCATCAGCCGCTCGGCTTAGTATAAACTAGGTTTCCAACAAATGGAAAAACATAAAGACGCAAAACCACAAATTGAAGGAGGAGCTCGGCCGAAAATCGTTTCAGCGATAACAGAGCGTCAATTATATATAATATAGTATATATATAAATTGTGCTATATTTTTCTCACCGTGTATTCAATTCTCAAATATCAGCTTTCGAATTAATGGATGCAGTGGCAGTGCAAAAAATTCAAATAAATAGAAAAGGTGGAAATTTAAAACCAGTTTTATGCTGCCGGACTTCAGCCTGCCTCCCTATTATTTGTATGTATGTACATATGCATGTACGTTAAGTAAATGCATACCAACTAACTATACATTACTGAAAGAACAAAAGGAAAACAAAAAAAAAAGAATCCAAATAAAAACTAAATAATAAAAGTGAAAAAATAATAAAGCTCGGATGTTGACGTGACGCGGTCCAGATTAAAATTTTGATTTGGTCACCAATGTATACATACGAGTATGTAAATGGAAGAGGAGTTGCGCCTGCGTAAATGCTGTCGCTGCCGTTAGCTTGGCCACGGTTGCGACGCTTGCTTGTTGTGTCTCTCTGCTCTGGGCAATGGCTACAATTTCCACAACACTATGATAAATCACCCAGGGGGATGTGTAAAAGGACGGCTGGTAATGTGGATGGTCGAAAGGATGCTACGATATGAAGCGATTCTTGCAGGCCAACGCGAAGGGTTGAACCAAAAAACACCTTTACTGCTTTAAATATCGTGTTTTTTTGCTTTTTGTTTATGTGTTTGTAGTTGTTGCATTTGTAATTTGCATACATACCTACATATGTGTGCTGAAGAAATCGTGCCAATGGCATGGACGTTGGCTCTCAAATTGTTACAACATTTATGATATACATACATATATATATATATACAAACATACAAACATATGTACGAGCTACTACATATATTTGTTTTTGTTTTTGTTTTTGTTTTTGTTTTTGTTTTTGTTTATGCCATTGCTCTTGCGTAGCTGTGTTATTATAAGGTCAACTTTATGCTTTTTATTCCAAATGCAATGTTGAAAATTGCTCTGAACTCTGCTGTATCTACCCAAAGTATTTCATTGCGTTGTTGTTGTTGTTGCTGCATCATTTTTGTCGCCAACGTTTAGTTTTTGTTGATGAAGTGAGTGGCTGGTTTGTTGGTTGAATGATTCGTTAGGCAATCGGGTCACTCGGGCATAGCCTTTCGCACAGTTTACACGCCTCACACACAAACACACACACACACACACACACACACACACACACACACACACACACACACACACACACACACACACACACACACACACACACACACACACACATATATATATATATATATATATACATTGGTACTTATATAGGCAAAAGGAAATAGAGAAATTAACCCTCATATGTATGTCGTGTTGTGAATTTCTAATTTTTCTACATCGTATTGGTGCAGTGAAAGGTCTTTAACACGTTTTGACAGCAACAACAATGTAAAAAATATTTTTTGTCAAACTTTTGTACATGGAGGCGTATGTAATTAGTGAATTGTCTGTGTTTTTTTTTGTTTTTTTTTTGGAGAAAATACCTAGTTTTGTGTATATTTTATATAATATTTTCGTATACCATATATTCGTATGTATTGGATGAGTGCATAGGTTCGTGCCCGATTCCGCTGGATGCCGTACGAATCGTTTGAGAGTGGCGCTCGTGAAAGAAATATATACATATTATATATCGTTGGAAAGGTGACAGTCCGAACTGTAAATCAAGCATAAAATAACTTTATTTTGATTTGAGTTGCTTAATGAAAAGACGCATGGAAAATGAACAACGAAAAAGATCATATGCGTCATATTATGTTATACGAATTCCGCAAAGGAAAAACAGTGGGCGCTGCAACTAAAGATATTCGCGAAGTTTATTTGGACCGTGCTCCAGCACTCCGCACAGTAAAGAAATGGTTCGCGAAATTTCGTTCTGGAGATTTTAACCTCGAAGATCAACCTCGCAGTGGACGGCCTTCTGAGCTTGATGACGATGTTCTAAGGACTTTAGTTGCGAATAACTCACGTATTTCGACGGAAGAGGTTGCCAGTGAATTGAACGTCAACAAATCAACTGCGTTTCGTCGTTTAAAAAAGGTTGGGTACACTTTGAAGCTCGATACATGGGTGCCACATCAGTTGAGTGAAAAGAACAAAGTGGACCGTATGTCAACAGCAATTTCTTTGCTTCGACGGATCAAAAACGAACCTTTTTTGGATCGGCTCGTGACTGGTGATGAAAAATGGGTCCTGTACAACAATGTTCAACGCAAAAGAACATGGAAACAGGCACACGAAGGGGCGGAACCGATGTCGAAAGGTGGATTGCATCCGATGAAGGTACTGCTGTGCATTTGATGGGATATCCGAGGCGTGATCTATTTTGAGCTCTTGCCAGCTGGAGAAACGATCACTGCCAACAAGTATTGTCAGCAATTGGTCGAATTGAAGAAAGCAATTGATGAAAAACGTCCGATTTTGGCCAATCGCAAAGGAGTTCTTTTCCATCATGACAACGCCAGGCCACATGTTGCAAAACCGACCCTGGCCAAACTGAAGGAGATGAATTGGGAAATCATGCCGCATCCCCCATATTCACCCGACATTGCACCTTCTGATTATCATTTGTTTCGATCGCTGCAGAACAATTTGAATGGAAAAAAATTTAAAAATGTGGAAGACGTCAAAAACCACCTTGACACTTTTTTCAACGAGAAACCGCGCGATTTCTATGAATCAGGCATCCGTAAATTGGTTGAACGTTGGGAGTGGATTGCCGAACATGATGGCGAATACATAAATTTTAATAAAAGCGCTTTCTTCAAAAAATTTCAATTTTAGTTTGCACTTGAAATCGGGCACGAACTTATGCCCTCATCCAATATGTATAAGTGCATATCTTAATCTAATTAATCCTTAATTATTTAACCGCTAAATTATAAATATTTACGTATGTAAATGAGAACATAAGTTTATCAGAAAAATCAAATTTTGAACAAAAAACAAAATTTTTAATTAAAATAAAAATCGAAGATTTTCTTTCACTTTCCATACCTAAGAAGTCAAGCTCGGTGGAAAGAAAGCTTCGCCAATCATTTGTTTTCTTAATTTAATTTGTAAATTTTGACCATAGGAAATTTGCTGAAAGATCACGAATATCTTATCTTAAGCTTATCAAGTGATCAGATTGCGAATTATTATTATTATTGTTCTATTCTCTATCAATTATATATGTTCGAGTATATGTATAATGGGTGATCCAAGTAGAGATACTTTTTTCAATAGGTTTTTTTGACATTACGCGTGAGTCCTGTCAAGCTATCATGTTTCTTTTTGTTTAGTATTGCTTGACATTTCATCATGGAAAGACTTACGGTTTTACAACTTTTACAAATCGTTCAACTTTATTACGAAAATTCACGTTCTGTAAAGGATGTGCTTCGCTAACTTCACTCAACTTATGGCCAACAGAATCTGCCTTCTGAGCGTACTATTCGCAACACCATCTTGAGACCCAGCATTCATGATCGGATATATTACGTCCAGCGGTCTATAATAGAAATATAACGGCCGTGGCTGAGAGTGTACACGAAGACCGTGGAGAGTCGATTCGGCGCCGTTCGCAGCAACTCCGACTAACGTATGGAACGATTTGGCGCATTATACGTGGAGATTTTAAATTAAAAACGTACAAAATACAGCTTGAAGCCGTTTGACCTTTCCAAGCATCATCGCTTTGCTCTATGGGCTCTTTTTTGTTCAGCGATGAGGCCCATTTCTGACATTTGGAACGGAGAGCAACCTGAAGAGATTCAAAAGCTGCCATTTCATCCAGAAAAAACAACGACGACATTTGGTTTCAACAAGACGACGCCACTTCCCACACATCGCTTCAATCAAGGGATTTATTTAGAGAACACTTCGGTAAGCAGACAATTTCACGTTTTGGGGCCGTCGATTGGCCACCAAGATCGTGTGATATCACACAGTTAGGCTTTTTCCTGTGGGGATATGTAAAGTCTAAAGTCTATGCGGATAATATTGCTTCTATTCAGGGCTTGGAACAAAAGATCATGCTTCTCATTCGCCAGTTACCAGTCGGAATGCTCGAACGAGTTATCGAAAATTGGACTCAACGGATGGACCATCTGAGACGTATCCAACATTTGAAAGAGATAATCTTAAAAAAGAATGATTCCTGATTAAATTTGAATTTTCTGTTTTTTTTTTGCGCTTTGTTACCGCTGAAGTGATTTTCGGCCGAGCACCTATTAGAATTTATGATGGATATTTTATTTCAAGACAGAAATACACTCGGAGGGGTTGACATTGCCATCCGAAGGGCGACCATAATAGAAAGATTAACTTAATTTTATATTTAAATTAGTTTTCTATAGTTTTTAGATGTTGGTCGGACCAAGACTCGAACCTAGTCTTCCGAATGACAGTACGCAATGCTAACCACTTGGCCATCGCGGCCGCCATCATCTGCATTAATTGCAAAAATATTTTTCCAATGTGATTGCCACTAAACAGTAAATCAGACGCTTGGCAAGGATTTAATATTATTATTCTTATCATTCACAGAAAAGCCACTAACAGTTTTTAAATCTGTCAATGACGGACATCGGTTGGTTACGAGATCATCTGTTCAAAGACAATTTCGGTAGGGCCCAGGCCAAATTATCAAATTAGAATTTCTCTCGATACTTCAGAGGAAAGAATTAATCGCCCCGATTTTCTAAGATATACAGAAGATAGTTAACTGGCTTCTGTGAAATATATGGTGATGTAGCTGTTATTGTTGCTAGTGTAAACCCAGTAGCCATCGTGGCAGAAGAAATGGGTTTCCTTAAAAAAAGCAGAGAGCCGGTGGGAGATTGTTATTGAGGAAAAGTATCAGTTTATTAATAACTGACAGTGGTTAATCGAAAATCTCTAGCAAGGGCAGATGATATTATACATTAAGACCAGAAAGTTTCCGGAAATTGTCAGCCCGCGCTGAGTATTTTTCAGCACTTTTTTTGTTAAGTTAGTAGCACTGTCCTTAATTACTATGCCAAAAATAAGCACGATCTGTCAACCGGTTTGTTTGCAGCAGCTGTTGAAATCAGTTGACCTCAGTTCCCTCTGCGAATTTTCTTTTACGGTCTCAATCGAGTCGAAATGGGTTCCACGGAGGGGTAACTTCAGTTTTGGAAACAAAAAAAATCGTATGGGAGCGAATCCGGTGAAAACGGTGATTCATCGAGGGTATTGAACGAGCTCAGTGCGATAGCTCATTATCGTCATATTTTACTACTTTTTGCCTCATTTAATTTCTCAAACTGGGGTTTGCTAAAAAAAAAAACATAAAAAAATGTAGTCTGCGGAGGAAATGCTAGTCACTTAAAATTCCTCTATTCAAGAAATAATTCAAAGCCCGGCCTTTCCAATCACGCAAAAAATAAGTACACGTAGTGGAGCTGAAACAAAGTATTTTCATCTGCCTCACACCGAAGTCTAAACTTCAACAGAAAGCACGGCATATTCGCTATTAAATCATTATCAGAGGACATTTCTATCCACAAGTGGAAATTAGAGGCTGCAGTTTATTGCGCGCCATCAGAAATAAAACGATCACTCAAGCTACCTAACCACTGCGGAATAGAGACGACAAAATTCCTATCTGAAAAAAGAACAGTTTACATGATCAGGCTAAGGAGGGTGCCCTTCAAGAACAGGACGTAATAATGGACCTATCAGTTCCACTCAGAGCAGTAAAGCACATTCAAAGTAATGCTGCTTCGTCAGGCACACCGACTTTGGGAACGAGGACTGCAGAACCCTATCTGCAAGGGTTATGATACTAAACTTACAAGTTTTTACTAGCTGTAACGAGGCCAGATTCCAAGCTTCTGGTAGGACTATTAACGGGACATTGACTTTTGGCATCGAATCAACTTCAATATAAGTCTGAGTGAGGGAAATAAGTGCAGAAATATAGGGAATGTGAGAAGATAGTGGAGCACGTAATCTGTAAGTGTCCAGCATTCGGCAGAAAAAAAGTTATGCTTGCTTGGCACCAGAAAGGCTGCAGGACCTTCAAACGGCAATAGACAAATGGCTAACACGACTACTGCAATTTGCGAACTGCAAACGTTCTTCAAACTAGGGACACAATATAGTATATAGCAGCTCAGCTTGATCGTAAGTAGTGACTGGCAACAATATGGACATAAAATAGTCTAAGTGAGAGTCGCTGGGTCAGCCAGTTCAATATAACCTCTACTCAACCACACGCTCGACTCCAATCTAACCATATATTTCAACCTTTGGCTCATTGGTGACTTGGGGTCCTCCACGGTAATTTCGATTTGTGGCAAAAATGTCTTCATGGGTGAGCAGAGCACATTTTGTGAACAATGAACATGAAAATCACTACGAAGACGTTTGCTGTTTAAACTTAACCAAGAAAATCTGTGCGATCTTTGATCCTGTATTTGATAACCTTTTGGTTGAATGCTTTCTCTGTGAATGTTGTTGTAGTTTTAACAACGCTTGGGATTTCGTTGCAAAAAATACAAATAAATTTGAGGTAAAAAACGCAGCAAACGCAGTGAAAAGTTCAAACACGGGGTTGAGTAAGGTTTGTGTAATCCTTTTCCCAAACGTAAGCTGAAATAATAAAATATCCTTTCTTCGCAGCATTTGTATTTATCGTACCTCACCATTGAATGTATGTAATTTACTGTGAAGATGAAACACGCGATGAGTTTCTACGCAGCGATCGTAGAGAAGATAAAAATGTTTTTTTCCTATTGTATGTATGTGTGTTTGTTTCAAGGATTAATATGCGGAGAACCATAGAGCATGTATGTGCGTATGTGTGTGTGTCGGGATTTTTTCCAACTATATTTGCAGAATTTCTGCAAAAGGTATCACAATAAAAGAAATGAAGAAATTGTAGACAAAATCCCTCGGCAAATGACATCATAAGACGTGACACATTGAACTGATCTGAATTGATCCTTTTTGGTTGCTTCGTCCTGCGCCAAAGAGTTTTAGAGCATTTTTTTTTTTTTTTTTTTGGATTTTTCTTTTCACCCTTGATTAAAAAACGTTTTCTGCTATGCCTGCGCGTTCGACTTCAGCGTGCATTTCTGCATTGTCTGCTGATTTTTGCACCCTTTGATGCGAGTACCTGTGCGTATGCGCACACTACAGGCTCGGCGCTTGGCATTGCGAAAAGCGCTAACAAACATATGTACATAGATACGAGTACATATTGATCAGGCGCAGCGGCTTTTCTACTGCGTTTCTTGCGCCCGTCGATATTTGATCGGCTCTTAAATTTCATGAAGAGAAATAAAACGCGAACATTTTTCATTTGTTTTTTTGTTTTTTTTTTTACAAGTAGTTGTGTATGTGTATGTGTATGTAGCACATTCTTCCTTCTGCAATTGCAATATTTGCCAACCGATGAAGAAAGAGCAGTGAAGATTGGTTTGGATATTGAAAACATTTCACGTTAAATATCGCGAAGCTGTGGGAATTTTTTTCCTTCAAATTTACGTCAAGGTGCGCTTCTTTTTGCACTTACATACATACATATATACATGCATACCGATTTACAACAAGCAAACCTTTGTAACTTTGTGTGTATCTATGTGTGTAAATGTTATGTGTTATGTTTGCGGAAGACTGATCGATAGATGGATTGGGTTA
This sequence comes from Ceratitis rosa, assembly GCA_037013455.1. NCBI lineage: Eukaryota > Metazoa > Arthropoda > Insecta > Diptera > Tephritidae > Ceratitis > Ceratitis rosa. The sequence continues at coordinate 17,994,415 of JAWMAG010000037.1, forward strand.
CATACGCGCTTTTCCTACATACATACATATGTAAGTATGAACAACGCTTTTCGTTAGTTTGCTCGAGTGTAAGGGTTCACCTTAAAAGCGTAAACACGCTGCGACATTTGGTAATTATTGATCGATACGCAACTGCCGCATGCTGTCTTCTGGCTAGTGCCGATCGACTACTGATTAGAGCTTGATTTCTATTTTATATTTTAAATTTATTTGTAGCGGAGCAATTTTATTTGAGTTGTTTACGTGGCATTCCTTTGTGTGATACCGCAGTAAAAGTAGCTTCTCTTTCCCTATAGTAACTTACGCGGCTCTTGTAGAACATACGTGTATCAGTAGGGGTTTTAGGCTTACAAACAAAGTCTTGTTCCAAGTAGAGCTCAGGGTTGTGTTCGAACAGTTTCGAGTAGTTGGAGCACACTTGTTCATTTTGAGCACGAGCTCGAGCAATTCGCATTGACTACCGCAATAACCGAGTGGTTAGCATTGCGCACTAACATTTAGATGGTTGGGACCGAAGTTATAATAATTATATACATACACGGTGTATCCCAATGTGCGCCATCTATTGAAAATTTGTAACATCAAACAGATACATTCATCCTCTTTCAAACGCACCTAACTTCATGTAAGTCGGATGACAGAATTAAAAGTGACAGCCATTTCAATAAAACCAAAAGTGTGCTAATGGTTCAAAAATAAAATGGAACAAAGAGCAAATATAAAATTTTGTGTCAAACTTGAAAAAAAACTTGCTGAGACATACGAATTAATGAAAAAAGTTTATTGTGATGATTGTATGAGTCGTACGCAAGTTTATACGTGGTTTACACGATTTAAAAATGGTCGTGAGGATTTAAATGATGACCCTAGAGCAGGACGTCCAGAAACTAGTACTGGTGGAAAAAGTCCGTGAAATCATTGGTATCGATGCAAATTTTACTACGAGAATGTTGGCTGAAAAATTGAATACGAGTAAAAACACTATTTGGAGAATTTTAACTGAAGATTTGGGGAAAAGAAAGGTCTGTGCGCGATTTGTTCCACATGAATTAAATGACGACCAAAAAATCGCTCGCGTGGAGCATTGCGAAGACATTATTGAAACTGCTGAAAACGATCCAGACTTCCTTGATTCGATCGTAACTGGTGATGAGACATGGTGCTTTAAATATGACCCTGAAACTAAGCGTCAATCTGCTGAATGGAAGTCCAAAGGCGAGCAAAAACCAAAAAAAAAATGCGTTTTCAGAAGTCTCGAATCAAAACAATGTTAATTGCTTTTTATGATTCAAAGGGTGTTGTCCACAAGGAATTTGTTCCAGAAGGTCAAACTGTTAATGTTTTTATTTTATTTTGCACCACCTCACAAGGCCAAAAAAGTGAACGAATTTTTAATGAAAAAAGGGATTTCTCTCATCGACCATCCTCCGTATTCGCCTGATCTATCACCATGTGATTATTTTTTATTTCCAAAACTGAAAACCAAGATGAAGGGGGCATTTTATGATGATATTCCAGCCATTCAAGCAGCCGTAACCGAGGTACTGAAGAACATTTCTATAAATGACATAAAAAAATCTATGCATGCGCTGGTTGATCGTTCCAAACGTTGTGTTGAGTCAAATGGAACCTATTTTGAATAAATAATAACTTTCAAAGATAATATAATGTGTATTTTATTTTATATCCAAAAAGTTCGGTTATTTTTGGGACAGACCGTGTATATGCATATTCAATATATATTTCAATATTTATCACATAAGTAATTAACAAAACAAAAAAGAGTTTCAGATCATCGCTATAATATTATACATTAGGAGCAGGCTTAGACCGAGTCTAAGTCATCGATGACATCTAACGGAATGTCCAAGAAACGAGATGCTTCGACGGGTTCGGACCAGAGGTGAAGGGGGTTAGATGTGTTGGTTTTATGGGACATGCAAAGAGGTGATTACTGTCGTGCGGGCACTCATTGCAGGCTGGAGATACGTTAGGTATGTCGGAGTCATTTCTCGATAAGTAGGAGTTTAATATACTACAATACCCATAATATGTGGTACTCTCGAGCTAGCTCGAGCTCTTCGTTCTCAATAGGTGGTGCTTTGACTTCGAGAACGTCAGTCACTGGAGGAGAGTTCAGAACAACTTTAAACCTTTCTGATGTGCCTTGGTTGTGGTTCAGCTAGTAACATTGCACATCTTCTTCTTTGCCGTAGATAACGCTTATAGCAGAGCTAACAATCCATCTTTCCGCTATTTCGCGACTATTGGAAATACCAACTACCGCTACATCCTTCTCCATCTGGTCTTGCCAACGGAGTAGAGATCTTCCTGTTCCTGGTGTTTTCACTGGCGGGAATCGCATCAAAAACTGTCAAATTTGTAGTATTCTTATCCAGCTGGACCAGATGATCTAACCAACGCAACCGCTGCTGAACCATGTCAATGTCTCGTACAACTTATCGTTCCATTGCCCGTGGTATTTGACGTTACCAATGCGTGGATAGAACCATTGTCGCAAAAACTCTCAAAGCTCACTCATGCCTTCACACCGTAGAGCTGGTTCGTAATGGAGAGCGACTTGTAGAGTTTGGTCTATGTTCGTCGAAAAAGGATTTTACTTTTTAATTGTCTACTTAGTCCAAAGTATCACCTGTTGGCAAGAGTGATTCTGCGTTGGATTTCAAAGCTGGCATTGTTGTTGGTGTTAATAGATAAGGTGAAATTGTCCACGACTTTAAAGTTGTGACTGTTAACAGTGACGTGGGAATCGAGCCGTGAATGCGATGTATGTGTGTTTGATGATAGGATTTATTTCGCCCTGACACTGTTCACTAGCACACCAATACGGCATATCCAGTCTGGTGGAAGCAGAACTCCCCGCGAAGGTACATCAGGATCGGGAAGGACCTCTCTGAATCATCAATTTATTTGTGGAGAAAATAATACGAGATGCACAGCTGAATGTGCGTGTGCAGCTAATGGTGTATGCCGGTAATATTAGGATCATTCGCGTCAACAACCGCACCGTTAGCTCTGCTTTCCCTGGATTGGATGAGAGAGCAAAGCATATGATAGCTTTAGCTCCCATGACACTGTTGACAGCCGTAGTTATGAGTTAGTAGACAATTTTGTCTATTCACCAAAAACAAAATCAACACTGTCAGGCTTGAAAACTAACGCAGAATCCCATGTCGATAGGTAGTACTTTCGACTGAGGATCGATAGCGCATTCCATTAATTTTCGTAAAATTTCTACACCAAACAGTTACACGTTGAGGATAAAGAGGCTTTTCAACAATAAATCTCGGGTTTTCCGGTCCTCCGATGCGCCAGCTTTGTTTATGGACGTCAAGATGATTTTTCGATGAAATAATTTTTAATGAATTTTAATAATTTCAATGCGTTGTTGTTGCCATTTTTATTACCATCTCTATAAGCTGTTGGAAGCAGAGGTAGACCCCTACTCCGCTAGAGGGATGAAATGGAAAAGAATCTGGCTTTAATTGGTGACTCCAATCGTCGAATGGCTAAAAGAAGCGGTGCCTACGCTAATAAAGAAGAAGAAGAATAACAATCAAACGTGTTTCTATACTAAATGGCACTTAAATGTATTTTGGCGATCTGAGGACGTGAATCCTCCGAATCAGGTAAATTTCAAAGATTTCTTCTTTTAAATTCATTTTTTCAGTAATTCGATGCAGTGCCTCAGCTTTATTTCAGAGAAAACTTCCAATAGGGAGGCAATATGTGTGTATGAGACGAGCACTCGGCTAGCGTTAGAGTTAAAAATGTGAGCTCTATGCAACAATATCGAATCTTTTCAACAATTAAAATCGAATTCAGTGCAGAGACCATGTTAAGCCCTAAATCTCAATAGTACACTTACAAGCCAGTACCCTTCGAATAAATTCGATTATAAATATCTCTTAATGTTGCCTTAAAATTATTAAAATCGTTTTTGGATAAAAAAATGCTAATATTGCAATGGATTTAAAATGATTCCATTAATCACACACGCTCTGATTTTCAAACTCCGCTCACTCAGTCTACACAATGGTCTAATACACATTATTTTCAAATCCCACAACGCAACGCTCATTAAGTGTAACAGATTAAAAACCGGATGTTTAGACATTGTTCTACACACAAATTTGGAAAATAATACACCTGAATTGTAAATAACATAAAATCTGGAAATTGCATGAAAATTTCCTCAAAATCACAGCCAAAACAAAGCCGACGATAATCTAAGTGGTGCAAACACGTTCGGTCAGTTTGGCACGCGCATGCACCCTTTTGAGACTTACGTGTATGCACACACATACGCATCAGGACACTAATAACAATAAGGATGTATGTATTAGTAAATGTGAGCTTCTATGAGCACGCGCACATGCCGAACCTATTCGTTGGTATTTACCTATGTAGACAGCAACGGTGTAAAGTGACCAGTTGGGCAAATCACTAACCACACGTGTTACACTATACACATTTGTATATAGGTACTTGCATGTATGGTATGCACATACAGTCATTGTTGTAGGCACATCCTTTTGTGTATTTGATTTTGCCTCGCTTTGATTTCGCTTTTGAATGACCACAAGTTAGTGCCAGCGTTGGCACGTTTCGTGCATCAATGGTACGTGCTTGGTGGCAATGTGGTCAATATTATGTTTCTTGTTGTTGTTTGGTTTTGTTTGCTTTTACGTTGTTTTTGGGTATTGTTTTGACTTTGCTATTCTTTGGAGTTATCCTTTTGCGGTAGTATTTCTTGTAGTTGCAGTTGTAGTTCAAACTGTTGCTATTGTTCTATGTTGCATCACTGGTATGGTGCATCACCGAGCGTTTGCTATTAACTCAGGGTTGATTTTGGCGCTAAGGTTTATGTTACGCCACTGAAATCCATTTGACTTTGGTTGATTTAAAACTATTATACTTTTCCCGTATAATTTTCTTTATAAAAATTATTTTTGTATATTGTCGGCATTTTATTAACGTATTTCCAATCAATACCTCATCTCACATGTAACAAAATCCTTACTTCCTTAACGACATTTTGACGCCCTTAAATGCAATCGTATATTTCGTTCTTAATCCTTTCGCCACACAAGCTCATCTTCAAGTCATTCTTTGCCCAGCTGCCAACTGTTTCTGTTCATATACGGAAACGAAAATTTATCTCCACTTCCGAATTGCCTCTAGATTGAGTGACTGTTCTATGGTATATGCGCCACACCATGATTTGGCAGAAATGCCTTACGACTCCCATCTGGCAGTGAGCGCACGATCATCGTCTGTGTCATCAAGTCCAGTTTTAATACTTTGAATGTAACGCTTTTTTTCATTCAATTCAGCTATATACACGTACCTACCTACATAACTCTACGCGCAATATGAGCACATTTGAACTCTTCCTATTGTGTTTGTCTGGCATTGTTTTGCAGCATCCCTCATGTGATTCATACATCTATTCACACACTCGCTAAATGGTATATTTTGCCAATGAAAACAGCAATAACAGTTGTTTAAAAACTAAAAATTTTTATTTTAAAATTGAACAAAAATAATGTGCAACATAAAATTCGGCTTCTTTTATGCCATAAGTGGTGTACATGTATGTACGAGTAGTAATAATAGTAAAAGGGTTGACCGCGCGGCGAGTTGAGTTGCCCTGATGCGGTGATGTGGCGTATCGAAAAGGGTTGAGTGTCATGACACGAAAAGCAAACCTGACAATACAAAAAAAAAAAAAAAAAGATGAAGAAGAAACTACGTTCTTTGCATCAATTTTGTTAGGTGAGCAAATAAATTGTGTAATTTTTGTGCACGTCCAGCATGCCTGGACCACTAGCTAGGTAACAAACACACTTATATATATACATTTAATATTGCAATTTTTCCAGCATTTCTTATCAGCCCTCAAATTCCGAACGCGTTTCTACAGGCATTTACTAAACTTTCATAATATAAGTTGTGTCCCACAGAAAACGAGACTACTCAAAATTGACAAAGTTTACTGTATATGATATAAAGGGTGTTTTTTTGAACGTGCGATTTTAAATGAGGCAATACTTTTTCGGAGTTGGCATTTTTGACAGCTGCTACTTGATTTATACTCAGCTTGGCTTTACATTAGGTCGATATAGTCGCCCAGGAGAGTCGGTAATCCGAGCAACCATGGATCGGTTATGCAAAACGTTTATTCTAGTGGCTAATTGTCATTTTAATAGATGCTCTACAGTGTGTTATGTAAAGTCGCTTTTGAAATTTGACCTGGAATCTGCGCCAACCGCGACGGGCACTCGCTCGAAATCATCTTTACAATAAAGCTTGAACATAACATTAAATTATATGCGCTTTATTTTTATTGAAAACCACACATCCAAAAAAACACCCACCACCACATTGAACCAGTTTCGTAAACTATTTTTGCAAAAATTTGCATTTTCAATATTATGCATTCGTCCTACGCAATCTATGTCTCATTATGAGTTTTATTTAATCATAAATAAAAAAATAAAATAAATTTTTCCAGTTCGGAACATCAGTATCCTTATATTAAAAAAAATCAGAAGGCGCGATAACTGATTTTAAATACGATAATTAAAGATGGCTTAAAACACATTGATCTAATTATCGAGCACGAAGGGAACTATCTCGAATAAAATATTTAAAAAGAAAAATTGGGGGAAGAAATGTTTTTTTTTTTGAGAGTCTCGTTTTATGTGGGACACCACTTGTAGCTAAAAAAAATTATTTGTGCTTTTCAAAAATGTTTGTTTGCTTTCTACACTTATTCGTACAGCCCTTTTCCAGTTAAAATTAATAATTTACACTCATATTATCGTTCAATTTACTCGATAGACGTCTACTCATGTGCTCGCCTTTTTTTTTTTTTTGGGCTTTGCAGTTAATAAGACGAATTTGATGCTGACGTATGTCGTTCACGAAATTTTTCCTGTCATTAAACAGTCATCGCGCTCACGACATGGCTACCAGTCACTGATAATTTCGTTTATCTTGGGACCAGCATTAATACCAATAACAATACATGTATGTCTGGATTTCGACTCTACAGAACCACACTTGTTAACCAGTCATTATTTTGGACTAAGTAGGCATTTGAAGAGTATAGTTCTCTCACTCGACGCACAAAAACTAAGCTCTGCACGTCCCTCATTATTTCCGTTCTGCTATATGGTGCAGAAGCGATACCGACATCTTTTGAGCTGGCTTTGGAACTCTTCAAGAGAAAAGTGTAGCGAAAAATGTATGGTCCTTTGCGCATTGACAACGGCGAATACCGCAGACGATGAAATAACGAGCTGTACGAGCTATATGACGATATTGACATAGTTCAGCGAATAAAGAGACAGCGGGTACACTGGCTACGTCATGTCTCAGGAATAGATGTAAACACTCCAGCGTTGAAAGTATTTCGTGCAGTACCCTTACGCTGGTGGAAGGATTAAATGTAGAGCGATCTGGCTTCACTTGGTATGATCAAATGACGCTAAATGGCTAATGGCTCTATGTTTTTGTTGCTGTTGCCGCTAAAGTCCTTGGCCGGATAAAAATCCGGGTCGTTCTGTCGTTAAGACCCGACTGTCGCGCGAACTTTTGGATCTTATCCATATCAGAGATCTTCAATGAATATTGGCAGAATGAATAGAGGTGAGTTATATTTGTAATATCTTCCTATTCATGCCCACATTATTCAGGTACAAGTAGTCGAACCACATATCCACATTTGTAGTGTGAGAAGTTTTCATACTCATGCTGAACAACATGTATCAGGTTTGGACACAGGCTACCCGATGTGTAAAGCCAACGAAAATTTTGCACTATTTGAATACTATTAAAACGTGTGGGACATGTCTTCAGTGTTCGTGACCGTTTCTCTTCGGACCACAGTCTCTTTGCAGCGAAGATACGCATCTGTGCATCAAAGAACGTCCATCAACAAACACATGGAAGGTTCGACGTCGAAAGGCTGCAATCACAACAGACTGCCGAACGATTTCCTAGTCGGTTTACACACCTGCTTTCTGAGAGCACTCATCAGCAACTTGATATAAAGGAACTGTGGAACCATCTCAAACTCCCTACGTATCGCAACTATGTTTTTGTTGTTGTTGCCAGAAAAAGAGCTGGTATGATTAGAAATGTCGAGCTGCTGTGGAGAGAAAGCAGACTGTCTACCTCCCAACCTTGCGATCGATCACAACGCGCGGCGGAGTGGAACAGATACCGAGAGCTGAAGAGGGAAGCAAGACTCATTTGCAGACAAAAAAAGAAAAAGACCGAAATACGAGAGTATGCGTTGTAAATATTAGCATACGGCGACTGAAGATACTCGTAGATACTAACCGTAGATGAAAGATGGATCATCCTTATTACGGGTATTTTTGAGTTTAACGTTGCTGTTATATTCATGGAGATGGCAATCTATATTAATTAGCCCAACATTGTTGTGTCTACGAGCGGATAGGAGCAGTTCCCACACCATGTGACCCGTTCAGTAGGGGAAGAAAGCTTTGTGTTCTTTACTTTTGGTTTTTAACTAATAGTTTTGGGATATCTTCTAGGAGTATTGCGGTGGGGTATAGGTATTGGGTAAGTATGAGCAGTCATCGTCTATTTCACGATGAAATCACAACAAAGCTAAAGCTTCTGTAAAGAGAAAAACTAAGTTAGTTAATTGCTAACAATATCAGCTCTCACTACTGAATCCATTCGAAAGCCTTAGTAAAGAGTTTAAATAATATATGGTAAGCATTCCCCGTCTTGAGTCATTGTCAGTTCTTATTTATTTTTTCATTCATAATTGTAGAATTATGCGTACCGTATTTCAAACAAAAAAAAGTTGTCATTCAACAACCTTGCAAAGCTCTACGTTTATATATAAGCAATTTATACGAAACATAACAAATAATTTAGCATTGTATAGGCCCTTATTCGCCGTGGTAGACAGATAGAAATTTGGATCTTATACATAGAGACAAAAACTCTTTTTATTTGTTAAGCTCGTAGCACTGTCCTTAATTACTATGCCAAAAATGAGCGCGATCTTCCAACCGGTTGGTTTGCAGCAGCTGTTGAAATCAGTTGACCTCAGTTCCCTCTGCGAATTTTCTTTTACGGCCTTAATCGAGTCGAAACGGGTTCCACGGAGGGGTAACTTGAGTTTTGGAAACAAAAAAAGTCGTATGGGACCAAATCCGGTGAATACGGTGTTTGATTGGTGGTATTGAACGAGTTTCTCTACTCTTTATTGACCCGTATATATAATTGGAGCTTTACACACGCTGAAGCGATTTTCGTCCGAGTTCCTCTTCATCCAGTTTGTGATGTGCGCCTTGATATAATTCCAACAAAATGGAGTGGTCTACAGTTTACTCTAAGCCACCTCCGAACGACCGATGGATTTTTTTGAGAAGATTTTAACTCATATCAGAAATATACTCGGAGGCCTTGACATTCTCTGCCAAGGGCCCACCGCAAATAGAAAAATTATTTTTTTAGTACGCAATGCTAACCTATCGGCCACTATAGTGGCGGATATTAGTTAATTAATAAAATGATTGCTATATGGGAATGGTCAAATGGTTTTGGAACTTTGATAATTGATGATTTTCGTAACATACACGGTGTGTCCCAAAAATAACTGAACTTTTTGGATATAAAATAGTAAAATACACATTGTATTATCTTTGAAAGTTATTATTTATTCAAAATAGGTTCCATTTGACTCAACACAACGTTTGGAACGATCAACCAGCGCATTCATAGATTTTTTTATGTCATTTATAGAAATGTTCTTCAGTACCTCGGTTACAACTGCTTCATTTTTTTCATTTTTTTTTTAATTTTTTAAACTTCAATTTCAATTTTATATTTGCTCTTTGTTCCATTTTTTTTTTGGAACTATTAGCACACTTTTGGTTTTATTGAAATGGCTGTCACTTTTATATCTGTCATCCGACTTACATGAAGTCAGGTGCGTTTGAAAGAGGATGAATATATCTTTTTAATGTTGCAAATTTTCAATAGATGGCGCTGTATGTTGTATGATTTAAATATAAAGTTCGGTTATTTTTGGGACACACCGTGTAATTAGGCTCGAAGGCAGCTATTTGGAAGATTTTCAAGGCAAAAACTTTGGAGGGAAAAATTATTTATAAATATGTTAATTTTTGAATAAAGCGACTTTTAGTGTGATTTGTCATATACATACACGATGTATGTAAATGTTTCTTTAAATTGTTACCAAATCCATTTTATTGCTCTCACGTTACTACATATTAGAAGATCTTGAAAGCAATTAAAACAGAATCGCCACGTTTAATTTCATCGTAGTAATTTTTTTTATTCTAGACCGTTGATTACGAAAACAAGAAAAAAATCTGTAACTTTTCTCATAGATTTATATTTGCTAACGAAAAGTTTATTTTATGACCTAAATAAATAATGACAAAGTAATGCATTTGATGAATATTTGTTAGGACAGATTTTTGCAAAATGATTGCGATCGTGATCAGCCGAAGCAAAGGAGATCGACAGACAAACAGAAGAAGATAGTACTCTTCCAACCCTCCTCTGTCTAAGGATAGGCATGCATGCGCGCATTGTAAAGGAGTCGTTCGTTGATGATAACTATAAAAAAATATTGCTAGGATATTTCCCCTCACCATACCATGAAAGTAAGTCTTCTTAAGTGAAACTGCTGAAGCAAATCACCCGTAAAGACATTTTTGCCACAGCTTAACGCGCGATCGTCCTTGCGATGCAATCCACCCTGCACTGCTACAAATCCTCCTCGTAATGTGCATGTGTTTGTAGGCACTTATTGTGCATATGTGCAGAGGTCAAAATCCATTTAGGTTAAATGATGATCGTGCGAATCGTGAGGATCGAGCGAGCTAAAATATTGCAGACAACAAATGCAGGAGATGTGCGAAGCGATGACTTAAAGTACAATTTATTATGGCTTTTACCTGAATATTTAGGAATGGGTCGCTTGAGCGGGTCAAAAAGAAATCTTTTTTTTGGTATTTAATTAAAAAAAAAAGAAATTTTTTTTTTTATTAATTTTAAGGGAACCTCAAATTACAGCGCTGATCTGCCCAACGGGCATTTTGCAGCATCTCTTCTGGCTTACAGTAAGAAAATCAACTTTTTCTCACATTTGAATTTTCGTTTATATTTTCTCATTCTTTATTGAGCTGTTATTTTTTCCGCATTACCATCCTTTGTTATTGCCATTTTCGGTTCATTTCCATTCTTTTCGATGTTATTTCTTCAAAATTGTGCTAATAATGCAATTAATAAGATTATTTATTCAGAAAACCAAAGTGCTGAGGTGTATGGAAGATCGTTTGTGTTGACAGTTTTAGGCAGCCAGAGGTCATACGAGGTCAAGATGGAAATTGAGATGGAGATTTACAAAATAAGTGGCGAAAAATGGTAATTTTATCAATAGGCCGGTGCAAATGAGATATGGAAGATGAATTAATTTATCGCTGATAGGGGGCAATGCATTAGTAACATTGGATGGATAGTTTCATTGGGCGGAAATGCATTCGTTTTATTTCATAAAAGAATTGATAAGTGTAGAAGAGATGTGGAACTACAAATATTTTGTAATAAAAGATACAAACGAATAAACAGTCGTACTATGCTCAGTTTTTTTTCGCTGAATGTGTTTTGGTCAAAAATTTTTTGGGAATTGAAATGGTATTTTTTGAAAAAAGAAATGAAATAAAGTCTTTAAAAAAGTACTTTATATGAAAATTTTAAAATCAGATCTTGCAGCTACGTAGCCCAAGTATTTTTCTGCGATACCAAATTTTCCTTAATCGTTTAACTATTAACCAACTTATGACCATAACTTGTTGGAAAACATTTTTAAGAACTTTTCGAGTCGATTTCTCTCAGTTTTAGCAAGACATTAAATCATATAACGAATTTCGAGCAGAAAATCAACATTTTTTGGTGCATTTTATATGGAACGGCCGTACATACCTATGTATAACTTCTTCTTCTTCTTCAATGACGTAGGTACCGCTGACTCGCTTATAGCCGCCTGCTGGAAATACCAAGTGAAACCAGATCGTTCTCCGGAGTAGACTTCTTTCTCTTGCTTTGCTTCCACCAGCGGGTACTCCATCGAATACATTCAAAGCTGGAACACTTGCATCCATTCAGACGACATGACCTATTCTATTCTCGCTTCATACGATGAACTAGTCATCGGAAAACTCATCATTCATCGTCTGCGGTATTCGCCGTCGTCAATGCACAAAGGTCCATAAATCCTTCGCAAAACTTTCCTCTCGAGGACTCCCAAAGTTGATTCATCATTTATTGTCAGCTGAGTCGCGAATGCAATCACGGTTTGTTTGATGACAGAAGATATTTCGTCTTGAAAACTGTGGGGTCCCTCTTTTTATTCCAATCGTTAAGAATGCTTTTATCCAACATGCACCTTGTCAGTTCTTACCCGCCCTTTTTGGAATAGCTCGGCCGGCAATCCGTCTTCTCTCACCGCTTTGTTGTTCTTAAGCGAGGCAATTGCTATTCGAATAACATCATAGTCAGGTAATAAACTTCTCTTCCATCGTCGGCGATTGGGATTTACACCATTTTACTGCAATTCAGTAGGTTAGAGAAGTGCTTCCTCCATAAATTCTGTATACTCTGGGCATCAGTCACTAGATTATCTCTTTGGGCCCTACAAGACTTTCCTCCGATCTTGATACATTCCGTAAGTAGCTGAAACTTTTTGTAGAATTTTCGAGCATTACCCTTGTCGGCCAGACTCGCGAGCTTTTCATACTCACGCATTTCGGCCTTTTCTTATTTTGTTGATGCGCGTTCTTTGATACACAGAGGCGTGTGTGTTTCTTCGTTGCGATAAGAGAGGCATCCGAGTCGATGTTAGGACCCCGGAACGTATACCAATCTAGAACGCTGAATATATGTATATCGTCTGTCTATCACAACATGACCGATATGGTTATCTGGAGCCAGCCAGTTAGCTTGGTGAATTTTCTTGTGCTGATATCTAGCACTACAGGCATATTTCGGGCCATGGCGAAGTCGATTAGTCTCAACCCATTTGGGGATGTTTCGTTGTGGTATGTATGTATATACGAGTATATTGTATATATGGTATATTTGGAGCTTTGCAAGCACTGAAGCGATTTTTGGCAATAGTACTGTGAAAGGTTATTTGAAGATAACGAAAAATGGCATCGATTGAACTTGAGAAGAGACTTGGCTTAGGCAATGATGTTTGATTTACGTGAAAATGATTGGGTCCGAATCAAATTATAGATGACAGCTGACGAAATTGGATATTTTGAATGTTTAAAGAGAGGATTTTTGAGTTGAAATGTGGGTAGATTAAACGGAATCGATTACAGCTTTTTATTTCCGTTATAATTCGGCCGCGGTAGCCGAGTGGTTAGCATTGCGTACTGACATTCGGAAGGCTGGGGTTCAAATCCCGGTGCCACCAACATCCAAAAATTTTGGAGAATTAATTTAAATAAAAAATTAAGTTAAATTTTCTAATTGCCACCCCTCCGAGTGTATTTCGGACATGAAATAAAGGCTCCTCGTAAAAAAAACCATCAGTCGTTCGGAGGCGGCTTAGTATAAACTGTAGGTTCCTCCATTTGTTGGAAAAACATCCAAACGCAAAACCACAAATTGGGAGGAGCTCGGTCGAAAATCGCTTCAGCGGTAACAAAGCGCCAATTATATATATATATATATATAATTCTGAAGAATTAAGCCAAAACAATTATGGTTTATAATTTCGATACAGAATTGTTCTAAAGATTGGTCACAATATGTACGGTTATTTCGAAACGACAGATGATCGTATGTTGCGAAGTGCTTTCGTTCCCAAGAAGTTGTATACCTTTCATGAAATGGTTTATTAACTTAGCTCTGAAGTCTGTAAGCAGCAGAAGGACAAGAGATAGACCCATACCGATTTTTTCAGAATATACTAAATAAGATTTTTTCGAATACGGTCGGTCCCTGGCCCCCTTACCGGATAGAAGGTAGTCTTCCTGCTACTCTAAGCAAAAAGCTGCCAATGTATCGAAATTGAAATAAAATGATCCCTAAATGCGATCTTTTTCGAATAGCTAGGTCCCTGATCGCCTTCCATGATGTTTCTAACTGTTGAAACTTTCCCAGAACTTCCACAATTTATAAACATTTACATTTATTATATTATATACATATATCATATATGTACATACGTGAACAATTTCGATTACGTTGCTGCAGACATCCATTAGCCGAACAAACAGAACAGCCGAATCCATGCTTTGCCGGCTCGATGTATGTACCTAGGCACCTAAACTTAAATTCATCGCTGCCTTTCATTCATCTATATTATTTCATTAATAAATACAATAAATCCAATTATATAATTTTCGAAATTCTAAAGGTTTTTTTTTAATTTTTAACTGAATGATCAAAATTTTTGCTTCTTAAATCCAACCAAGAAAACTAAACCACACATGAAATTGCACAAACAAAGCAGATATCTGTCAACGAACGGCAAGGATAACCAGCAGGCGATTATACACTTCTGTATGGGTATGTCTACTCGTATATACAAAAATATATGTACATGAATGTATGCGTGTGTCTTAATCAGGTCACCACGATCGTTTGATTACATTGGCATTGGCATTGGCGTTGGCGTTATACGCCTGATTTACCAGCAATAAAAACAGCCCTTCAAATCATAAATCACCGAGCTCCGGCAAACTCATATATGTCTGTATGTACATATATATAGGCCGAGGAGTTGCGCAGTTGATCTCACAAGTATTGGCGCTTGTGTAATTTTTATTATTGAAAATTTCAAAGGATTCGCAGCACTAAATCCCTCCGGCTGCTACTGCTACTCATAATTGTAGTGCGGATTTTTCTTGCATTGAAAGCAAAAATGCCAAACTACATATGTAACATACATATATATATTTTCTATGTATAATATTTTAGTGGAAAAAATCCACCCTCATTTTTGGAGCCATTATAATAAGAGCAAATATCCATATACTCGTACATATATAATCGTATATATGTAAATGCTTTAAAAATCTTAGGAAAATACTACGTTTTCGATTTTGTTATATCATTTACTGTGGCGTTCCCTTTCTTTTGTTGGATGCGCACGCATGGCTTGTAAAAATAACAAGATCCTCATTTTATTTCTTTTTCCAATATTACATTATTATTTTCTTTTTTTCTTTGTAATTTTCATTATTTTTTTCTCTCTATTTTCATTCATACGGTTTGAATTGGAAATACCATTACGTAATCCTTTTTTTTCGAATTCGACGTTGTAAAGGGCAACGACGCTTCGTGACGACTGCTTAAAGGATTGTCTTTAGTATTTTTCTTTTCACTTTTTTTGTTTCTTTCACACAATTGTTTATGTATGTATGTCTTTCTATTATGTTTGTAAATCTGTATTTTTTCCTTAACGACCAATGGAACTCGCAGCAAATGCTCGCGTATCTCCGGCCGGTGCAAAAGTTTTCAAGCGTAGGAGCAGCTGGTTAGATGGCTTAAGGAGTGGAAAAGGAAGTCTTTTTCTATAATTTGGTGTTGTATGGGATAACGTCAAAGATGCACTTTAGATAAAATTATTATGACATATGTATAAAAACAGCTTCTACTTCAAATAATTCAAGTGAAGGAATTGACTAAAATGTCGTAGTGCTTTATTTATTTTGTTACTTCGCAGTGGCGCATACTCAATGAATGCATAATAATTTTATTTACGCAATACCTGTGGATATGCGACATACAATTGTCTATGTGCCGAACAATTTCTATCTAAATGTAGACCACATAATTCCATAGATTGTTCCTGAGCTTTATTGATAGTCATTGCAAACGCTAGTCGGGCAGGGAGCTACATACGTGTATAGTCACTTGAATTGAAAGACAGTATCGAACGATATGGTAGGTATTCGAGGAATGACGATGTCTTCACCTTTGAAAGATCTTGTCCGAATTCTTGTTTCTATTACATCTGTGTGTAATTTTCTGCCTTTAGACACACCGATTTGGAAATTCAATATATGCGCTGGTACCTCCGCTAAGTCTAAAGAATTCAATAATTCTGTTGTATAATAAACTGGCAGAAGGGCCACTTTTCTTTGACTTATATTTGACGCATTTTCTTTCAATGTTGGACATAATGGTATGGTTGAGATCATAGACATCTCAGTTGGTTGAAGCGAAGAGAGATCGCTATCTCAGCCACCCATGATCCATATAATTGATTTGCATATTTGGGAATACTCCGTGAATCAAATCTTCTTTTGATATCACTAAACTACAAAAGTGATCGGATAATGTAATCCGACAGTCCGATCAAAAAAAACCATCAGCCGTTCGGGGTCGGCTTAGTATAAACTGTAGGTCCTTCCAATTGTTGGAAAAACATCAAGACGCGAAACCACAAATTGGAGGAGGAAAATCGCTTCAGCTGTTACAGCGGTTGTTTGGAGCGGGATATATTATATAGGTATATGACTAAGTTTCCCGAATTCGATGATTTTCGGTGACAATGTTTATTTGTATATAAGTATGTATATGCGTAGAATTCATAATGTCATGTTCTTAGATGTTTTTTTTTTACTGATTTATGACCCAAAAACTCAAAAATGTAATAATGGTCGTACATATGTATGTATGTATATGTTAAATAGTGGCCCGTTCGTCAAATGATCGTTCAAATGTACCAGTGCATCTATATATCGGATTTAGTTGGAATATCTCTAAAACTGAGAGACTAGTTTGCGTAAGACCGTGCATTCTAAATAAATACTCCTATAATGAATTAGACATTGCTACTAAAAATGATGAAATCACATGACTATAACATATATGTACATAGAAACATAGCATCCCATATACAGATTTTCTCAGAAAAACGGTTTTGTGTCAAATTTGGTATTATATCTACAAAGACATGTTGATTTGGAAAATCAACGAAAGCGAATTATGTATTTTGCAATAAATTTGAAAGGTTCATAAATGGTATAAAGATATTAACAGTTTAATTAGCAAGTGCTGGAGTCAAGCAACAGCCTTTTAAGTCAGCATCTGTTGGTACGAAGTCTGACGAAGAGATGTGGTGATCTCCGAAACAGCTGTCATTTCTACCATTTCAAAAATCGTTAAAATAAAATAGTGAATTCCACTACTGGATAAAAAATTGATAAGTACTTTTGTTGCTACAACAATCAATATCCATTAGCAATTCTCAAATTTCAATGAAAAAGGAAAACTTTCTTTTTTTTTAAATCAACTATTAATTTCCTTTTGCAACATAAATCCTTTCACCCGACAGGTAAACGGAAGTCCTTAAAAAATTGTAATATTGCAATAAGTGAACGTAAAATCTGTCGTAAAAAGTGTTAAATAAAGTTTTTTTTTCTTTTGATATTCGACACATAAAAATTTCGCTTTATTTTTCGAATACAAACACATTGAATTGGCGCGAAATTTGATACAGTTACAGATTTTTGGAAGTTACACGCAGCAAACGCATTGAATTTCATCGAAGAAAAAAATTAAGGATGAAAACCAGAAATGAGGTGAAAGTGCAATACGAAAGAGTTCAACGCAACAACACGGTAGGGATATTTTTTTTTGCGGAAATTAAAGAAAATTGCACAGAAAAGGGGGTTGTAAGCCGGGAGGGCAACATGAAGGGATATTAATAATAATAATCTTCGACCTCGCCTACAAAGCATGGCTATTGAAGATTTGCTTGTGCATACCTCTGCACATACATACATGTTTAGTATGCATAATATGTGTGTGCGAATGTGAGCGTTTGAGTGTTTTCTTATGCCATGTCTTGCAGCGGAAAAGGGGTTTCCACTCATTTGAAAAAAAAAAAAATTGCATCTTTTCGCAACCCTTTGCTTTCACCTTTGCAACCTTTCGCGATCGCTTATAAGATTTCCTCTGCTTTTTTGCTTGCTTGCCAAAAACTTAATTGAAAATCTTTGTAATGCAAAAAGAAAAAAAAATTCTGCATCACAATCGCTGGGAATTTGGTTGCTCTTAATTTTTTTCTAACTGTATGCAATATTTTTTTGTCGATTCATTAGTTTGCCGCCAGTTTTGGTTACGCATTTGCGGAAAATTCATTAAGTTTTGAATATAGGTATATACATATGTACATACGAAGTATGTGTGAATACGTATACACACTGATCAAGCACGCGAAATATTACAAAAGTTAGTAATAAATGTCTTTGCATGCGTATACTCACATGGACATATGCACGAGTATAGGTATATGTATGTATTTTTCTTAAATTTGCAATTTGCAGATTCCGCCGCGATATGCGATACGGCAAATTAAGTAGCCTGGGAAAGTGCGAGTTAAAGGTGCTTCATTAGGGTAATGTAATGAATATTTTTGTAACTCATCAATCGCAACGCTATACCTACATATGTTCATATATATAATATGTAACATTACGAGTAAATAAAATCTTTAATGAATAAAAAATTTAAAATATTAGAAAATTTTAAGTGAGTTTTTCCGCGCATCGATGAAGGCATTAGCACTAGTATGATATGCTCCCTCCATAATACTAATCGATTGGTTTGGATCCTGACTAGATTAATATTCAGAATTATAGAGAAAATAATAATTGGTCGCTTCAGTGCATATAGAGTGTAATTATACATGTACATATATACGAGTATATAAATTAAGACCAGAAAGTTTCCGGAAATTGTTTTTTTTTCGATATTCGCGGTTTGGTTCATCATGAATTCATTCCAACGGGGTAGTTGTGAACGATTTTAAGACCGAAAACTCTTTCAATACCATCGACAAACCACCGTATTCACCGGATTTGGCCCCATGCAAATTTTTTGTTTCTAAAATTCAAGTTACCACTCCGTGGAACCCGTTTCGACTCGATTGAGGCCGTAAAAGAAAATTCGCAGAGGGAACTGGTTGAGAGCTCGCGCTCATTTTTGGCATAGGAATTAAGGACAGTGCTACAAACTTAACAAAAAAAAAGTGCTGAAAAATATTCAGCGCGGGCAGTTCAAATGACAATTTCCGGAAATTTTCTGGTCTTAATATATAATAGCTGACCCGGACATACATTGCTGGAACTGTCTGTATTTTGTTAAATTTTTATTCTAATTGGTTTTTTTAAAGAATGATAAAAAACATAATTAAGCATAATCTGTTGTTGTTGTTGTAGTAGCGGTTCACTAGCTCCGCTTAGAACAGGCTTAATTAATCTAAGTCGCAGAGGTCATCTAATGGGAGATCCAGGAAACGTGCTGTTTCGACGGGATTGGACCAAAGGTATAGGGGGGTTAGATGTGTCGGCTTAAGGAGGCATGTGAAGAGGTGGTTAATGTCTCCATATGCAGGGCATACGTTGGGTATGCTGGGGTCGTGTCTGGATAAGTAGGAGCTTAACCTGCTACAGTATCTAGATCTAAGTTGTGTCAGAGTCACGTGGGTCTCTCGAGGCAGCTCGAGCTCTTTGTCTGCAATAGGTGGTGGTTTTGCTTCGAGTACGTCATTCACGGGATGGGAGTCTTTGAAGGTGTTGACTGACTCCTGGTGAATGGTGTTCAGTGGTGCTCCCTACGGTAACATCCCAATAGGAACTGCTTGCACAGCAAGGCATTATGCTCCTTAACTCGTAGCATAGATGCTTCGCTGTGCAAGTGATGCTCTGGCGACATCTGGAGGTTTCCTGTCGCGGTCCTGGGGGCGGTGTTTTAACAAGCTTGTAACTTCTTAAGCATGTAATTAAAACCCTTTCCCTTAAAGAAAGTTTTATTTATATTTTAAACAAATCCCTGGTTCAATTTCAGGGAACAAAATCAGCATTCCATTCCATTTAAACATATCATCCATAAATTTAACTAAACTGAACTTGTAAACAAAGAATTTGGACTAAGTCGAACTACTAATATGATTATTTCGAGTAGTTCGGTCTCTGGTTCATTTCGTGGAGTAAGGAGTAGTCTTCATGTTGATCTAAGAAAAACGTCACCTATGAACCGAATTTCAAGTAAATCGAACCATAAATGCGATTTTTTCGAATAAGTCAGCCCCTGGTCCACATCCGTGTTTCCATCCATGTGTTACCTACAAACCTCTCCAGGAACCAATAAGCAAACTGACCATTTTTAAATATAATCTGGGCAGTTTCGGAGATCATTGAAAACAAACATACCAACAAACGTTTTTATATCAAATGTAAGTACGAGTATATAGGTATAGATTTTATTTAAATTTTTCAATTGCGAACACCATCAGACTGCAAGTCTGTCACTGTCTTTTGGGGACTCATGGTACGGGGATGGGCTGCTTCTCAAACGATTTTTGCAGCAGACAGCCCAGCGGCACTGAGAGTTCCGTTATCATTTTCTCGAAATTTTCTTCTTGGATTGGCTTGAAGGGCTTGCATCTGTAGCCATTATGAATCTTTTGAATTTCATAAAAAACACACCAAGTGGTTTGCGCATCAGGAAAGGTGAGATAAATATCCTTTATACGCCTAACACATGTAGTGCAAAGAGTTCTGTGACACAAACAGCCAGTTAATTAGTGTTCGGTTCCACGCAAACCTAATTCTTCCTTACTTTGAAACTCTATGTACTCCTGTGAATGTACGTCTTTCCTTTTTCTGCGATAGTTATGCAAATTTGCGTCAAACATTTACAAATGTTATTTTAAAAATATTTTCTCTGCTCGTGAGCTTGTGGAATCGTCAACTGAAAACTCCCAACTGTCACTGGCGTCACAAAGGCCATTGTATTTTGCTATTTTTATGCTGATTTTGAGTATTATTGCAATTTTGTACTAAATTCAAATGCAAATGGAAATGTGGATTACAGTTTTGTTTTCATTTCCACTGTGAAATCAATACTTATTCGTCGTTGGTTTTAATGTGAACTAGATGTGAAAGTGTCGCCGAGTATGAATTGACATTCGTTACATACTAACAATAGTGAGTCCTGGACTTTCATTGCATTCTTTCGCTTGTAACTCAATTAGCAGTACAATTGGGAACAACCCACTTCAAATTTGTATTATACATATATATATATATATATATATATACATATATACATATATACATATATATACATACATACATACATACAAATAAGTATGCATAATGCTCAGT
This sequence comes from Ceratitis rosa, assembly GCA_037013455.1. Taxonomy (NCBI): domain Eukaryota; kingdom Metazoa; phylum Arthropoda; class Insecta; order Diptera; family Tephritidae; genus Ceratitis; species Ceratitis rosa. The sequence continues at coordinate 18,015,654 of JAWMAG010000037.1, forward strand.
TCTTTGGTACAAACATCCAGGCTTGTGGTATAAGAAGAAGTCCTGCAGAAGCAAACGAAATGGGAATAGAAGGGGCAATCGAAAAATAATTTTTTTTTCTCAATTGAAAACAGAAATCAATGAAATCAATGTACAAGTCAAATCGAACTGTGTGCCAACGATTTGATTTTATATGACAAATTTGCATAAATTAGCATAAACTACACGCAAACTCAGTAGAAACGCGACCTTCTTGTTGCTGTTGCTATTCCTATTGCAGCTTCTGGTGTGCGCATGCGTTTTGTATGGCAGGTCTAATTTGCATAACACTGTACGCGTTGGCATGAAAGTGGTGCAGAGACTACGGCTGTTTGTGCTTTGTATGTATGTATGTATGTATATATTTTATGTATATGTGATGGTTGTAAGGTGCGTTGTGGGGTAGTTAAGGTTGCTCGCCAAAAATTATGCTAATAAGAAGTGCATTCATATCAATGGAGAGTGTTTTTGAAAATATTATTTGATAGTACTGTACTTCTCCTATGTCAATTGACAAGAGATTTGCAAATTTGTGGTATTCAGGGATGCAAAAAAAAAATATTTGATTTATGGTATTTTCAATCAAAATAATTTTAATGCGTAAATGCGAATATTTTAATAAGAGTTTTAATATAATGTTTGTCCCACGAAATGTACTATATTCAGACTGTTCTAAATCACACACCGGTACTTTATTTACTGTGACAAATATACTAGGTACTACCATCGCTGTACTCTCTTTTCCATCATATATATACACGTAATTGGAACTTTGTAACCGCTGAAGCGATTTTCGGCCGAGCTGCTCCTCCAATTTGTGGTTTTGCGTCTTGATATTTTTCCAACAAATGGAGGGACCTACAATTTACACTAAGCCGCCTCCGAACGGCTGATGGTATTTTATGAGGAGCTTTTGATTTTCATGTCATAAATACACTCGAGGGGTTTGACATTCCCTGCCGAGGGGCGACCGCAATGAGGAAGTTTAATTTAGGGTTTTATTTAAATTAATTTTCTATAACTTTTGGATATTGGTCGTACCAGGATTTGAACCCGAGCCTTCCGAATGCCAGTACGCAATGCTAACCACTCGGCTACCGCTCTCTTTATTGTGATGAAGCTATTTCCGACCGAAATCCTCTTGCATTTTGTGGTGTATCTCTTGATGTTTTCCCAACAAATGAAGGGACCGACCTACAGTTTATTCCGAACCGCCTCCAAACAGCTGCTAGATTTTCATGAGGAGCTTTTATACCATGTCAGAAATACACTCTGAAGGCTTGACATTCCCTGCTGAGAGGCGACCGCAAATAAAATCTATGTCCCTGTAGCTGCGGCAAAAGTCATTTGAGAAGCAGCCTATCCATGTACCATGAGACCTTATGCGTTATTATCCCTGTTTAGAAGAAGGATCGTTTCTGTTTACTAGGATTTGGACCAAACAGTAAAAAATCTCAGGAAGTCATTTAACTTGACAGCCATTACTTTTTTCCTTTTAATGAGAATTTTTTTTGAGCCGATCTTTCCAGCCAGGATCATGCAAATCGAAACTTCAGTAAGTACAGGTCTTTGAAATTGTCTTTTTAAAAAGTTCTAAATAATCATTACACCAATTATAAATAGTCTGATCAGTGTGGCTACAGACATCGTATATTATCATTGGCTAGATATTCACCACACACCATCGCTTCGTCGATTTTGAAGCTTCTTTCGATGGTACGAAAAGGAGCTGCCTCTACGTCGCTTTGCTTTTGGTATCTCCGAAAAACGTATATGCCTGTGTAAATTGACGCTGGGTAACACCAATCCATTCAATACTAAACGAGGTAAGGTAACTCTTTATCGTGTAATTTCTTTTATTTAATTGCGGAGAAAATAACATAAGCTGCAGACAAGGCACAATCTTTTACAATAATGTAAAGTTCCTGGTGAATGCTTATATCGATGTCATTGGATCCAGTAATCGCAGGATCAGTTCTGCTGCCCTCAGACCAGATAAAAACCGAAGAGAATGAGTCTGATAGTGAGCGAGATTAAGACGAAATATTTTCTGTTGTCCAAAAATATGCTTACACGCTCGAGCTTGGGCTTCCACGTCACTGTTGATAGTCATAATTTCCTTTTAGTAGATGATTTCGTCTATGTAGGAACCAGCATCAATAATAATGTCAGCCTCGACGCAGATCACTCTTAACAACAGATGCTACTTTTGACAATTAGTTAGACAATTGAAAAATAAAGCTATTTCTCGACTAATAAAGACGACGCTCTACAAGTCATCTATCGTTCTAGCCTTGCTATATGGTTCAAATGCGGCAAAGTAAGAGGAAGTTTCAGCTCTCAGCTTCTGGTCTCATTCGGCATATCCAATTGGCGCCGAAAGGCAAAGAAAAGAACAACTGATGGTGTGCTATCATTGGCTAGGCTATAATCGCGTAGGCGATGCCTAAAAAAATATTTTTATCTATACACATATACTCTATTATTACACAAATAAGTTTGTATTAACAAAACTAACCTTTTTAATCCTATTCACCAAAATATTCAATAATTTATTATATTTTTCAGTGAAAATCCATTAGGCTCCAAAAATTTTCCCATTTCGTCCTTGCAACAGTGTCTAAGTTACACGTTCAACCCTCCCTATGATTGATGATGATCAGTCCAGCGCGAATGTTTTTAAGTTTCTCCTTACACATTTACGCAAAATATTGTAAGATATTAGGAATTCTTGAATTTCATATTTTTTTTAGCAACAAACTGCAGATTTCTCACGCGCGTTTTGGGTAATTTTCAATCCTTTTTCTTCCTGACACATTCGTATATTTTCTTAACTAATGACAATATTAAAATTAATGATGCCCTGCAGTGATATTAGATACTCGTCGCTACACCCCTTTTTTCTCCACACCACTATTCCTTCATGCCATTCATTTATGTATACACATACCTGCGCGTACGTTTGTAAGAATGTACAAATGTCTTGTATGTCTCTTTAGAAGTTTCCTTTTTTTTTTTGGTTGAAATTTACTTTTGCTGAAAATGTCATTGCCTTTTGCGCAAAAGGTTAGTAATCACTGCCGCTGTCCTTGCATGCTTGCAATCGCTCATAATCCTTTAGCTGTTTGCCAACACAGGTAAGAGATGCATCTTTTTGGTTGTTTTTTTTTTTTTTTTTGGTCCAACAGACGACTAGCGATCTTTTAAGATATTTTTGGGCGATCATTAATTTGATTTTATCTTTTTTTTTAATTTTTTTTTGGTATATGCTCTTTCGAAAGAATTTGTGTTGCTTGAGCAAAATGGGGTAGAAGAAGATGATTGGCAGAGGAGACTTTCTTGAGTATTGGAAAAATCGGCATTTAAGCACAGCAACAGCACTTAGCTGAAGTATTTGTTAGAAGAAATTCAAGGTATTGTAGTTAAAGGCAAAAGCGCGTTATAGGTATAGAGAATCGGTCCCAGAAAGGCATCAGGCTCATTATATCAGGAATTGTTAGCACCAATCAGATACTTCGATGCTGAAATTTAAGATCTCTACATTTTTAATTAAAAGATTAGCTGCACTGCTTTGTCGTTAAAACTGTGAAGGCTTTAGGTTTTTGAGAAATATTTCAAGTCCAGGTATCAAGCTTTCTCTTTCTGAACAATTTTTCACATTGTATTGTGTGCTTCTTGTGTGACGGTCTTACTCACATTAAAATAGCAAAACTTGGTCTGTTAAGGCCGAAATAGCTGAGTGGTTAGCAAAGCGTATTGTCATTCGGAACGCCATGGTTCGAGTTCTGGTCCAACTATCAACCAAAATAATATAGAAAATTAATTTATATAAAAAATTAAGTTAAGTTTTCTAAACGTGGCACCACTCTGAGTGTACATGAGATAAATGCTCCTACGAGATGGGATTATATGCCATACAATGTACTTTAATTTAGGTGTAGCGTAGCCTCCAAGATCGTACATTTTAACACCGCTGGACTATTTCTGGGATTATGTGAAATGACTTATGCAGATAAGCCCGAGACGATTAACACCTTGGAAGCGAATATTCAGCTCGTTATTATTGGCTTGCGGCCACCTAATTACAAAGAAATTGTTCGTAAATTGGGTCACTCGGCTGGTACTTATTCGAGTAATCCGCGGTGGTCACATGCCCGGCAAATCTTTATCAATTATTACAAAATGTTTTGTCCTGAATGACTGACGGATTAACCCAAAGCTTAAACAATTGATCGTAAAGACATGAAATTTGGAGGGACTCTTCTGCGTAGGCATTCGTTAAAAAAAGGATTTTCTATGATGAGGACTTAAATTTTTTTCAATCGTTCTATTTTTATGAAATTATGACTTGAGATTGATCTATTCGAAAAATTTGTATTTATCGTTTGATTTACATAAAATTTGTTATAAAGGTAGCTTTGGGCCTGAATCAATATGGTGAATATTTTTCTTCCGGGAAGTGTGCCTCAGATCGATCTATTCGAAATAATCGTATTTATAGGTCGATTGTCATGAAAAAAATTGATACAGAGATAGCTTTCTGCCAAAATTAATGACGTGAATAGTTTTTCTTTCAGGAAGTGGACCTGAAATCGATTCGACGGTTCGGTTTTGCTTCTTATATGGACTGATCTATCTGAAAGAATTATATTTGTAGTTCGATTTGCTTGAAATTTGAAACACAGAAAGTCCTTTACCTTACGTTTAACATAATAAATTATAGGTTATAATCAAAAGGTTAAAAACTTAAAAAAAAAATTTATTAAAACAAACTTAATATTCCATGGGAACGAAATCGCTGGCAAACTCTAGCCTTTATAGCAAAAGTAAGCTCATTGCCATAACATTACATTATACCATAAGCGTTTTATTTCTTCTTGGCAACCACATGTCTAAAGACACTTTATAAGATAGCAGACATCAAGATAAGTTATGTGATAAAATTTATAAAGCAATCGAAGTGGATGGACAGTGAAGCTTAATGATCGAGTAAACACCGCCTAAGTGTATTGATGCTCACATATCGGTAGCTACATCAAGCTAACATAACCTTGAAACGTGTAGGATTAGTTTTTCACTATGAATCTTACTTACTTTACTGGCGTAGACACCGATATGCGATATCGATATTTAAGCGATAATAAACGAGTTAACAATATTGTGCCGTTTGTTTCTTCTTTTCGCTGTTTGGCGCCAATTGGAAATATCAAGTTTCACGGGTCTTTTCCCATATTTGGTGCATGGTGAATATCTGGTCGATGGTTGATTTACCAGGTCTAAAGCCTCACAGAAAAAGTCGAATCAGTTTGTTGACGGTTAGTCTTTCACACAAAACGCTCGACAGAACCTTATATGCGATATTAAGGAGGCTTATCCCACAGTAATTGGCTCAGACTGTGAGGTCACCTTTTTATGGATTGACAGAGAACACTCAGAATCGTCGAAATTGCTTTCATTTGACCATACTTTGCAAAGAAGCTGAAGCTTGCACCTTATCAGTTTGAATCTTTTTTCAAAAAAAAATACATAAGCAACACATTGAGAATTAAAATTCTCATATTTTCTGTATAAAGTCAGGAAGCTTGTCTCAAAAATCGCATTTCACCATTATTTACGTACATACATGTACATATATACATACAAACAAGAATGCAAGTACTTGCCTCACCGAGTAAAATCCATTTCTTATGATATTTTCCCACGTCTTTGCCACTTCATATACGTGTATTTTGGCAACAGTGCAATCGATTAATCATCATCACCAACCTCTGTCAACACATTATCGATTGGGGCGCCAGTGCTGCGTCAGTCATCATTATTACACCAATCGATCGGTAAACTACTCACGAGTGTATATTCTTCTGACGTCTTGGCGAAATTCTCTATGAAATTAATGATTTTCTGTAAAAAAAATGCTGAACTTTCACGGTATTTACTTGACAAAAAAATCATATAGTTGTGTACTCGTAGTTGTATTAAAAAATTTTAAATGATCATAAATCATTTTGAGAGTGAAATGAAATTCGCTAACTGTCACAAAACGACTTCGAATTCATAAAATAATTATCAACAATGTGAAGAAAAAATACGTTACAAAATTCTTTAATCCAAAGCAAATCGACGCCATTTTTTATTATTTTATTTAGCATAGGATACTGTACATAGTATGACGCCCCAGGTGGGTAGGGGTGCGCCATGTACGTATATGTATGTATGCGCTCGCAAATAAACGTGAAGAGAGGGAAGAGAATTCTCAACTAATTTACATAATTTTCGCATGCAACCTTTATTTGATCGTGTTCCGTCAATATGTTAAATTACGATTATGTGACGCTTATCGACTTGGAGTATGTAAATATAATATGTACGTAGGTACATACCATATATATGTATATATGTACATATGTATGTATGTAAGTATGATTTATTTGAAGCTAATGGTATTGCGGTGTGTGGTAGTATTTTGAAAATGGCACATTGCTGACTTGTGCCAGTGTTATGCTAATTTAGTCGATCGATGATTTGCATATTCATGGATCTACATACATACATTTATACACTCTCTAAGTATTTGCGCAGGCGCCGCAATAAATGCATAATTTTCGTGTTGTATTGCAAAGGAAGTACCACACTTCACAGATATACATACACATACATACATATATATTTACTTACAAGGAGTATGAAACGTTGTATGCAAATATAAATTTACTCATTTGTATTCAAATAATATTAGTAAGCCCATGTAGTGTTGTACCCTTTTTCTTCAAATTAAAAATTATTCAATTATACATACATACATGTGTACATACATATGAGCATAGCTACTTTCTTATAAATATTTACGACCATCTTCGAAGTGCGAAAATCCTTATGACTGTGTGTAATGCATGGTAATTCGATTTTCCTCTGTTTTGATCGGCGTAAATGACTTGACGATAATTGAATTGTGAAAACATGCAATAAAAATATTGAAATTTATATCCTGTGGGATTATATTTTTAAGTCGTGCGAAATTATAATAATGTTATTTAAACATACATAGACGATTTTTTTCGAGAAAAAAAGATCATATTGAAATTGGATTTTGGTGAAAATGATTTTATTGAAAGGAAAAAATTGAGTAGTAGAACAATCTACTTTTGGGCACAAACATACATACATATAACCCAGAATCTCTTGTGCAGTATTCGAATAAGCTCATTGTCTAAAAAGTACCGATAATAGGGAAACACCTCAGCCCATATCGTATATAAAATAAATGCTACTTCGGTTCCATCTGACTTATCTTCGAATATTCGGAGCATTAAGAATATATATGTATATCTAACTTGCTATTTAATTTGAATTATTTTTCTTTACTGCTGTAGGCACCGCGCGCCAGTCGTTTTTGGTGCCAATTAAAAATACAATGTCTAGCCAGGTCTTCTTCACATGAGGGTTTTTTTTGCCAAGATTTGGCGCATGATGAATATCTGCTAAATTTTATATTATCCAGGTCCAATCAATATTGAGAAGGTAAAGATTTTGGGGTTCCCCTCTCATCTTTTCGTATAATTTTCGAGCATTACCCCTGTTACCAGCTACTTGAGCTGTTAATACTCACGTCTCTCGCTTTAAATGTTTGAAAACGCGTCCCGCTTTCTTCTAAAATTATCGGTCCTTTCCCATACAGCGTTCGTAGCGGTTGATCGCGATATCGAACATTTGCTGTGTTTGTTAAAGTAGCGCGTTCGAGGCTCCACAGAGGTGGACTGTCACAAGATAGTGGTTCGGGTTGGTGTTAGAACCATGGAGAGTACGTACATCTAAGACACTGCAGACGTATATTCTATCTGTGACAACACGATCGATTTGATTAGGAGTATTTCTATCAGAAGACAACCATGGATCATGAAGAATTTTTTTCTGGAGTTTAATACTATAGACAACCTGAGCCGGGGATATTTTTTTTGTCATTGGAGCTGATTTCCACATTTATATAGCAAGTCGCTTCCTTTAAAAATAACGCCCACTTGCAGCAGCTCAAACCGAATATGTCGCAGTGACTCCACTGAAGCTCTCTTTATCTCTTTTAGCGATTACCGCACCTAGCAAAACGGTTGCTCACGTTTCTAGGTCGCGTGAGGTGAACGCAAAAGTAGGAATTAAGTACAGTAAGACCCCTCTTAATGCTGTTTCGGCTTAGCGCTCTTTTATTTCAACCCAGGGATTCGGCGAAATTGTGGTTAGATTCTGGTGAACGTCAATCTGAAATTAGTGCTGTATTGAATTTGGCAACTTCAACAACAAAGACAATTCTTAAAAATAAAGAAAAATTTGGCAACTGCAACTATTGGGAAAACGATAAAACGATTGTCTATACGGCAAAATTGAAAATTGAAAGCTTAAGTTTTAGTTTTATTAAAAAATACATAATTATTAAATTATGGTAAACAGCTAACCAATTTTCTATCAATCTTTCCATAACATCATTATTTACATGTTAAGAAAGCCTCGTTTAGCGCTGTTTCGTATAACCCTATACTTTGAAGGAAGGTAGATCCCCCGTTAAACGGGTACATACACGTATGTAGCTTTGATGCTGTAACTGCTTACCCAGAAGCTTGACCTCACCCCATTATATATATATATAATTGGCGCTATGTAACCGCTGAAGCGATTTTCGGCCGAGCTCCTCCTCCAATTTGTGGTTTTGCGTCTTGATGTTTTTCCAACAAATGGAGGGACCTACAGTTTATACTAAGCCGCCTCCGAACGGCTGACGGTTTTTTTACTAGGAGCTTTATTTCATGTCCGAAATACACTCGGAGGGATGGACATTCCCTGCCGAGGGGCGACCGCAATTAGAAAATTTAATTTAATTTTTTTTTTATTTAAATTAATTTTCCATAACTTTTTGGATGTTGGTGGCACCGGGATATGAACCCGAGCCTTCCGAATGGCAGGACGCAATGCTAACCACTCGGCTACCGCGGCCGCCCCATTACACTCCAATTTAATTAATGTAAGTTTTTATTTATTTTGTTTTATTTTACTTTATTTCATTTCCTTCCATTTTATTTTGTTTTGTTTTATTTCATATTATTTCCTTTTTTGATTTTGTTGTATTTAATTTAACTTAAGTTAACATAATTTTATTTTTATTAATTTTATTTAGTTTATTATATTTTATTTATTTCAATTCGTTTTATTTAATTTAATTTCTTTCTATTTATTTATTTCATTTAATTTTTTTATATTATTTAGATTTTTTTGGTTTTACTTTATTTTACTTTACATTTTATATTTTATATTATTGTATTTTATTTTGTTTTTTTCATTAATTTATTTTATTTGACTTAACATATTAATTTATTAAATTATTTTTTTTCATATTCTTATTTAGTTTAATTTTATTTTTATTAATTTAATTTTATTTGAATTTATTATTTAATTTTTTTGCTTTATTTTATTTTGTTTAATTTATTTCAATCCGTTTTATTTAATTTAATTTTATTCCAACTATTTATTTAATATAATTTTTTTATATTATTTTGTTTTATGTTATTTTATTAATTTTTTTTCCATTTATTTTATTTTATTTTTTTAATTTTGCTTGATTTATTATATTTTAATGAATTTCAACTCGCTATATTTATTTCATTTTTTTATTTAATTTCATTTTATTTTAACTCATTTCATTTCCTTCTATTTAATTTAATTTTATTTTTATTAATTTCATTTTATTTTATTTTACTTTATTTTATTTTAATTTAGTTGAATATAATTCAATTTAATTTTCATTAATTTTGTTTAAGTTATTATATTTTAATGTATTGCATTCACTTCGATTTGTTTCATTTCTTTTCTTATTTAATTTAATTTAATTTAATTTTAATTCATTTTATTTCCTTTTTTAAATTTAATTTATTTTTATTAATTTAATTTTATTTTATTTCATTCGATTTTATTTTAATTCATTTCATTTCCTTCTATTTAATTTCATTCATTTCATTTTATTTTATTTTAATTCATTTCATTTCTATTTTGATTTAATTTATTGAATTCAATTTAATTTAATTTTCATTAATTTTGTTTAATATATTATATTTCAATTCGCTTTATCTTATTTCATTTTCTTATTTAATTTAATTTAATTTTACTTTTTTTGTTTATTTGGAGCTTAAGATCAGTTTATTTAAAATGGAATAAAGTCATTTAAAATTAAAAGCAGCAGTGATTCTTGAGAATAATAGAATAATTAACCCTTCTGTTCTCGTCTTCATGATTTGTATTCTAGATGACCCTTCTAATTGTGACGAACTGACCATCACTTAAGATCACCCATGGCGCGTGCTGGTCAAGCGATAAACCAGTTTTTGGCTTGAAATAAACATAAATAAAATATTTATAGAGATCATTTGCATGGTCAGCATATTTTGAAGAATGGTCAAGCGGTTAAGAAAGGGTGAGATGGCGCGTGCCAATGAAGTTATCAAATAAAAATTTATGAAACTTAAGTTGAGAAACAGAACAAAATTAATAATAAATTTGCATAAAAAATCGAAAAATATATAAATTAAATATAAGATGAGTCGAAATGAAGATATCTTAGCAGAAGCAAAAAAATAACAACAATTTGTGATAAACTCTTATTTTTGCTAAACATCATAAAAATCGTTAGGTTTGCTAGCCCTTATTTTTAAGACACAGTGAACTTATTAAAGTCTTTAACGGAGCTTGGTGTTTAAAAGATCACAATCTAATCTCACTTTGTATTTGTAAGCCATACATACATATATTAATATAATATAATATATACATATGCAATTCATTTAAAAAACCTTCCGTTACATTTTTGACGAATGTTCACTAATTCGTAAACAAGCGACGGCCATCTTGGGTCACGGTTGGGTTTAACGTTTTGAACTCAATAAACGCTTCAAAGTAATGGCTGACCTCGCTGTATCGAATGGTTGATCGGCATTATATGTACACATATATGTACATAACAAGTAATTTAATGCGTCGACCTCTAAGCCTTTCAACCAGCTAACCAATCAACTAAAATGTCTCTCCTTCTCATGCGACCGTAACCAATTCGTAAACAATAACCTGATTTCAAAACTGGACTCTGAAGATGAAAGAACAACAATAATAATAAAAAAAAATGTATTCCTAAATGGGATGCTCTTATGACCACGTAACCCTTTTATGGAATCCATAAATATGTATGTATGCAAATTTGCTTACGACATACTCCAGAGGCTTTGTGCGGCCATGCGCACTTTTCCTAATAACGATTCTCAGCAAAAATGTGCTTGGTTCGGTTTTTTTCGCTGGTCGAATAGGGAACAGCATTTGCAAATGGCAACAAATCACAGAGTCGTGTCAGTTTTCGTGTAAAACCTAACGGGAGGTCACAATTTACGCGCCAAACATATGTACATATACACACAAAATATAATTTCATAGATAAATTTTCTCAAAAATCTCTAATGCAGATGTATTTGGGTGCTTGCAGTACTCGCATAATCATTATCCTTCCTTCCTTCCTTCCTGTCAGTTGACCAGATATCGCGGGCAATGGACCGCAGCAGCGCATTCTTAGGCTACTCCGCGCTGATCGCTAACGAAAGGGTTTCTTTTGTTGAACGTGGTTTGACCGCTTTTTTTTTTTGCTTATCTTTTGTTACTTTTACCGTTAGGGCGCGAAATTAATGCTGATGTCCGAACCGGTTTTCCAAATTTGATGCGTTATTCATGATGCTGGGGTCCGTCCGATTAGTTTGTTGGTTGACTGCATGTTTGCTTGGTTCGCTTGACTGGCTGGCTGTTCGGTTTCATCCCTTTGTCTCGATGGCTTGCAGCTTGTATTGCTGTCACTATTTCATTTTTTCTATCTTTTTTACTGCTTTGTAATTGTAAGAAAGTGCAAATCTTTTGAGGAATCATCATCTTTTATTTTCTTGAAGTTTTTTTTTTGTTTTGTCTTTTTATCAGACTGAGTTTGTTGGCATTTATCCAAAGAGCGGGCATCTAAAGCATGGGAACCAAGCTCAAATGATTTTCCAAAGATTTTTTTCATGACGAAAAATAAAATTCAAATGGCCGTTAAAAAGTTTAGCGAAAGATTTTGTTGAATTTTTAATGTTAATAAATTATAAATGATAAAAAAATACAAACTAAGCCTTGAATAAGTAGCTGATTATTTTTAAATAGTCAATTTGTTCAATCGCAGGCACCTTTCTTCCACTTCAACCCTTTCTTTGTATCTTTGTGTGGCGGTACGTCTTCTGTGTGTATTATTATCCTTTATTGGTCAGAAACCTGTTTTTTTCTACCAATTGACCGATGTCCACTCAACTCACTCTTGACTCGTGTCCTTATACGCATCCTTTTATAGCTTGCAACGAAAATTTATCCTTTTTGTCCACGCGCCACGCATCTTAAAAAGTTAAATCGTAATGGTCAGTTTGTTTTGACGTTGGTCATTAGCATACACAGATGCTATCAATTATACGGCCATCGTCTTAGTAGAACGAGTTACAATGTCAACACAAGATGATCGTCGGCTCATTATCGGATTATCTGCGTACAAATAGTTATTTGAATGGTCAGCAACACAAGCAGCAGGCAGATCATTAGCCTATTACTTGCTCGTAGTTACCACAGTATTTATTTATTATGCACAATGAAGTGTTGACTACTTACTGACACTTACCGAAAACCCAAAGTAAATTTACTAAAGAGCTCAAGTCCAGCTCAACGAAGATCACTTTACCAAAGGTCAGTTTAGTTTCCTTTAGTATGAACTCACCAATGACAGAAATCTATACAGTCTTAGCAAGCAATCCCATTCAAGCATGTGAGCTGCTCATTTCGAGTATTTAAGGGTGGTAATGCATACAATGCATACTTATAAATTACGGTAATTTACCAAGAAAAAAGGAAAATAAATATTAAAATTTCCCTCAAAATATGCGCATGCGTAATTGTGTCAATAATTATTGGAAGGTCCTTTGCAGAAGGAGGGTAGGTAGCAACCCAAGCAATAAATCTGTGGTTGAACGTCACTATTTGGCATTTAAGGTTATACAACAAAAGCGATAAAAACCCAGAAAAATGGTAAAGTTATTTGCAGTTATGAATGAAAAGAAAAAGAAAATGAAAAAGGAAATGAATTACCTATATTTATTGTCTAAAGATAATTTGACTGCGTTGCTGCAGTGTAAATTTATTGAAATATTTCGATAATAACGAAGATTGTCAGTAGATTAGGGGCCATTCGTAATTGCGTTGCTTAATTAAGATATCAAATATTTTCTCATACTACATACTACACATTGTCTTTGCTTTCAACAGCCAAACAAATAAATATTATAATAAAATATTTAAAAAACGTAAATGCTTCTAAGTAAGCTAAAAGTGAATACCTTTCAGGAAATTAATTTATTTTTATCGTTTAGGATTATCCATTTCGTGCTTTAAAAGTAAAGGACTGTATCCCGGTGCCACCAACATCCAAAAGTTATGAAAATTAATTTAAATAAAAAATTAAGTTAAATTTTTCTAATTGTGGTCGCCCCTCGGCAGGGAATGTCCACCCCTCCGAGTGTATTTCGGACATGAAATAAAGCTCCTCGTAAAAAAAACACCATCAGCCGTTCGTAGACGGTTTAAAATAAACTGTAGGTCCCTCCATTTGTTGGAAAAATATCAAAACGCAAAACCACAAATTGGAAGAGGAGCTCAGCCGAAAATCGCTTCAGCGGTAGAAAGCGCCAATTATATTATTTTGAAATCGGTCAAACTTTACTGTTAAACTAAACATGTTTTGTTTTAGCTGAAAATCAGGCATTTATGAAAATGGATCGCTTAACAACCGCAAAAGCGGTAAAATTGTTAAAATCTACTGCAGAAAAGGGTGATTCAAATGTAGTTCCGATTTGTGCTTTAAGACGAGATTCTGGTACACAAAATCATTTAACTACTATTGTAAGGCCTGCCCACCATCGTTTTGCGCATTCCACCTCAAATATCGCTACTGTAAGTGAAAGTGTTCAAAGACACGAATACATATGTCTATTTCTCGACGTTCCCAAGAGCTGGGACTTTCTTACGGCACATTACGGTTTATTTTGCACTTGGACTACTTTTACCCATATTAAGTCCAGCCCTCACAACAACTGATACCAGCTGACCGTCGATTAGGTGTTTGAACAACAAGCGGCTCGGGGTATTCGTAAAGAATTAAAATTGTCGCAAATTGTAGTGCCGAGAATCCTAAAAATATTGAAGATATGCCATTACATCCCAAAAACCCTACTGTCTGGTGCGAACTTTGGGCCGGAGGAGTGGTTGGGCTTTACCTCTTTGAAATCAGAAACGGTGCCACCGTCAGTATCAATTCGGAGCGTTATGGTCGTATGATAACCGAATTTTTTTTTTGACATGCAGTGGAAGAATACGACTTGGACAATATGTAGTTTCAGTAGGATAAATTTCATAAAAAATAATAATTTAAATGCATTTTATTTACGTTTATTTTCGAAACCACAAAATGGGTAACCCCGTAGGGTAATCTAGGCAAAAAGGTATATTTCAAGCAAACTAAACTTGGCCTTTGCTTCATTTTCGGCAAAGAAAAGTACTCCAAATGTTTATCTAGAAAAAGAAAGAGCTTCAAAGAAAATCGAGCAATAAACATGTTTTTTTATGGGTCGACCACTGATCCACTTCCCGAAATAAAAAGTAGTGATCATGTTAACCTACGCGAAAAGCTACCTATCTACCGAATTTCAAGGAATTCGATCTATAAATACCATTAGATTTTTTCGATATATATTGGTTCCTTGCCTACTTCCCGAACTTAAACCTTGTACAAATATTTCAAATTCAAATACAAAAATACGAAATTTGTTTTTTTTTTTAATTTTATAAGTTGCCTAAAGTAACGGAAATTTTCTTGAATTTGTCTTTGTACTAAACTAGATTTGGTTTGCCCAATAAATTGAGGATGTTTTAACTCAAGAAATAAATTCCTTCCAATTTTAATCAAATTTCTAAAGGTTGAATAAAAGCATTGACCTTCTTATGGACGTAAGGCCTGGCCGAATGTCTTGGAACTGTTTCAACGTAGGACGTTCCACTAAATTACTGTGAAGCATTAAGCAAAAGTGGATTTATCAGTCTTGTGGGTGTATGAATGGACCATTTAACTCTGAGATATCATCTCCACTAGCTAGGTAAGAAGGAAACGGCTGAGTGCAGTGTGAAAACTACCATGCATACTGACGATTGAGACATCATATCATTCAACATGGTTGGAGGAAAATACAAAAATTTGTAAAAATCGAGGGAACTGTTCGCAAATTCTTAGTTGGGATATATGGAAGAACAGAATGAGCCTTCTCAGTAGTTTAAGTGCAGACGCTTGTAGTTAGTAGCAGAAGTAATACTCTACGCTTCATAAGCCGATTCTATTTTCTTCCATCGCTGTTAGCACCAAAATGAGTAACTTTCGTTGTCTCCTTTATGATAGTGGAAGGAAAGTGCCCTTCCTTGCAAGCTCGTCCGCCATCTGTTACAGACTCCAGGGCTTGTAATGAAGCCTGGCTATCCAAAGAGATATGGATACGATTATTCGAGAGCAACTTTGAGCTGGAACAGTTTACATGTATAGCCACGAATTCCGCTTGAAAACACTGCAGTGATCCGGTAAGCGAAAGGATTTACAGATACCAAGATCCTTTGAGTAAACCTTTTGAATGTCGATACTTAATTCGAAATACGAAGAGCTTTCGAGTCTTTAAAGGATTCTTGTTCCTGATCAGATTTCGATTAGTTGGCACTATGTAGAATATTCTACTCTTGTGAAAAAATCGCCGAGAATTGTGAACACTGCTTCATTGAATATATCACGCCTTTAAGACTGACGATTTCAAAATCTGCATGGTGGGAAAAATGCTTTAACTTACGGTGTCCATAACGGAATAGTGGTTTGATTTACAGCTTTTTTCAAAGACAGCAGCTTAAATAGTTTTGTAAAACAACGTTGAAACAACAGCCACATTACCGTCTGTTTTTGTAAGAACTTCTTCAAAACCAACGATATCGAATTGGCTTTCAGAGAAAGTAGTCTGTAGATCGAACTGAATTTATTGTTTACTTCACATAGCCACAAACATACATAGGTATGTAAGCGTATACATACACACAACCAGCTATACATCCATTTTCAGTTGCGATCATAATTGTCGCTTCATTTGATTAACAATCACTTTGGTTAGTTGTGTTTGTAATCCAGCTTGTAACGGTAGGATAATGCAAAACTGTACAAATGCAAATTACAGTACATGTAGGTATGTATGGATGTGTGTGTGTACATCAGTGTAAATTAAACTGTGCGACCTAATAAGTTGAATCAATTCAATAAGAGCAAATCAAAAACGCATCAAAATCGAACAAAAGCCACAGCGATGGCTGCTCGTGTCCAAAAGCCTCGCTGTGTGTGTCTGTATGTACGTGTATGTGAGTTCTCCTGCGCACAGCGCCTTTGCCAACAAATATGCAAATTTGCATCGAACCAATTACAAAATGTTGCATTTCCAAATCAACTAAATATTTTCCGCTCATGAAACCGAGCCGTTTGAAAATCGTCAACTGAAAACTCTCAACTGTCACAGGCGACACAATGGCCATTGTATTTCGCTATTTTCATGCTGATTTCTGGCTTTATTGCGATTTTGTACAGCAATGGTACAATGGCAAAAATTCTCATGCCCATATGCAGAGAACTAAATGGAAATGGAGGCACCCATTGCCTGTTGGGTATGGTAAGTGGCGGATGGAAATGAGGTTAAGCACGTTAGTCTTTTGGTTTAGTGAAATCAATACTTCTGCGTTGTACGACTGATGAGAAATAAACATTGATTTGAGCAGTTGAGTTAACTAAAAATTACATAAATTAATAAAAAGGATGCGCGTTAGGGAGAACCTTTTTCTTAATTTTTATTTTTTGTAATTGCTTTATGTTCATACTGAACTGAACCCAACACAGCACTGTGGACGATAAAAGTTTATAGAAGATCGAGATCGTTCCAAATGGTTGATGTATTTGGCACGGTTTGTGGAACTTCTAACTTTTTTTTATTGTCTACCTTTTCTAAAATAATCTAAACTCTACATTTAAATCTACGAGAGCGCATTTTATGTTCGTGGAAGAGGATTGCAGGGGAGTGATTAGGCTCATTAGGATCGTAACGTGTTTAGTGACACCTAATTGGTATATATACGAGGTTTCATTATTTTTGAGGTTTCGTCAATCAAGCAATAAAATCGGGATTGAAAAGTGGAATATGAAAAAAGTCGAATATTATCAGTATAAATCTTTTTACTGTCAAAAAAGCATCTAAGAGCATCAAATTGGTTATTATATAGGTGTTTCCAATAAGAGGTGCTTTTTTGAATAGCCTGCAATTATTCCGGTAGATGTCACTTTTGAAGCTGTAAGTTTTTGACATTTGAAAAACAATTTAGCATTCCACAAACGTCATTACACCGTATTTTGCATAAAGACTTGTGTCCAAAGGCTTATGAAGTTCAGTTAACACAAGAACTCAACCCAGCCGATCATCAACAATATCGTGACTTTGCTGTTTGGGTCTTTGAAATGCATGAAAATTATCCGAAATTTCATCGATATATCATCTTGACTGATGAGACCCATTTCCACTTCGGTGGCTACGTCAACAAGCAAAACTGACGCAACTGGGGCTCGGAAAACCCAAAATTTATTGTTGAAAAGCCACTCCATCATCAATGTTTGGTGCGATTTATGATCCAGCGGGGTTATTCGACTTCACTTTTTGGAAAATGAATGGATTGCGCTATCGAGAGATGTTTTACATTCGTATCTACAAATAAATATTGATTCTGAAAATCATCGAAATCATATAGTCTTCCCACAACTGCATGCTCAGATATTAGAATTAATATTTATTCCTAAAATGAAATACCATACATTTGAAATGGTCATGAAAGGTGTGAAGACTTTGGCATTGGCTTAACAGAAAAAAATATGAAAAATACACATAATACCAACATTTTCGTGGGATTTTATCCAGCGACCAACATGCGCATGCCCTAATTCATGTACTCGTATGTACAATTGCGATTAAAATAATAGCAGTGCTAAGTACTAAGATATCTGGAAGAATAAACATAATGTTTTTTTTTTCACAATGCTGCGAAATACCGTTACCTTTAGAGTGTTCAAAATAAATACCTGCTTTTTTCTGCAGAACTTACAGTAATTTTTTAAATTATTTTACAACAAACTACTAGCTTTACTATTGAAAAATCAAAATTTTAGCAGTCTCTCGATGAATGTTAGTTTATACATTCCAATAAATAAAATCTTCTTAAGATATTAATTTTATTACAAGTAAATTAAAGAAAAATGAAGGAAAGTTAAAGGACGATTCCTAATATTTGGTTCCTAGTGGGACGAGGACAACAGTGTTCGCAAAAATTAATTGAATTAATAAAACAAAACTTTTTTTACGAATGGAAGGTAAAACTTCCAAAAAAATTCAAAATATGAAATTCAAGAACGAAAAGGATATTCGTGGAAGAAAACGAGTTTTGAATTCACGAAGTGTGTCTCGATTGGTAGCTAATACTTAGCTGACAACTGAGATTATGAGAACAAAACAGAACGCAGAAACTATTAAAAGAAGGTTAAGCCAATGTCTTTTTTATGGTAGGAATGTAGGAAAAGTGCCCTTAAAGAAAGAAAGAGTCACATTATACACAGATTAAGCTTCGAGTAAACACATTTGGAATAGGCCACTGAAAAGTGCCGGAATATTCTTTAATCCGAGGAAAGTGAAATTATTCTTTTTGGCAGAAAGGGTACAAAACAATACGTTAGGTGAAAATCCAATACTGAATAGGACCCCCGAAACACTCACTATACAGACCCTTAAGTATAACGGATCAGGTATAATGATTTGGGGTTGCTTTTCATATTACGGAGTAGGTTCCATATACCTACCACGTAACTAGCATAATGTATAGTCGAAAATATGTCGAAATATTGGATACAGTGTTGCTGTATTCCAGAGAAAAAATGCCAATAAGGTGGGTCTGCCAGCAAGACAACCGCCCGTAACATACGAGCTAATCTCAACCCTATTGCGAACTTGTGGCCAGATATGAAACAAACAGATTGACATGCAAAGCCGACTAACAACGATCTTTGGCGCGTGGTCGCATGAATATGATATGTCATACTAGTTGAAAAATGCCAAAATCTGGTGGATTCAATGCATCGTCGTGTAAAGCAGTTTTAGCCCACAAATGGTTCTCCAGAAAATACTAACTGCCTCTAAGATTTAATACTTATTATACAGGGGTTTTCCAATAAGAAGTGTTATTTTGATATTCAAAGAAAAATGGAATTTTTTTAGATAATTGATCGGATGTTTATTGCAATGTAAAGAGGAAAATATGTCATTAATAATGGAAAACAATTATTTTATGAAATTTAACATCACCGAATCGCAAAGGGCTCTCAATAGCTTCACGAATTCCATTTTGGAAAGGAAGAAGTCGAAAGGTGTTAAATCGAAAGATCTCGATGTCCAATAGCGATCACCTCTTCGAGATATATGTAACACGGTCCGTAAACTTTTCCCTTAAAATATCGATGATTTTATTGCTTGTGTGGCACGTAGCGTCGTAAACGTTGTCCAGATCAATACCATCCCATCTCGACCATAAAAAATCATTACTAACCTTTCGATAGCAATCCATTCACCATAATTGTTGCTTAGGTATCATTTTCGAAAAAGTAAGGTCAAAGGATCCCGTCGAACCATAAACTGAACCAAACAGTTACACGCTGAGGATGGAGTGGCTGTTTTGCGACAGTTATGCTTACTGACGTAGCCATCGAGGGGGAAATGGGCCTCATAAGTTGCATTAAGGACCCAATCAGCAAAGACACGGCGTTGTTTGATGATAGATCGTTTTAACTGAACTTATATACCTGAGATCCAAGTCCTTATGCAAAATATGGTATAATGACGTTTGTGGAATACCCAATTCCAAAGAACGACAAGGAATCGACAAACCTGGGTTGTCCTCAACACTTGCTCTACAGCAGCAATATTCTCAGTTGTTCTTCACATCGCTAATTGTCCCAACAGCTCCATCATTTTCACCAATTTCTGTATTGTGGCACCATAAGGTGCTTCACGATGACCGAAAAATTATTTAGTTTTATGAACCGTCTCTGTCAGATTTGTATAGTGAATTTTAATAAATTCAGTGCATTGTTGAAGCGTGTATCGTTCCATTTTTATTACTGGCGTAGTTTTTACTTCTCAAATGACAAAACATTACAGCTTCAAAAGTGACATCTACCAGAATACTCGTATCAAGCTATTCAAAATAACATATTTAACTTAGCACTGTTATTATTTTCACCGCAGTTGTATATATTGTAAATTGTTCAGTTATAAATTCCTTCTTATTTCTTTTGTCTGTGTGTTTTTTTCTTAATTAAGCCAACAATTTTTTAATACAGTTCACAATGCCGACTTGATGCGGATTAAATTAGACGACAGTGTGCCTTTTTGGTGTTAGTTCTAGAAAGTAGGGAGACACTAAACATGGTCGAAGTAATTGTTGAAGACGAAAAATGCTTTTTCGATCCAGTATCCATGTATATATATACATATATGTCTATATAATCAACCGATCAATCCTCGATTATGTTGTGTTGTTATTGCTTTTTTGTGCCGATTGAGTTAAAAGAGCCAGTGGGCTCTTTGTTTTTATAAAAATCCAATACACCTTGAATGAAATCAGACTATTTACCTTAGCAATAGAAAAGTTGGGAGGGTGGCTTGTAGCTACCAGAAGCTTCAGGATACAACGAATGTAATTGAATATATTGATTGCTAGCGCACTATAAAATCTTACGCATTTATACATTTCTACCAACAATACACAGTTTTAGTATGCATGTATACACGTATGTATGTATGTGTGCCACACAGTTTGCAGATACTAGTGTTTCATTCATTTCTTTAATTTGCATAAATTTCTATTAGTTTGAAAGGAGACAAAAAATAAACGAAACGCAGCACACGCGCGCTGAAAATTGTGCGCATGCGCAAATCAATAAATAGCTCGCGCTAGCATCTAAATATATATGTATATACATGCATATATATATGGTTTTGCAATAGTAAATAGTGAACGAAAGAAGACTCTTCTATTGAACCGTTCGACAGGTCATTTGCATAACACTGTGCGCCGGCGCGCCCCAACAGATTTCGCTTCTGGTGACTGACTGGCTGTTAATGTGTGTAGGGTTTGTTGAAAGGTGTTGGAAGTTGAGCAGCCCTTGCTTTCTTATCGGTATTGCTAAAAATTATGCTACCCCTGACTTGTGAGCAGCAGAAAAAATCAACAGCGATCAGGTCTTTTGCAATAATTTATGCAAATGTTAGTGGCAAACGATTGCCAGCTATGGCATGACATGGTGTAACTGCCTTTTCTGCACATCGTCACGCTGCCTACAACTTCCTGCTTCTGCGCCGTGTGCCTTTTAATCCTGTCGCGCACACTTTTCACGATATGTACATATGTACATATGTATATGTATTGCACGATAAATCTTTTTTGCCATTACCTCCTTCCTTTGACGCTCCTCACCGTGTCTCAATGAAATATGTAAATTTTATAGTTTTCCATAAACCTCACTTACGTACTTCATTTGCGTTAAATATAATTTGGTTGAGTTTGTGTATTTTTCGCAAATTCATTTGCGCTATTTTTTCTCCACATTTACCTTTTCTTCTTTGTAATGCAGATTTTTTTTACGGAATTCGTTTTTTTTGCAATTGTAATGGAAATCATAATTCTATTTTAGATTTTTCGGAATATTCTATTCGAACGCTTTCATTATTTCCATTTTCGATATTACATACTTTTTTTGCAGCTGCAAAATTCGCGCTCATTCACTTTTAAATTTAAAAATTTTCCCTTTGTCGCACTTTAATTTCACCATTTTCTGCGCTCGGCGGCAGGAAAAAGTGCGGGAAAATGACTTCGGTAGTGCAAATGTTATAACTAAAGTAGTACACGTATGTATATGAGTTTGTTAATGAAAAATGTCTTCAAATGATATTCTAATAAAGAAAATTCAGATTTCCTCTCATTCAATTGAAATGGGGAAAAACTTTTTTACTACAAATGATGATACGTATCCGCAGAGATGCCGTACAGTGCACCCCGAAGACGCTGTTGTAGAGTCTCGAATAGGCCCCGAATGAGTACATCCATCATCGCGCGTAACAATTGGAGATACGTATATGTCCATTCACTTTATAGAAGATTTTGAGGATGATTTTGTTTTGCGGCCTTACAAAATCCAATTCGCGTAAGATTTGTAGCCGAATGACCATCAAACGCGTCACACGTTCGATGAATGTGCCCAAACGACGATGGCCACCGATCGCGATTTTCACAAGAAAATTGTGTTCAGCGAGAAGCTCACTTTTTGTAAAAGGCTTAATATACAAAACTGGCGTAAATGGACTGATGTTAATCCACATGCCATTGTTGAGACCCCATTCTTCTAATATCAATCAAGACGTTGGCACCGCTTACGTGATTATAGCCGAATTAATTTTAGCGCACCATTCCTCTCTTCTTTTCCCTGTCTGCTGCCAGTTGGAAACACCAAGTGAAGCCAAGTCGCTCTCCACCTGATCCTTCCAACGGAGTGGAGATCTTCCTATTCCTCTGCTTTCACCAGCGGGTACTGCATCTAATACTTTAAAAGCTGGAGTGCTTTCATCCATTCGGACGACATGACCTAACCAGCGTAGCCGCTGTCTTTCATTTGCTGAACTATGTCGAGATATTGATCGTCCGAGGCTGATTTACATTTTTCATTGGATTTTGTTTTTTATGTGGTGGTCCCAAACCCTACGCACAACCGCAAGGGATTCGCCTTCTCACTTTAGATCGCCTCCAAACGGATGTTTGTTGGCTACCCAGGGGATACTTGGTCTAAGACCGGAAGTGTTGAGCTGCTTGAACCATATGCAAAAGAATCGTTTCTCCCAGGTGAATGGCAGTTAAAACCTTTCCTCACTTGCGTGAACTTCTACACATGGCCCCATCCCCCATGAGGCCCCATTACAACCTCAAAAAGTCACTGGTTTGGTGTGCTGTAGGGGCATAGGGAATCATTGGTCCACATTTCCAATTAAGTCGGCCATAATGTTGCAGTCAATGTTTAATACTATAGAGCAACAATTAATGACCCTTTCATGCCTGAATTGGAGGATGTTGATATAAATGATCTTTGGTACCAACACATGCCTTTTATAATAGTGTTTCAAAAAGAGGTAAAATTTAACGACCTCAGTTTTTTAGTTGAAATAACTGTCAGATGAGTCTGATATATGCTTAAACAAAATGCAAATTCAGAATTTTCTAAAATTTTTTGAGGAGTTTTTTACTTCATGTCAGAAATACTAAGGGATGGATTGGCTGGGGCGGGTAGAATAAGAATTTTTTAATTTGATCGCCTGGATTCCAATCGATGACTCTCTACATGGTAGCATTCACCAATTTAAGCTACAGCAGCAATAAATATATACAATATATTCTATAATATTCGGAGAATGTCACTTTGCAGAAAAAGGCAAAGAAGTAGCAGGTTTGGTTAATGCCCCCGCAGGTCGGTAATGATGAGCGACTTGTAGAATCTCGTCTTTGTTTGTGAAGAGAGGGGCTCTTACTTTTCAATTGCCTACTCAGTCCAACTCGGCTGTTGAGGCCAATAATGACAATATCATCCGCATACGACAGCAACTGTAAACTCTTATAGAATATTGTACCTTTTCTATTCAGCTCTACAGCAATAAATAAGAGTTCACACAATCGAACGGCTCGTGGGGTACTTCCCAATCATGACGGAGCTTTTTGTGTTACTTAACGTTAGTTTACACAGCGATATAAGTTTTGCAGAGGTACCAAATTCAGACATAGCCGCAAAGAGGCAGCTCCTTTTCGACACTAACTTTTGGAAAATACCAAAAAAAAAAGAATCTACTTAGGGAGGGAGGCACTGTGGGCTAGATAGAGCGTAATGGCAATGTTGAGGCATTTGAATAAAGTCAAGATCATTCAGCATTTCTGCATATTTACATCTATATATGTATGTATATAAAATGCATTGTCCTGTATGACCGAAGTATCCATTTATAGCCTAAACCACTTATTGAAGGAACGTGAAGTGTATATTCTGCATAAGAGTATAACGTAGAATTCCAAGACCTGAGACCAATGTATTCGAAAAAATGGAATTTATTTATAAACCGGTCGAATTACATGATATTTGGTACAGAGGTATTTTTGGTTCTAAATTAATTTATTGAAAACTTTTCTCTCAGGAAAGTATGACAGGGACCCTTTTATTCGAACAAAATTCTATTTAAAGTTCGATTTATTATAAATTTGGATATAACATAATTATTATATTTTATAAATATTCAAACATTTCAACATTCTAATTGATATATGTATGTACATATATGATGTAACAAACGAATTAAAAATCACGTTAAGTCGTGGACATAATCTAATCTATGTATCGTATATAAAAATATCTGTCCTAAATGACAGATGGATGGACCCACTGTCCAAACTACTGTTCCTAGAGGCCTGAAACTTGTGGGGTGTGTTCTAAGCATGATTTAGACGACCGATAAGAAAGGTTTTCGCGGGAAGTGAACCTGAGAGATCTATTCGTTAACATCATATTTTCGGTTAGGTTTGCTTGATATTTGATAGCTTTTTTCTGGCGATGGTTTTACTAAAGATACGAATGTGCTTTTGATAAGTTGGCCTAAAAAAACGTATTAAGTCCTCATGGACTTTTAATATCAGTTGTAATTTACTTACCTGGAACTACTGTCTACTATACTTAAGTACATATGGTATATAAGGGTCGCATACTGTTTTATGATACACTATGTAAATTAATATGTTTGTAAATAAAATTAAATTAAATTTAATTATCACATACCAATAATCAGCCTCCCTTATACACATGTTTGTAAAATGTACATAATTACATATTCATGTACATATGTACATACATTCATATACACGTAACATACATACTTATGCTCTACATTCAAATGATCCATATGCCATTTTTTCGCACCAAAGGAATTTTTTTGCACAGCTGTCCGAGCCCCGTAAAAAGCAACAATTACAACAAATACAAAGCAAAAGTCCCAAACAAGAGCACTGCAGGGAGCGTTGAATTCCTCGACTTGCTGTTGGTTGCTGGATTTTCATTTTTTTACTTAAAAAACACCACTTTTCCAATGGGATTAGCATTTTGCTGGCATTTTATTGGTGGAAGAAATTGCAAAAATAAAAAAACGTATGAAAACCAAAAAACGGACAGATATTAAAGAAGTAAGAGAGAATGTATTTTTGTAAATTCAGTACGTTGCTCCAGAACCAAAGGAGAGTGGCTTCAAGTATAAGAGCTCGGAGTGAGAGAATGTAAAAGGCGTGTATTTGCTTTTGAAAATGTACTGCCTTTGCTAAAAAATAGCTGAGCTAATCAACCCTCTCTCTAGGAGTAAAAAATGAAAAATTCGAAGAGAGCCGATATACAAAAATGTACATACTCCGTGCATGCATGCAGGGCATTTTTTAGCAGAGAGCGTAAAGGTAGTGTATGCTTGTCTTCAAAGCAAGAGTTTTCGCCGATCACTTTTTTACGCCTAGCGAGAGGGTTGAAAGTGTTGTGATGCTGCAAATTTTCATAAACATTTCATGTTCGGACAAATTTTTTAAAGTACGGCCACGTATATTAGACGCTCGCCGTGGAAGAGTTGAATCAGTTTGAGCTCTTCTGCCAAGCTTGCGAGACAATCTGTTGCTAGATTTATCGCTTTTATTTCTTAAAGATTTCATGCGAATAAAAAATAATTTGCTGCTGAAAGCACAAATACTTCCCTGCGAAGAAATAAATTTCGACACACAAATAAAAAATTAATAAAATTGAAATTAAATTTAGTGTGGTTATGTGAATTTTTAGCGAAACGAAAAATAATCGTTACTCGTTGAAATTGTGTTGCTCTTGGATGTACAGAAAATGATATATAATAAAAAATAAAAAAAAAAAATTGTGAAAAATATTGTGCTAAAACATAAATTAAAAAATATTTTTAATAAGCAATATTATGAAAAAAGCTTTTTAATTAAACAAAACAATAAACAATATTTTTACTAAATAAAAAAATATTTGTACTAAAATAAAAAAAATATTATTGTGCAGTTCAAAATTTATCGATTTATGAAATTTGTAACAATTAAAAATTGAAAAAAATATATATATTTTGAAACTCTCGTTGTTGACTGTGATCGTGCTTGAGTGTGATCGTTTATTACAACAAAAACACGAACTAAAATAAATACCGCGAAAATGTCCACCCAATTGGAGTTTATTATGCAGCTGTATATGATGAATTTGCTGCAGCAACAGCAGCAGCAACAGCAACAAATGCAGCAACAGCAACAAATGCAGCAGCAGCAGCAGCAACAGCAACAGATGCAACAGCAACAAATGCATAATTTACCCTCACCGGGCAAACGTGATATGGAGATGGACATCAGCAGCAGCAGCACAGTGTCAGCGGCAGCGACAATAACTGCCCAACAGCAAGAACTGCAGTCAGAGCAACAACAACCACACAATCCAAGAACGCAATTACGCAAAAATTCGCAAACCACAATCACCACTACCAACTGTAGTAGTAGCAGTAGTTGTACCACCCGTAGTCCCAATAGTAATTCCGACTCCACAATAGCCACACAACAATATAACCAACAACAACAACAAACACACACACAAATATCACAAATACCACAAATACCACAAATACACCAAACCCAAACACACAACCTTTCTCCCCTACAACAGTTACTATTCGGCCAATTGTCAGCACCACCGCCACCGATGTTAGCAACACCCACACCAACCAATATAGCCGCCGCACACGCATTTACCACGCCATCGAATTTATTGTTAACACCAACAACACCAAATTCTGGCATAACTGCTGCGGCGGCGCTATCATTGGCAGCGGCTGCTTACAATGTAACGGCGAGTAGTCAACTTCCTTCCATACAAACACAACAACTTTTCCCAACAGATAATTTAGTTTGTAATAATACCGCTATAACAGCTGGTAATTTTCTTCAATCTTCTACAGTGACATCTACGCCCACCGAAGATGAGGTAGACGAAGGAGAACAAGAAGAACAAGAAGATGATGATGAGAAGGTACCGACAACGGCGGTTGAATCTAAGGTGGTGGCGTCAACGCAGCTGGAGGAGGACGAGTGTAGTCCAATGGACAATGCTTCGACCACATCCAATAACGTTGAAGATGTCAGTGGCATAATTTCGTTGGAAGATGAACGGATGTGTGAAGATACATGGCGTAGGTATAGAAAAGTTGATGCAGAAGATGGTGGGATAGCGATACAGCGCGAAAGCGTGAATTTAGTCGAAACTGAAAATGCTGAAGACGACGATGATGAAGAAGATGAGAAACCATTAGCTAGTCTCTTGCAGACTGCCGCCGATACGGGAAATCTTAGCTCGAGTAATAATATGGATCTGCGTAATTCGTCCAACAACTTGGATGCTTCGTCGAGTCTGGTAAGTTTTTTTTTTTGTATTGTTATTATTAAATTTATTATTTTTACGATTAAAAAATTAGCACTTCATAAGTTCATTGTGGGACATTTAGCTAAGGTTCTTCTTCATTTCCAGTGTGAAATAACACTTCAGTTAATAGTAAAAATAGTTTAAATGCACAAATCAAGTCAGAGCGTGTTTTTAGTCAGATTTTTTGTTTAAAATCTTTGTCTAACCATTATATATGTAAGGGTTTCCAATAAGAGAATATGTTATTTTGATATTCAAAGAAGTTTTTTTCTTAAAACATGGATGGTAGCGCCGTTTTGTTGAAAGTAAATGTTATCCAAATCAATACCTTCCAATTCCGGACATAAAACAACATTAACCTCTCGAAAACGCAATCATATAATTTTCGAAAAAGTAGGGTCCAACTACTCCGCCGGACCATAAACCGCACCAAACAGTTGCACGTTGAGGATGGAGTCGCTTTTCAACAATAAATCTTGAGTTTTCCGATCCCCAGATGCGCCAGTTTTCCTTATTGAATTAGCCATTGATATGAAAATAAGCCTCATCAGTCAAGATGATTTTGCGCTGAAATGTTTGTAGTGAATTTTAATAATTTCAATACGTTGTTGAAGCGTGCATCGTTCCATTTTTATTACAATACTTCAAAATTGACATCTACCGGAATAGCAGGATATTCAAAATAAATTTCTTATTGGAAGACCCTTTATGTGAAAATTTGAGTTTTTTCAATAAAACTAAACGCTACTTTTAGATTTAATTTTTTTAAAAAAGATTCGATCAATAATTTCTTTATACAAAAAATAATCGTTATTCTGAGATTTGAATTTTTCGATCTCATTCTTGTTCTCCCAAAAAACACGCGCCAGATAACCACAAAAATACGATTTTATCTTCCGAACGCTTTAATCGAAAAGATTAAAAATTATCGATCATTTGTTTTTGGAAAATTTTACGTTAGAAAATATCGATTAATTTTTAGCGAAAAATATTACAACAACATAATGTTAAAGGGCTACATCTGACGTTTTTCAAACATTTTTAACGAGGAAACTTTTAGCTTTATTATTTTGAAGTAATGTATAATCTTGTGATTAATCGAAGGAATAAGCCAAACATTTCTTTTGACAAAATAGCAGCTTCTAAAAAAAATTAATTTCTTCCCCATAATTTTGGTCTTGAATTGTGCATTAAAAAACTTTTCATCGGTAATGGAAAAGCTTCGGTACTAGAAAATATTGTTCAGAAACCCATGTAAAAATTTGAGACTAATCGGTTCAGCCGTACCCGAGAAATCTTGGTCACCGTCTTGAAAAACATAGTTTTGAGAAAAACGAGGCGCCACACTGGCTTACCGCTTTCAAATGCTCTGGCGCGTCGTTACAGATATGTGTGTAACTTCCAAAATAACAGTCGGATCGACTTGAAAATTTCAGAGTATTTACTTGAATACATGTATACTACGAAAATGAAATTGATTTTTAGAATTTTTAACTAGATGTAACCCCTTAAGAAGTTATGAGCGACCAATGTTTTGCCTGTTGGAAGATTGATTTTCATCTCAAGTATTTCTTAACAACAACAAAAAAAAAGAATAAAAGAACAGATTTTTTATAAATCAATATTTATTTCGAACCGGTTTCTGCCTGTTTTGACTTGAAATTGCACAATGTGGAAATTTTCAGCCAAATCGAAGGCCGCCGCGCAAATTCTGATATAATTATGGAATGGGCGCACAAATGCCATGGGTTACCCATTTTGCGGTTTCCAAAATAAACGTAATTAAAATTCTTTTAAAGTAATTTTTTTCAAGAATTTATTTTTATATTGCAAAGTTTGAAGCTTGACATTATATGTGAAACACTCATTCATTTAAATGGGCGCTTCCTAAAGTTTTGCAAACTTTGATCGATTTGAAGCAATTTTCGACCACTTTTTGGCACATAACTTGACGAATTTTACTTTACTGTTGAAAAGGTTTATCCGCATAAATACAACCTTCTGCGAAGCTCCACAAAAAAAAAAAAACAAATCGCACGATCCCAATGGCTAATTGACTTCGCCAAGACGAGAGATTACGCGGCTGGGAAATTTCTCTCGCAGTAAAGCGACAATCGCTCGGGCTGTGTGACATGTGAAAAAAGTCGGTTGTCATACGACCATAACGCTCCGAATTGATAGTGAGTAATGCTGCAACTACCCATCTCACGTACCTTCCGTCCATAGTAACCTATCTTATGAGAGCGCCATGCAAATGAAAAGTTGTCACCGCTCGCCCATACCGTTACTGACGGTATTTATATCGCTCTTCCAGTCGGCTGTTATGGACGTTAGCTATGTAAAATGGGTAGTTGCAGCATAAGGTCGAATCACAGCTATGGGCCAAAGAGCACACCAGACAGTGAATTGTTTTAGTGTAATGGCGTCTCTCAAATTATTTGAGTATTCTCGGTGTACCAAATGCGACATTTGTGTCTCTTTACCTACCTCTCGAGGGAGAATTGTGCTTCGTGGCTGAAGAACATTTTGTGTGAAAAATCGCCGTCCACTGCTCATTGTCCAAGCACCCAATCGACGTATGGTCTAGACAAAGACAGTTTCAATTTTACAATAATTTGTTTAGCTATTTATATTTTAAATCCGTTCAGAACTGCATAATAATGTCCCGTAATCCGGTGGTAAAGTCATTCTGAAGACCAGAGCTTGAGGCCCGTCGTGGTCCGCCTGAAATGATTGAAAATTAATTTTTCTAATTGCGTCCGCCTCTCGGCGAGGGATGTCCAAGTCTTATAATGAAAGAATGGCCGAACATACTTTTGACTTCGAGTCGGAAATTCAAAGCGACGAGAAATCATTTCCAATCGGTTATTAGACTGCCCCTCTTACTTGAGGATGTTTTGTATGTACCACTTTGCCTTTTGGTAAGCATTATAGCGCAGAATTTATGTATCTAGTGTACGAGTATTACACTGAAGAGAAATTTTTTTGGTGCTCGAGGTTGAATATTTTCCAGTCAGTAGTATGGTGAACATTCTTTACTTTGGCAGGCTTTAATTCTGCTGGGTTTTATTCATGGATACATACATATTTACACGTGTTTCTCTTCAAGTCTTATTTACTAATGTTTATAGTATCGATTACCGAGTCAACCGCCTTTCAGTTGTGCAAGATCAACAGCGAGTTCGACAACAATGTTGCAGTTAATGTTGAAAAATATGAAAAATATAAACAAAAACTAAACGACAACTTTATTTCTAATGAAAATACGAGACATTTCTGTAAATAAACTTTATGATCATATGCAAAGATATCCAATGGAAGTACTCGCGTGGGCTCTTGAACGTGTTCAAATGGCTCTATGTGATGTCTGTTACTACTAAATTTTGTAAAAAATCGATTTAAAAATAAAAAAAACTGGTTCTTTCTTCAGAACTGGACAGAAATATCACAAAAACTGCCTGAAAGTTAAGAACAGTTATCAAAAATTATTCCGTATAATTTCAATGATGTATGAATAAAACACCTACATCTATTTAATTGGCGTTTTTAGCCGCTAGTGTCTAAAATCTGTAAATCGATATATGGAAATGTTATTGCGACTGCTGTCGTTACCAGCACACTTAGGCCAAGAGGTCCATTGTGATACCGCCGTGAGGCTCCTATCTTCACCTGACTTATAAAGACAACGAGATTCCCAATTTTCGCTGGGGCTAGCTCAGCGAGACAGTTAAAGAAATGTTTTCCGAGAAATTTGTATCACGCAGATGTCAAGGCTGGACAGTGACAGAGGTAATACTCGGCAGACTCCTCCTCTTCTTCGTCTCTACAGTTGCGGCAAAAATCATTAGAATGGTTGCTCATTCTTTTCCTGTGAAGACCCATTAAACAATGGCCTGTTTTTTCGACCAACAGTGCCTGCGGGTGCTTTTTAAACCGTCCAGTGAAATAATATGTCGATGAATGGACAGCTATATCCTGATGTGAAAGCCTTCAAAAGTCGACGAAGTACATTTTTGAGGTGATGAATATAAATACTCGTATGTAGATAATTCAATGAGCTATCTGATTGCAAAACTTTTGTATTTGCGGAGAAAAAACTGTTTTTTATCCCTTGATCCTTTGATTTTTATATTTTGCATTTTTTCCCTATTATATTTCTTTAATTTATATTTCTATGGTATAAATTATATTAATTTCATGTTTTTCATTTGCAGCCTTATCAGACACCCACGAAGCAGCCGGCTGATTCTACACATTACCACTCACAACAAAGCTCTACCGTCTCCCAAGAAAGCGCCAGCTCGTTTACGCAGCTCATTGAAAATGAAAATTTGAATATGACACCCATGTCACTTGCCAAAACCCTGCTAACACCACCCTCTAGTGATCAAGTGCCCACAGCGAATAGTAAACAACCTAACCTACACCCAAACGCACAACCCAATAAGCAGGAGACCACCATACAGCACACTGCTGGTGTAAGTCTCAGCAATGCTTCAGGCATCATGAGCCTCAGCAGCGTCAGCAGTTTGGACGCCTTTCTGCAGAATGAGGAAAATCTCAAGAACTTACGCAAGGTCTCATCTTATTTGGAGTGTGATAATCCGCTTTGTCGGCAGGAGAATTTGCGCGAACACTTTCATTGCTACGACGAGCCCTGTAATGGTAAGATATTGAGTAAAAAGGATGACATAATACGTCATTTGAAATGGCATAAAAAGCGCAAAGAGAGTTTGTTGCTTGGTTTTGCACGTTTCTCCGGCTCCGATGATTGTGAGCCGAGTTATGGTGCTGGTTGTGCGTTTTGCTGGAAGCAAACACATTACCACTGTGTTTACGAAGATTGCCCCAAGGTTTATGTGAGCACAAGTGATGTGCAAATGCATGCAAATTTCCACCGGAAGAATTCGGAAATTGTGCAAGAAGGCTTCCGACGCTTTCGTGCACATGAAAATTGTAAAATCGAAGAATGCCCTTTCTTTGGGAAGAAGACATCTCACTATCACTGTTGCCGCGAGGGTTGCAATCACACGTTCAAGAACAAGGCAGATATGGGTAAGCAATGTCTGGTGGAAATATAGGTAAATTTTGGGTTTTAAAAACGTGTATCTCTCTTTTAGATAAACACAAGTCCTATCACTTGCGTGACTACCAGCTGACACAGGATGGTTTCAAAAAGATATTGAAAACCGAATCGTGCCCCTTCGATGGTTGCAAGTTCTCAACTGTCTGCAATCATATCCATTGTGTACGCGAGGGCTGTAATTACATTTTGCACTCTAGTAGTCAAATGATCAGTCATAAACGAAAACATGATCGTCTCGATGGCGAGCAAGCTTATCAGAATTTCAAGCAGCGCAAGGATTCAAGTGGTGAGGAATCTCCGGCACATGTGGCCGCCACACTACCGGTCGCCAACACAGTTACTGCTGCGAGTACAACCTCACACATAACCACACCTCTATCGTCGTTGAGCGCTGATCGTTTTTTGGCGCGTAAACGCGGACGTCCACCAAAGAAAATTGTAAGTACATCAAGTCTGTTATTTTATGTACTGCGGATTATGACAATTTCTCAATTAATTTCCAGGAGTTGCCCACAAAGACAGAGCCAACTAAACGTATTAAGTTGGAAGCGAATGACGACCAATTGGCTGCTACTGCTGGCCCAACACAACAACTCGCCAACAACAATGCTTCTAGTAATAACACACAATTGTCGAACAATATGGCCGGTTTCTTTCCACCACCTTTCTTGACCAACTTCAATGCCGCTACTGCTGCCGCTGCTGCTGCAGCTGCTGTACAGAGTATGCAAATGCCGGACGCCAATACACCCAATATGCAATTGACGCACTTGATGGCGCTCTTCCAACTACAAAATCCACTTTTCTATCAAAATCTCTATCCCGGTGGTATGCCAACCAATATGGCAAATATGTTAGGCTCGGCGGCGGCAACTGGCGTAATGCCACCGGCAAGTGGTCTGTATGGTAATATGTCCACTTTTGGTGGTACGGCAAATGCGACCATCAAATCGGAATTCGGTGAGAAGCATCAGCAGTATAAGGAGTGATTGTGAGCCTATAGCAAAAGAGAGTTTCTTGAATGGGTTTTGGCGGCTGGGGTCGCCTACGGTAAATCGTTAAGGGAAACGAGCAATTGGTTTTGCTGCTCATGCATTTGGCATGATTCTTCCTCAAAGGGTTTTATTGTTAGTTGTTTTGGAAGCCCGAGGAGTTAATAAACATTCTGTGGAAGTCGAAAACTTTATACGCTACTGTGCAATTTTTTTGCAAAAGCTTAAAGTTTCTCATCCGTGCCGCTTTGTAGGTTCGGGAGCTTCGATAGATCACATTCCACGTTGGAACACTGTCATTGTTAGGGCATTGAAATGGTTAGGTGATAAAGAATAGAAAAAGTATTGAAGTTTATTTAATTAAACAATCAAAAAATTGTCTTTTCGGATTTAGAAGAAGCTTTAAACTAGAATTCAAATTGATTTCGGCTATGGAACACTATATATAAACTGTTCTACAGAGCAGTTAATTAATAGAAATTTATAGAATTACTTCTATTTTTTCATTACATACATAAATAGAATTGGAGCTTTGTAACCGCTAAAGCGATTTTCGGGAATTTTCTTCATTACTTTCTTTAAAATTTTTAAAATCACGAGAAATCATAAACAAAATCGCTTTCACTTAAAACTGTGAAAGCTTCGAACTTTATTGCAAAAAAAAGCTTCTCTGTCAACTTGGTTTCAGTAACTTGTGCGCTTTTCTTTCTAAGCTTAAAAGTGCTTAGCAGGAATTGCACGAACTCAAGTAAAAAAGTTGTCAGAAAACCTTTTTGATAGAAATTTTCTAACTTCTGAAAAATTTTCCATATTGTGATTATATTGTTATTAATATTATATGTATAGTGAATTCTCCGAAATCAATGAAGAATTTTCTATAAAAAATTTTGTTAATAAAAAGAAAAAATTAAAAAATATTAAAATTATAAATTAAAAAAAAAATAATAATAAAATATAAAATAAATAAATCTAAACTGTGATTTTTCAATTAGTGTCATTGTAAATATTAGCAAAAATAAATTAAATAAATTTGAGTTGTAAACCATATGTACTTACTAGAAATATATTTATTCGTATTTTAATTGTAGAAAAACGAAATAAAAAATATTCACATACAAACAAAAATAAACAATCATTAATCACTCTTACAAACATATTTTTTTCTAATTTTAAAATCAATAAAGTTGTAATATGGAAAAATACTTGTACGTCTCCACTCTTTGCAGCTCGAGTGCCACGTCGTGATGAGTTCTCGCCATGAGTGGGGAAAGCGAGACGAATTTGCAGATGAAGGAAAGTGATCTGGAGCAGAAAAAGGAAAATAAATTTCAAAAGTCAAACCCTTTTGGCGACTTATAATACTAATTACTCTTTGGAGCGTACGAGGGTTGCCTTTTACCAGGTGTGTTTGTTGAAGGTTGCCGGTTTTACTAGTAGATGTCGCCGCTATCAATATGTATAAATTTCTATGATTTGGATTTGATTTTTCTATTGACATTAACCTACAAAAATACGCAAGTCACATTCCTCCAAAATTATAGCGTCATATTTGTTTACCTCAGTGAATATATCGAGTTTCGTTCGAAGTAAATTCGTTGCTTTTCTTATTTCATCAAAAGAAAAAAGCAGCTGAAGCTGGTAGAAACTTATGGTGAACATGCTCCAGTGATTAGAACATGTGAGACATGGTTTCGTCATTTTAAAAGTGGAGATTTCGATTTGACAGACAATTGCATGTTGATCCAACTCAATCGCAACAAAAATTGGCAGAAACACTACATGTGACTCCAGGAGCAATTTGCCAACGTTTAAAAGCCATGGGAAAGATCCAGAAGTATGGAAAATGGGTGCCACACCAGCTGAACGATAGACAAATGGAAAATCGAGAAACCGTTTGCGAAATGCTGCTTCAACGATTCGAAAGGAAATCTTTTCTGCATCGAATTGTCACGGGGGACGAAAAATGGATTTGTTTTGAGAACCCGAAGCGAAAAAAATCATGGCTTTCCCCTGGTGAAGCTGGCCCATCGACTGCAAGGCCAAATCGCTTTGGCCGTAAGACAATGCTCTGTGTTTGGTGGGACCAGTGTGGTGTGGTGTACTACGAGTTGTTAAAACCTAGTGAAACGGTGAACACGGATCGCTACCGACAACAAATGATCAATTTGAATCATGCGTTGATCGAAAAACGGTCGGAATGGGCCCGAAGACATGGCAAAGTTATCTTCCAACATGACAACGCGCCGTCTCATATCGCTAAACTGGTGAAAGACACACTCTCAAGACCTCGCCCCGTCCGACTATCACCTTTTCGTATCGATGGGACACTCCCTTGCAGAGCAGTGCTTCCCTAATTTTGAAGAAGTCGAAAAACGGCTCGTCGAATGGTTTGCCTCGAAAGAGAAAAAGTTTTTTTGGAATGGTATCCATAATTTGCCTGAGAGATGGGCGAAATGTGTAGAAACCAATGGTCAATACTTTGAATAAAAAAATTTTGAGATTCCTCTGAAAATTAAGTTTTTTCTTTATTGAAAAAACCGGCAAATTTCCACCTGGTATAGTTTGGGATTCAAGAAAAAGAGACAAATATTAAACTCCGAAATTTGTTGTATTGTTTTTCAAAATATTATCAATTAAGATCTATACACT
Source organism: Ceratitis rosa (assembly GCA_037013455.1). Taxonomy (NCBI): domain Eukaryota; kingdom Metazoa; phylum Arthropoda; class Insecta; order Diptera; family Tephritidae; genus Ceratitis; species Ceratitis rosa. The sequence goes on from JAWMAG010000037.1 coordinate 18,052,171, forward strand.
TTTACATGCGTTTCAAACAAATTTTCAAAACACTTTTGGCACACTAATTGAGGTATCTTCTCTCCCTCTCTGTTTATTTTTTATGTACGGAAGTAAAAAGGAGTCATTCGGTGCGAAGTAAGAGAATTGAACAAAAAAAAAAAAAAAAATATATTGGGTATGTTGCGGTCAAGTCTGGAAAAGTAGTAATGAAGTCGACTACAGTACCCAGATCTTAATTGCGTCAGTATTACGATGAGCTCTAGAGGCAGCTCGAACTATTCGTCTGCAAAGGATGGGGAAGAGAGTTCAAGGAGGTGTCTTCTGGTCGTTTCCAGCTCACTCTACATTGTGAGTTTTCGTTGGAAGATCGCAAATGACCGGACTCTTAAAACATTTAACCATACGAGGCTTGCATGAACTTAGTTCAATTTTTGGTAATGAAGTTCCATTAAAGGCCAGTGCTTATATTGTAGATGGTATCGTGAATTCAGTCGATGTCGTAGATCATTCGAAGACGAATTTCAAACGAATATATGCAAACTGATAGTGCAAATCGTTATGGGAAAACAGCAAGTCTACTGTACGAGTGTTTAAAGATGAGCCGATAGATATAACAAAAATTGTTCGCGCACGAAGCACTTCCAAGCAAATGGTTGCATTTTTTGCCAGTTGTCTTTTAAGACATCAGGAAAACAAACCCGCATAAGTGTACCATCTAGTGTAAAAAAAAACGAATACCTTTTTACGTATATTACACAGAACGCAAAGATGTTCAAACGGCGATTCCACAGTCTGAGCCAATTACCGTGAGATTAGCCTCCTTAAGATCGTGTTTAAGGTCCTATCAAGCAAATTGTGAAAACCTATCAACCTGACCAGATATTCACCATACACCAAATCTTGGAAAAGACCAGTGAAAAATAGATCGATACACACCACCTTTTCGTTCATTTTAAAGCAGCCTTTGGCAGCACGAAAAGCAGCTACCCTTAACGTTAAGTCTGAGTTCGGTATCCACGCAAAATTTAAACGGCTATGTAAATTGACCTTAAGCAACACCAGAACGGGAAGTACCTGCCCGAGCCATTCGATACCAAATAAGGTTTCAGACAAGGTGACTACTTATCGTGTTACTTCATTAATTTATTGCTGGAGAAATTTGTACGAGCTTCAGAGGCTCGGGCTCTGCTTTCTGCAGACTGGATAAGGAAGTGAAGCGTATGGGGTTGGTAGCAAACGAGTGCAACACGAAATACCTACTGCCATCAAACAAACAGTCGTCCCATTCGTGACTCGGCTTCCACGTCACTGTTTGCAGTCATAACCTTGAAGTTGTAGATAATTTTGTCTATCTAGGGGTAGCCTTGAAATCCAACGCAGAATTAGGCTTATCAACAGATGCTACTTTGGGCTGAGTAGGCAATTGAAAACTAAAGTCCTCTCTCGACGAACGAAGACCAAACTCTACAAGTCGGTCATCGTTCCCGACCTTTTATGGGGTGCGGAAGCATGAACGACGACAACATCTGATGAGTCGGCGTTAAGAGTTTTCGAGAGAAAGGTTTTGCGTAAGATTTATGGTCCTCTACGACGAATACTGCAGCGACATTGATATAGTGCAGCGAACCAAGAAATAATGGCTACGCTGGCTAGGTCATGTCGTCAGAATGGAAGAAAGCACTCCAGTTTTGAGAGTATTCGATACAGTTCCCCACCAGCGGGAAAGACCAGGAAGACCAGGTAGAGAAGAAGCTGGCTGTACTTGGTATTTCCAATTGGTGCCAAACAGCGAAACGAAGGGTTGAATAGCGCAATGCTGCTAACTAGGTTAAAATCGCGTAAGCGGTGTCTAAAGAATGAAGAAGAGTAAGTAAAGTAGAATTAATTGGAATAAAGAGCTTACAATTTTATCATAGTCGCGGCTTTCTTGCGATTCTTTTGTGCTTTAAATTCAATGTAAACTTAAAAAAGGAACCCATAACTAACTAAATTTAGCTGCCTTCATTAAAAAAAAACGCATCGAATTGTTTTTAAATTACATTTTTATTCAATAGCTGCAATTGCCTTTGGTGAACTACATAATAATAATAATAATTGTATTTACCTTTTTCTGGGTTAGTTAAATAATTTTTTGTTTGCGCTGCATTTCAAATACATATACATATTTCAATATATATCAATTTCAATTTTTATGGTTACATTTTTATAGCATTGTATATATGTATGTATAATATTTTAAGCATATAAATTTAACAATTTGAAGCATTTTATAAAACTTTGAAATTCATGAGTTTCGAGAGTGTGTGGATGCATACAGCAGTAGCAGCAGCGGGGCGAATGATTCATGGGTTCTACAATATTTACTACACACTATTCAAGCATACACATATACGTAGGTATTTATTATTATGTATGTATGTATATATTTATATACCTTTGGTACATACATTACTAAGCTAAAAAATGTTACAACATTAGATTACATTTTATTTTTTATATTGATTACATATTGTTTATTTCCTAGTTTAATAAATTATGACACGCACAAAATGACAAACGAAATTTATTGATTATACAAGCATATGTACGTACGTACATGAACTTAACGCTCCTATAAAGTTACTGCTTTTATGTATGTATGAGTACTATTTAAGTTGTGTTGTTGCATTTTTTGCTTGCTTCCATTTGTGTGTATAATGGAGAGGAATATGCATACATTTTATAAATTTATTCTTCCTTTTGTTTTTATATACATATTTATGTATGTATAACAAAATATGCCTATATGTCTGTTAAATATTGCCTTATATAGCAATGTAGTAAGCCATTTTTGAAATTTTAATGAGTTTTTGAACCATAGAAAAAATATGTTTAAGAATTTAAGCTTTATATTCTACATCAATTTATTTACTACGCACTTTTTAATAGACAAACTTAAACTCAAAAATGTTTAATAAATTCCTTACCATGTGGTGTACATTAAACACTTTTCACGCGCCTTCAAATAATTTTTTGCATTATTTTCACAAAACAAAAACTTCTCAAACTGCTGCACACACAAGTGTTACAATATCATGCGTGAATATTTATGGTAATAGTAAGCATCTACATACATACATACGTACGTGTATCTAACACCAAATGAACTTAACAAAATTAGATATGAAATCGACTTTATTGCTTCTTTATTGGTTGATTTTTAACAAATATTGTTTTTTTTTATCAGTGTTTACTATTTTCATACGAAATAAAATTATTTTAAATTTAATTTTTCATTTCGAAACAAAAAAAAAAAAAAAATGAATTTAGATTTAATTTTTCATTTTGGAAACAAAAACTAAAATGATTTTTTATTTAAGAAATAATAATTTTCAACATATCCTTCCTCATTTCTCCCCTAATGTGTACTTATCTAACTAAATTTTAATTTAAGTACAATCGTAGGAAATTTTTAAAATCATTAAATAAATTCTTTAACGTTTTTGTAAACTTTTGCTTAAATTAATAATATACTATAAATATACACATTCAACAATAATTATACATTCGAATTTAAACATTTGAACAGTATTTTCTAGATTCTTTTAAATAGTTTATAATTATTCTCCAGAACTGAAAAAAATTACAAGTAAAATAGAAAAATATAATTTGAATTCGTTTATTGCTGTCAAAACAACATAAAGAATTATCCAAATAATTTTGAGGAATGTTGCTTTGGCTTTAACGTAGCCATTGGGTTGATGGTAAATATCAAATATTTAATCGAAAAATCATCTTGACTGATGAGGCTAGGAAAATCCAAGATCTCCATCCGAAATGCGTAACAGTTTGGTGCTGTTTATGGTCCGGCAAGTTCATTGGGCCTTACTTTTTCGAAAATGAGGCTAGAGCAACATTACGGTGAATGGCATGCGCTATCGAGAGATGATTAATGATTTTTTTATGACAGGAACTGGATGGTATTGATATGGCAACGAAACCAAACGATCTTTTAACATAAATGATTCCGGATCGTGTCATCTCTCTAACAGTTGATCGCAATTGGCCACCGAGATCTTGTGACTACTTCTTTTGGGGTCACGTCGATTCAAGATCTCCAAAATGGAATTCCTGAAGGTATTGAGGGCATACAGCGCCACTTTGCGATTTAGTGAAGGAAAATTTCATAAAAGGTATACGGTCCTGTAAGCGTAGCTGTGGCGGCCATTTGGCTAATATTGTTAACCATAATTAATGGCATAACTTGCTCGTTACATTAAAATAAATATGCGATCATTTATTTATTAAAAATGTCATTTTTCTTTGAATATCAAAATAACATCTCTTATTGGAAAACCCTGATATATGTACGAGTATATTACTGCCACTCAAAATTACTTGGAATTTTTATGCAATTACAAAAATAATATCACCAACAAAGAAAATTATCTTATAAGAAATAATATCATATCAACGAAATAATCATACATATAAACATATAAATATCTCAACGCATGCATACATGTCTTCATGTATGACTTCCTGAAGATTTTTGAACCTTCTTTTTTAGTTCAATTAGATTTTACATAGCGATTGTGTAGCGTAGGTGCTTGTATTAAAGTGTCTAGTTCTTTTTGTGGCATTTAGAAGCATTTTAATAACGGTTATATGTTCAAATGCTACATACTATATGGTAGAATTGCCTTTTTAAGCTACAATTGCAAGCATTCAATATATATAGGTATGGATATATATTCGCAGATTTCTTTTAAATACATGAAGCTTAAGATTTTTTTGTTGCTTTAAATATCGCACAATTTTTCATTTAAAAGAGGAGTAAACAATGCCAAACCGAATTTAGTGAAAAGGACGAATACAGAAAGTTTGTTTAAAAATTTAATTTTACAAAAAAAAAAAAGTCATCAATTATGCTAAACGCATTGGAAACTCCTGCTTTTAAATGAGAACTTGTCGAAATTCCAGCTTTGTTTTCTATTTTTGTCTATTTTTTTTGTATCTTTAGTTTTCTATTGCCTTTTCTTGTCTTTAATAGAAGCTACGCAAAATTTTCGCTATGAATCAAAACCGTTAGCTGCGACCATTTGTCGCATCTGCATGTGACGTCTCAATGTCAACGCTGCTCTTCTCGCTAGTATCACCACTTACGTCACCCGCGTGCTGTTCCTGCAGTGCAGAGGCTGCCGCAGCTGCCACACCTGCTGCCACGGTGGCCATGGGACGCATATGGTGCACGGGCCGTATCGATTTCAACTGTGTCGTGCCGTTAAATCGCACATTCACCTCACCCACCATGCTGAGCGGATGCATTTCTGGGCCCGTTTCTGTCTGCTCAGTGGGCTCAATTATCGACACTGGTGGCACCGTCACTTTGGTACTGGTACTTCCTACTGTTACTTTTGTTGTTGTCGTATTGTTGACAGCTGCCACACTACTCGCGCCATACAGCGTATGCCGGCTGCTTAGCGGTGAGAGCGCCAGTGGTGTGTTCTTATAACCCATTCGACTGAAAAGGCTGCCTCCACCGCTGACATTACCAATACTAGAGCCTGTACTGAGTCCGCTACTGCTGCTATTACTGCTCGTGCTGGGTGGGCTCAACGGTGTACCAACACCGCTGTCCACCTCGTTTGGACTGCGTATGTTCGCACCGCCAAACTGTGGCTCCATTTGATCGGGCAGCTTGAGTTCTGTTGGTTTGGTTTGTTTGTCTGGCGAGTCGAGTAGGCGATTTGGCCGTTGTTGCTGTTGTTGTTGTTGTGTTTGGTATTGATTTTCATCCAATGAATTGCTAGCGCTTGTGATCAGCTTGCGTTGCTGTTTAGTTGTTGTGGGCGATGTTTGGCCACTCTGTTGTTGTTGTTGTTGTTGTTGTTGCTGTGCATTACGTTGTTGTCGCAGTTGTTCGTAGGTGTGTTCAAAAAAAGGTGTCTTCTCCTTCTTCTTTTGTGGCGAACCATGTTCTTCTTTTTCGTTCAACTCTTCTAACACCTTTAGTGGAAACCCCAAATGACTATTGACCGATACGGATTTACCAATTTTGCGTTCTGTGAAATGTGGCCTACGTCGTTGGCGTTCCAAATCTTCTAATTGTTGTAGTATACGACGCACATCGCCGGGTAATTCAAGATCAACATTTTGTTCGGCCAATTGAGCAACGAAATGTCCCAGCGTTTGTATGGTCAGCTCCAGTGATTGTACTTGGGTTTGTAGCGAGGTGATTTGCGTTTGTTGAGAAGAACGTGTCTTCTCCAGTTGTGCAATCGATGATTGAGCAAACTGTGTGTGCGTATGCGAATAGATAAGCATGTACCGTTAGATTTAGTAGTTAAAAGAAGAAATCAATAAATAAAAACTCACCTGTAATTGCTGTTCTAGATGCATATTTCGTGTCTTTTCTCTATTCAGCATCTCCAAATGGTGATTTGCTGTTGAGATCTCTTCTTGTAATACATTGTACTCGACATTATACTCCGTCAATTGCTTACTGACATCTATAGTGAATACCTGAAATTACAACAAAAACAAAAAAAATAGTCAAGTCAGGCTTTTATTGTTGTATCTGGTTTTAATTAGCACATTAAGTTTTAAAAGTGTCGGCTTAGGAAACTATTTGTACATGTTCAAGGATGGTTATGGTGACAATTAAAGTTGCCAAGGCGATTACACTGTAAGTAAAGCTTTTCCTTAAAAGTAACATCTCGTAGGTAGTAACAAAAATTATAAAGAAATTATATGGAAAATACGAATACGAATAAATGGGGTCTCTCTTCGATACGGAATGTAAAAATATGATAGACCCTTGCCATTAGTGCTCCAGCTGATTGTGACACCTTAAACTGCTTGAGAAGTGATGTGCCGATTTTATATCACTGCATGGAGTCTTGTTTCAACTCTGATTCACAATGATGTTCCGCCTCCAGTAACAATAGGGCTCAATACGCAATCATTCGCTTCATTACAGAGGTCCAAAAGTGCACGGAAACACTCAATCCGCTGTTGTGTTAGCGGAGGCGCGAGCAACCTCGGCGCCCATCTTACGCTGGTCTTTATCATGCCAAGATGATCGTGCAGGATATTTATCCGATCCTCAAGCCATTTCTACGACTTGTCGTCGAGAAAAATTGTTTCTACCTTTCGGATAAATTTCGGTGTGATAACCTCTATGCTTATGCTCGGCCTAGGACCGTTTTCAAGGCATTCCCTTTCTTTTTTAAAAAACACCGCCCCACTTGTACATCATGGTTTTTCCCCAGAAAATATTTGCCGTAAATCAATGACATTTCATTCATCATTGTTGTTGCGGCTGATGATCATTACCAGACCTATTCCAATACCGCTGTGAGACCCCTGTCTTCACCTTTTCAAATGTTCGAACCATTTGGTGTGCCTTATAAAAGCAACGAGATATCCCACTTTTTGCTGAAGCTAGCTCAATCGAATAAGTGTTTTCCGGCAAACTTGTGTCGCACAAATGTCAAGGCTGGACAGTAATAGAGGTAGAGTTCAATAGACTCTTTCTCTTCTTTGTCCTTACAGCTAAGGCAAAAATCATTCTTTCCCCGTGAAGCCCCGTTAAACAATGGCCTGTTATTGTGCCCCTTGTTTGTTAATGGAGAACTGGTCTAGAAGCATAAAATGTTTTGATTTTTTCGCGCGCAATTTTGGAAATAGCTGTCTGCTTATTTGACGAAAGCCAGCTTAAACATATACTTTGTACAATGGACAAAGGTAAAAAACCTGCGTCGCCTGCATGAAGGGTTCCTTCTCTCGCTGATTCATCTGCCAATTGTATGGGATGTCATTGTATCCGGGTACCCAGACCACGACAATTTTGTATTTAGTCGAGAGTTTGCTCACATTGATTCTACATTTTATAGCAACTTTTGATTTGGTACTGTTACATTGTAGAAATCTGATGTCAGCTTGACTGCTGGTATATATAGTAACTGATTGTCCTGCTGCCGTAGATTTGGCGATTTCCACGATTACATGCTGGTAGTTTCATGCTCATATTTATTGGAAGCATCGAAGAGTAGATTCCACGGCTCACTTTTCCATCGAGCTTTGAGCTATCTGTAAAAATGGCTATGGCTCTAAGATCGAAGTCGTTGGTGTTTTCCCCATTCATTTCTGTTTATCTCATTTATCATGGTCGCAACTGATTTTTCGTGCTTGGTAAGAAACTTTATAATTATTATGAAATCTCGTATTATACTTATTGTGAGTCTATTAATTAATTATTATTAATTATGAGCCTATTCGCACTCGTATAACCCTCTCTTTCCACGAACATAAAAAGACTTTTTCGTATAGGCATCTGAAGCGGTAACAGCGCCAAAAACCCTATTATAAGACTTAAAAATTATTAAATTTGGTGTCATTTTATTGTTTAGGAGTGAAAATTAAAACTAAAAAATAAACCCTGTTTTCTGAGCCATATTTTTTCGTTCAAAAATTAAAAAAAAATTTTGTTTTTTATTTTCATTTAATTTTTGGTTACATTCGATGCGAACTCATAAAGGGAAGAGCTAGAAAATAAACATAGCAATTACCGTTTATTTTGTCTTTGCGTTTGGGTTACGATTGTTAAAATCATGGAAAATTAATTGGCTTTTAAAAACGTACAAACTCTCTTTTCCAGTCTTCCATAGCGCAAAGCGCAGTTCCAAGATCATAATTCTCAAGATTTTCACACTTATGTACATATAGAAAATCAAATGAAATTTAATGAACTGAAAAAAAAATTGGCAATCGCCGCATTCAGTCAAAACTTACCAATTTCATAATTTTCTCCATAACATTTGCTTCCATTTTCGGCACCACTGTCTTCAGATAATCCATAATTTCTTCAAAATTATCTCGCGCCAATAACTCATCCCTGTGCACGGTCAACAGAGCAATGGCAAATTTGAAAATCACCTCCGATGACTCAAGGAAGAGTAAATCAAAAACACGTGCAACAAAGCCCAAAGGAAATTGTGAACTGAATACAGTTAAAATCCAAGGTGCGGCATACAAAGTCGGTGATACATCATTTTGATCCAACCAAATATATAATTCCGGTAAGTGATCTTTGACGAGACGTGATAGTTGATACAACTGTAGTTGGAATTTTTTCATGTCGGGCAAATATTTGGTGCGCATTTGACGTCGGAACATGAGATGTTTGAGCAATTGGAAAGCATCAGCTTCGTCGCACTAAAATAATAATCAAAATAATAAACATTTTTAGCAAAGAATTTAAATGCTATTACTCACATGCAACAATAGGATGCCACATATAAAACCCAAACCCTGGCAATAGCCCAGCTCGGGATCAAGTATTGAGTACGCTTTGAGCAGATTGAATAACGATAATTGACCCACACCGAGTGGATCTTTGTAGAACTTATGATTGGGAAAGGTGCGACCCAGATCGATGAAGATGGCATGCTGGTGTTCGGTGAGATTCTTTAACAGCGTATGATAGGGTGTATTGAAATTGGGAAATTTCTTTGTATCCACTGGTGCGGTGTTCATGGAATGCTGATCGGCAAGGAAAGTCCAAACATCGCCTCGTTTGGAACGTGGCACACCATTTTTAATCGCCTGCGCCAACACTTTGGGATCCTTCTTATTGCCAATCTTCATTGAGTCTCTTTCAATAATTTGTTCCCAACGTTCGATTAGTTGTTTGTCACACGGTACGATCTCCTCGTAGTCGAGTTTGATACGTTTGAGCTCGTTTTCATTTTGACGCGCTTGTAGCATGGCATTTTCAGTTTCCATGCGATTTAAGAGTATGGTCTGCCGTATGGCAGTCTTCCAGAGATCTCGAAGCTCTTCCTGAGTACGTTTGCCGCGTATGCGTTCTAAGTGAAAATTAAATAATTATAGATAATTTTTTTAAATCGCCACAGTACATTGAAGGTTTAGTAACTCACTTGTAATTCTCATTGGCGACATAAATTCATTCTGTACATCACCATCCATGCCCTTCGACGGAGTCACTACACTATTCAAAATCGCATGACGCCAAGACGCTTGATGGGCTTCCGATTCCTTCGGGTTATTGCCGACTTTAATAAAACTGTTATAAAGGAAAAAGATTTAAAACAGATGCATATATAGATATATGTAATCATTCCAACTTACATGTCCATCATGGGACTTTTCAAGTGCTCTGCACTGGGCTTGCTCGGACTTGCACTACCAATCGTATTCGACCGCGAGCGGAAACCTTCCGGTGGTGTTTCATCCCCGCTACGACCGACGGGATGCGGCTCGGCGGATCTCTCCCTTATTTGTTGATCACGCAACCCCTGTGTCACACCAATATCATCCTTCGATGCCTTCCGCTTCAACAGATGATCGAAAGAGTTAGTAAGTGAGCGCTTAGCTTTCATGAAAATAGTACTTCCACCCAGATACTGATTTAAGAACTCCGAGCGATTCTCAGCTGTGTCGTGTACGTGTCTCTGCTGACGCGACTCACAATGAGCGCGCAAAAGCATCATTAAGAATTGATTTTGTTCCGATAAAGGCGAATTCGTCTTCTCCGAACCATAATACTTGGCCCAAATCATATCCTGCTCATCATCGGTTAATGATTCAATACGTCGGAAAATCATCGCTTGCGTCTTCTTCTCACTTAAACCTTCCACATCAGTGCAGAGTTTGTGATACCATAACATCGGGCAGTGATCGCAAGAGAAGATTTGTGTGGCCTCCTTTTTCTTTTGTTCGGCGCATGTGACGAATGCTTGCGAAATGGCCGCAACAATATCGTCGCACACATGCTCGGACTGACACTTAAAGACATAACCAATGTAGCCATCATTGTGCACCTCGCGGCAGATAATGCCAAAGTGATCGGGATTCTTTTGACCTTGCGCGCAACTAGCGACATCCTTGAAGTCCTTGTACAGCAACACTTGCTTGCGATCGGGCGAGATGAGGCGTAGATCGGAGCGGCCTACCAAAAATACCATTGTGCGATTCTGCTCCACGTAGGGAGGAATGCAACCATACGAAGCTGAACGGTCACGTTGCTTAGGTATGCTAAGTGAGGAGAAAAATGAAAAATATAAGAAAAATAGGAAAATTGTTGATGAAACTACAGGGAAAAAATGGACAAAAACAAGTAGTAAATCACAAACGAAAATATGAAATATTAACACAGCGAATGTGCAAGGTAAGCATGTACGCAAAGCAAAATCTTTACAAAACAGAAAAGCAAGCAAAAAACTCATAAACACATTTATTCGCTACAAAATAAAATGCAGCTAAAGGGCACACAAGATTTGTTAGCATCTCCAATAGCTAAGCATGCTGCCGGCGGTAAAGCCGGAAAACACATCAACATCCTACTCACTTCTCAAGCGTTGCATATGCTGGTTGTTGCGGTATTGTTAGCTGTTGTTGTGACTGTGTTCCTGTCACAGCTTCTGCTGCTTTTTCTTGTTGCTTTTCCTGCTCCTTTACATCCTCCTCTGCATGGCGAGGCGGCGATGGATGTTTGTTGATTATAACATTTGGTGGAACTGACAGTTCCGTTGAACCTGTTTCCTTTTCTACCTCTGCACTAGTGGCACTATTTGTTGGTCGTTCGTGTGGGTAAGAGAGAGACGCGCTTAGCATTAGTTACAAAGAAGGTTTTTTTTTTTTTTTTTTGAATTTAAGAATTAAGAAAATGAAAATTTATCTACAATTTTAGCGAATTTTCAAGCAAAGAAGCGCATTCCTTTGGATTTTATACACTCGGTATTGCCAGTACTTTGAAAATGCTGTCTACATTTCGGATTGTGCTTAATTCGCGGATAGATCTGAAACCATGGCATTTGAGATTACACGAATAAATTCCAGCAATAATAAGATTGGATTGGAATGGGGAAAAGAGATTACTGAAAATTCCAACGGACCCAAACAAATTTCGAAGATTTGTCCTACGAACATTCATCCTTTTTGCCCACTAACCCAATTTATTCGAAATAACCCTTTTTCGTTTGGATTCAAATTTGTTTCGCCACTAGGCGAATTTTCATCGGCAAATGCAGTTTTTCCAAAACAAAAGGGCAGACGAAGCCAGTAAAGAATAGAGTGCAGAGTAAATTTTTGATTTTTGAACTGGTTTTCGGCCTCCATTTTCACGGTGTTCTGGGCTCACACGGCGAAAAAGAATTACCAAAAGCCTTAATACTTCAGAAATTCCTTCTGTATATTAAGTTTATTTTTGACTCATTTGGCTCTTATTATGAACGGTATAACGATCTTTGGTAGCTGTAGAAAATCGAAGATCTGCCGTTCAGAAATTTATTTTTGATGGCGTATCAAATGGTTGAAAGTGAAGAATTCCACGTTGATCTTTATTATTAGTGATTTAGCAGAATCCTCATTTTAAAAATTTAGTCCTTAATAGCTGCTAATATTCCATCGGTGTTATTCCCCCAGCAGAGTCAGTCATTCCAGCAAAGGCAGCGTCTTCCAAGTAATCCATGAAATCGTGGAAGCCGCCGAGTGGTTATTAGGCTATATTTCGACAGTCAAGCTCTCTACAATATAACAGTACCACATCAAAGGTGGCTATGAAATGTAGAAGCAATTTGAACAAACTCTCGACTAAATGCAAAACTGCCGTGGACTGGGTATCCGAACATAGTGACATCTCAGGCAATTGTATGACAGACGAACTAGCGGGAGACGATGCAGGTTTTAACCTTTGCCCACTGCAAAGTATATGCTTAAACTGGCTTTGCCAAAGAAGCAGACTCTAGATGGCTGAATAAGATCACGTGCAAGGTGACCAGATAGCTATAGCCAAAGTTGGACGCGAAAAAATTAAAACATCTTATCCTTGTTCTCCATTTGCTAATGACAAGCATAATAACAGGCAACTGCTTAAGGGGGATTCACGGGAAAAGAAGGGGCTATCACTCTAATGATTTTTGTCGCAGTTGTAGGGACGAAAGAGAGGAGGGGTCTATTGAACACTACCTATGGCCCTGTCCAGCCTTGACATCTGTGCGACACAAACACTTGAGAAACCCTTCTTCGATTGAGCTAGCTTCAGCGAAAATTGGGAATCTCGTTGCTTTTATAAAACACACGAAATGGTTCGATCATTTGAGAAGGTGAAGACAGGAGTCTCACAGCGGTATAACAATGGGCCTATTGGTCTAAGCGTGCTGTTAATGACCAGCAGCCGCAGCAACTCAACTCAACTCATGGTTCGGTTTCGTACCACATTTACTCTAGTGAATAATGCGCGTACTCAGAGACGCCATACAGTGCATACCGAAAACGCTATTACTGCTGTTGAGGAGAGTATTGACGAAGAACCAAAACGCCATCGGGCACAACGATTCGAGACGTGGTTGGCGGCCTTACAAAGTCCAACTCGTATGAGAATTGAAGCCAAAAGCCCAATCAAGCTCGTCGCACGTTTAAGGAATTTGTCCAAAATGAGATGGCCACCGATTGTGATTTTAACAACAAAATTTTGTTCGGCGATGGAGCTCACTTTCAGTGGAACGGGTACATTAATAAACAAACCTGTCGCATCTGGAGCGATGATAATCTACAAGCCATTGTTGAGAGGCCATTAAAATCCTCAGAAGGAATCATGGGTCCATATTTCTTCAAAAGTGTTACAGTCAATGGAGAACGCTATTACGTTTTCGTGCCTGAATTGGAGGTTGTTAATGTGAATGACTTTTGGTTCTAATAAGACGGCGTTACATGCAACACAGCTAACGAAGCAATCAATTTATTGAAGAATACTTTTGGTGGGCGCATTATCTTGCTTCGACGGCCTGTGGTGTGGCCTCTAAGATCGTGGGATTTAATACCGCTGGACTATTTTATGTGGGGTTATGTGAAGTTGCTTGTATACGCAGATAAGCCCGAGACGATTTGCACATTGAAAGAGAATGTTGGGCGTATTTATGTTGACACACGACCGCATTTGCTGCAAAAAGTGCTCGAAAATTAGACCTGCTCTGCTGGAATTAATTATAGCGAGCCGTGGCGGTCCCTTTTACGAATTTTATGATGGAATGGTAGATATACGTTTTTTTTTCTTCTTTGAAACCACATGTCTAAAAAAACACTTCACCTGCCGTTCACTTTCATTCGTCCAGTAACTAACCAAAGAATGTAACCTCAAAACCCTTCAAGCCGGTAAAGGTAAAAGCCACCCTTTACATACATATAGTACTTTACGTTCATATACCATACATACGTACATACATAAGTAGAGTATCATGGTGGTCACTTACTTTTTGCTAACAGGAAGTTCAGTGTGACTAATGCCGCGCAATAGACGTTTCGGTGATTTATTCTCTGTGCTTGTTTGCGCTTTTTCAGCAATCTCCGCAAATTGTGTAACTCCTACCACGGCAACACTTTTTGGCTGTACATCGTTTTGCTCAGTTTCTGTTTCGGTTTCTGTTGATGGCTCGACATCTGTCTCTGCATCAGCATACGCTTCGCTGGCCGACTCCTCAGCATCACTCTCCTTGAGTGAGGTATTTTTAAGGTCGAATGATATGACGCTGGGACTAGTATTGGCGTTAGCACTGGTATTGCTAGATTCAACATTCAGCGAAAGTTTGCGATTTGTTGCTGCTGCTGCTGCTGTTGCCATTGCCGTTGCCGTGGCAGTGGCGGTCAACTGCATTAGACGTGTACGTTGTGCATCGTACGCCTTGAACTTGGGCAGCGCGTCGTCGATGAATGAGAATGGTACACGCTTGTGTGAGACGCGTATTTTACCTACATACATGACTTCGAAGAAGTGCGTGTGATTGGGCGAGATATCGGCTAGCAATGATAGGTTGCTCTGCGCAGAGGTAGATGTTGGAATGTGCACCTAAAAGGGAGATTTTAAATAATTTGTTATAATATATATATACCATATTTATATATTTCTTTAATTTTTGTTAAACTCACTGTGCCCGCCGAATTGCTTAAGCCATGTGTATAGGATTTCGAGGATTTCATCTTTGATGAAACAATATTGGGACTAGCATCGTGTTGAGCATTACGTACGGCTTCGCTGACCTTCAGATTGGTAGCCGGTGTGGTGTGTATACCATTGCCGGTGAGCGCGCGTTGCATGGATAAATCATTGCCGGAACCATTGGCGACAAAAGTCTGCGGTATGCTACCAACAGAGCCGCCAAGTGTATGCGCAGGATTACGCATTTGATGCATGAGCTCCGCCATCTGTGAAGAGGAAAAACAAAAATTGGTTTTCTATTAGCAAATGCGAGTTGATTTCAATGATTTATGCTTTTAGAAGATAAAAGCGTTAAAATTACTTGCTATTATTGCATTTAAAATGTTAATCAATTGATTAAATTGGGCGTTAAGCGACCTGGTATGAATTTTCCACCGCTCAGCAGCTCTTTAGTTTGATTAATGAAAAAGGGAAGCGAATTAGGGAACAACTTTTTAACTTTTAGCGTCACACGTGATACAAACGTGATTCACTTACATATGTACATAGAACATATGTACATACGTGTACATGTTACAGCGCGGAATATTCAAAGGTGGTGGTGAGTATTTAGTGCATTTTCGAGCACTCAAAAGTAAAATTGTTGCAACATTTTATGGTGTTTCATGTACATGCTTATATGTATGTGTATATGCTTTATCAAATAAATACAAATCGAATTTAAGTGGTAATCAAGAGCGCCAAAATCATTGTGTTCATGCTGAACGTCGCGAGCGTTGAAATTTTGCCAAAGAGCACAATTTTCTTTTTGTTTTTTGTAACGAAAAGCAAAGCGAAATAAGTAAAAATAAATAAAAAAAAATAAATAAAAAACAAATTTAGAACGAAAAAAGAGACATATTGTTTTTAGTGTACAGTAGATTTAGAATTTAAGAAAAATCTACGAGATCAAATATATACGTTGACATTAGTTGGGCGCTTATGAGTCTGTGTCGTCTAAGAGGAAACGTTTGAAAAAAATAAAATAAAATAAAAATAAAAATATACATCTCTAAAAGATTACAAAGTTGAAAAGAACATTTCGTATGAATATTTCTTCATACATATATACATGTGTATATATTTGTGTACATATATTCACGAAATTTTATTTTTACAACCCGGCAACAAAGAAAATGTCTCCACAAATAAATCACCAAACGTGTATGGGTTGAACTTGACCGTTACATACTTATGTATTTACATATACTCGTAAGTACATATATATGGTATACGTATAAACAATCCATAAATACATATATGCGTGTATATTTATGTTTTTTATGTGAAAATTTGAAAGAAAGAAAGCCGTAAATAATCTCTGGAATCCACTTATTATTAATGTGAAATTGTTTTTTCGCTTTTAACTTGTTTTCGTGGATAAATTCAAAGTCGTGTAAAATAAATATATGTACATACATATATTCATACTTTTGTCTAAATAGCCAACACTTTTAAAATATGACTGAAAATACGTTGATTTCTTGCATGGAATATATTGAAATCTTGTCTTACTTTCTTATATTTTTAAAAGGAATTGTAAAAAAATATTCTTTGTGTGAGCTTATTTTTGAAAATTTGTTGTAAATAAAATAAGAGAAAAATTGTTAGAATTACATATATACATATACGAGTACATTTCAATTTTCATATTTATAACTATGTACCAGGTCTGCAAATATGAAATGAACGTTGTGGTACAATTGTGTCTAATTTCCACATTTATTGTGATAGAGCCTTAATTTTTTTTTTGTTTTGGGCTGGTGTGACATTTGTCTAACCTATTTCGAATAAATTAATCCATTGGTCAAACAAGATCAATTTTTTTTTATTTATCCAAAAATGTCAACTTTTGAGACAGAAAGTGGTGATATACGGAAAGCTTTAATTTTTTATTATCATTTAAAGAAAAGTGCTGCAGATTCCCATCGAATGCTTCACCAGGCCTTTGGTGATAAAATAATGATTTCGATACGAGAGATGAAGACCGTGGAAGACCACCAAAAAAGTTTGAAGACGCCGAATCGGAAGAAATTTTGAACGAAGATGATACTTTGAGTCAAAAGCAAATGTCAGCGATATTAAAGGAACGCAGTTATCGAAAAATGTCCAGACTAGGCTAGAAGACGTGGAAAAGTAATCTTACTACACGACGAACGGTTTTATTGGCATGGTATCAACAAGTTGCTAGAAGGGTGGTCAAAATGTATAGAAAGCAAAGGTGCATACTATGAATAAAATTAGTTTAGTCTTCCATTTAAATTTAATTTTTTTTTTTTTTTTTTAAGAAAAACGCTCATTTCATATTTGTAGGCCTGGTATGTGCAAGTCTCTCGGATACATACTTTGGTATATTTTTGAAATATTTTTTAAAGGCTCAAAAACTGCGGTTACCCCTTCTTTCATTAACTTTTGAACTACTTAACTCGATGACGATAGAATGAATTATCGTCTTAATAAAAAGAAAATATACTTTTGCGGTAAAATATTGGACTTGTACAAGAACACTGCGTATACGTAACACATGTTGAAGTTAATTGCTGTATGCGCAGTACTAAATTTGTAACAAATTCATGCAGTGAAAATATTACGATTGATTATTCTGGTGGCCACGATAACCAAGTGGTTAGGAGTACGTACTATCATCGAGAAGGTTGGGGTTTGAACACTCGTCGACAAACATCTAAAATTATAGAAAATTAATTCAAATAAAAAAAGAAAGAAAAGCTATCCTCCGCCATGCCGCAGTCTTTATACCATTCATGACAATATTAGTTTTCATATCTGAAACATTAGATGGATTTTTGGTGGTAATGTTTATTTGTATATACATACGTATGTAGAATGCCAAATCTATCGCTTATGGATACTTTTTTGAACGACATTTGACCCAAAACCTCACATTTGAACAAATCGGTTGTATTGCGGCTATATGATATAGTTATCCGATTTCGATGATTTTCAGCACTGATATGTAGTTCATTATATGTGCACAAAATACCAAGTTTCACGATATTAGATTCCTTTTTCATAAATTTATAACTCAACTCACAATCTCAACTTCTTGGTATAAGCTGTAATGGATATAAAGGGTGGTTAAATTTTCAAGGACCGATGTTGATTTTGAATAAAACACAAACTATTTAGGAAATTATTGAAATTTTATTTTATTATGATATATTGGTATTACTCAATTATGTATGTAACAAAATATCGGCCAAATGAGCGCCGTGACCTGGGCGCACACCTCCATACGATGGTCCAAATTTTCGATGACGCTGAGGCATAATGGAGTTTCTATGCCGTTAATGTGCCGAATTATCTCATCCTTTAGCTCTTGAATTGTTGCTGGCTTATCGACGTACACCTTTTCTTTCAAATAACCCCAGAGAAAAAAGTCCAACGGTGTCTAATCACATGATCTTGGGGGCCAATTGACATCGCCATTACGTGAGATAACACGGCCATTGAATTTGTTGCGCAAAAGAGCCATTGTTTCGTTAGCTGTGTGGCAAGTGGCACCGTCCTGCTGAAACCACATATCGTCCACATCCATATCTTCCAATTGTGGCCATAAAAAATTCGTTATCATCTCACGATAGCGAACACCATTCACAGTAACTGCCGGACCGGCCTCATTTTGGAAAAAATACGGCCCGATGATGCCGCCAGCCCATAAACCGCACCAAACAGTCACTCTTTGTGGGTGCATTGGTTTTTCGACAATCACTCTCGGATTCTCATTCGCCCAAATGCGGCAATTCTGTTTATTGACGAATCCACTGAGGTGAAAATGTGCCTCATCATTGAAGATGATTTTCTTCGAAAATTTTCATAATAAGTCTGGATAACTTTAACACGTTTTTGGATTGTGTATCTCTCCATGGTTCAAATTGAGTAAGTCTGAAATAGAGAAATGTCAAATTAAATTCGGAAAAAAACTTGGCGTTTAGGTGTGGTTCACATTCAACATCGGCCCTTACAATTTAACCACCCTTTATCTCTCCTCCTTCTTGTACTTACATACTTCGGACCAAAGTAACATTTCATTTTTAAGAAAGGTACGATTAAGTTAATTTTTGCGCTGCATGTAATGTAAGCCCCTACGAGTTTATGATATAAAGGGCTTCATCGGCTGTTCGGCGGCGGCTTAGAATAAACGGTTGCTTTCCCCATTTCTTGGAAAATATTGTTGTTGTTGTTGTTGTTGTAACCGCAAAAATATTTCTCAATGTAATTTTTGGAGAATATTGCGGGAGCGACAGTCCTTGGCCAGATAAAAAATCCGGGTCGTTCCGGTATAAAGACCCGAATGTCGCGAGAATTATGGGATTTTAGTCGCCTCTTACGACAGGCATGCCTTACCGCGGGTAAATTCTTGAACCCCTAATCCGCAGGGGTTCTTGGAAAATCCTCAAGACGCACACTAAAAAGTGGAGGAAGAGCTCGGCCTCAAAGTAAAACCGAAATATCGCTTAGTTAGGTAGTTAGTTTAACAGGTTGCTTAAACACGGAACTCTGATCAAGCGCACTTAGGTCTACTGTCCCGTTTTGATACCTATATTGGTCCTACCAAGTCCTGTGTTTTATGAAATTCAAGAGATTAATGATGCCTACAGATGCAACCTTTGAAAGATGAGCAGTGACAGAAGTAGTGTTCTACCGATTCCTCCTCATCTATGTCCCTGCAGCTGCGGCAGAAGCCGTTTGAGAAGCAGCCTATACTTCTAGCACGAGTCCTCATAAAACAGTGTCCGATTATTACGCCCGTTGTTATGCTTAAGGATCTTCTGTTTAGAAGGATTTAAACTTAGTTCTGTTTACCTCGATTAATGGCCAGACATGTCTTAGCAAATACTTTGCCGAGGAAAGCGGTATGCCCACGTCTCGTACAGAGATTACCGTGATTAAGACTTTCTGGCCAGTTCGTCGGGTATGCAGATGCCTGTGATGTCAATATGACCAGGGAGGTGGTATGATTACATTGGAGAGGCTTAACTATCGCCTGGCTGACAGAATATATTGTAATAGGTTGGGATAACGTGTTAGAAATGAGGAACCATGAAGCAGCTTCCGATATAGCGGTGAGTTACGTTTGGAAGATGCTGAGTGGTTAGGAAGTCCTTTATTTCTGAAGCAAGGGTTTTAGAGTAAACTCCATAATCTAGTGAATGCTGTGTTTCACACAAATTTTGTGATTTCGAAAAATCGCGGCGAATTCAATTTTACATTACTCCGTTAAAGAGTTAAACAAGATTCAAACCACAAATATTGTTCGAGGTGTGATGACTCTCGTATTGTATATTCCCTAAACAAAACGACATAGGTATGTAATGTCGAAAGTATTCACTAAGACTATCGACAAATAAAGGTCTAGTCCAGTGAGCTTTCCTTTTGAAAAATTGTCACTCTCAATTTTTCGACTAAATACATTTGTTGGTAGTTAAAATAGTCAAAATCCAAATTTTTTTTTTAAGTTCGAGTTGAACAGAGCAGCAAGTTAGAGCAAAGAGTTCATGAAACAATTTTCGGGCCACAATTTTTAAATACGTATGTTTGACTTTTGATTGTAAACAAAATACACAATTTTTAAGATTTTTTTATATTCATATGTATTTGAACATTTCTTCGTCAGTTTCTACCCTCTTTCGTTTTCTAATCGCGCCTGACAAAAAAGAACGAAAAATATTCCATATATTTATTAGCCTTGGCAAGGAGCTTTTTATGGTCTGAGCTATGGAATCGGTGTTCACTAAATAAATATAGGTTCACAGCTATTTGTGTAGGTTTGTATGTAAATCAAACATTAAATAAAATGTTTTGAACAGATCGGTATCAGGTCCACTTCCCGGAAATAAAAATGTTCTCCATATAAATTAAATTTTTTTGAACATACCGATCTCGGATCCACTTCCCAGAAAATTATTCCTTATCGGGAGCATACGTCACACGCAGAACTCACCTCCAAGTCTCTACGGTCGGTGGTTTAGGCTGTGGGTTGCCCGTCAGTCACTCAGGACAAGGCCTTTTATATAGTATGTATATAGGTTGGAAATGAAAGTTTCCTTCGATCAATAACTGCCTTCATTTATCGTTAAAAAATCCACTATGCTTTTTGATTTATGATTATCCAAATAGCTTAATAGAGATCTCCGCAAAACGGTGAGGTCAGTCTCTGGCACAAGGGACATGCCTTGCAATATATGTGTTGTTTATATATACATATTGTTTATATAATATAAATAGATACAATTTTTATTTATTTTATGCAAAAATGCTATTTGCAAGAGATAATTTTAATTGTTTTAACATTCTGTTTTCCATTAAAATAAATTCCCAGAAAAACCACAGGAACGTGTTAAAAATTGAATTCTCATTCACCGTATACATACATATATGTATATACGTGTACTCGTATGTACATGCTTATGTACATACATACGTGATACGCTTGGCTGGCATAGAACAATAATGGCTGTCTGTCATAGGAATGCTGCGAGTCGAGCGAGTATATTGACCAACGTGCCATGAGATATGCATTATTATAACAAGGAAGTACATATGTAAATACAGACTGAGTTCGAATCCAATATTAGTTACGAATTCGTCTTTATAGAAAACGGTGTTGGACAATTTGTGATATTATAAATATATAGGTAAGTAGGTATATAATTAGTTTAAAAAGTGGCTGTGTAATCTCAATTCAATATAATAATATGTACCATATGTACATACATAATTGTTAATCAGGAAAGAATCAGACGCAGTATTTAAGTATTTGCAGTAGTGTGCTTAACCATGCGGAGGGTCATATTTTCGATCATGACCAAAAATTATATAATATAGATGGTAGATATGTATATAAAAATATGAAGTATCTTGTTTAATTTTTCCATCTCCACAAATTGGTCTCACCAACTGTTGAGGTACTCTAGAGGACATTTCAATATTACTTTTCGGTGACTTAACTCCACTTTAATCTCTGTATTCATTTGAAAAATCTTTCCTATTTTCTGCTATTAAAAAGTTCAATTACATTTATATTTTAGGAATTTTTAGTGAATTTAGTGTTTAGGTACGGGTATAGTACCCTGGTGAGCAGTGGTTTTAGTGCTGGGAAGCTGTCCTGGGTGTTTTTTAGGCATGTGGTTTTTAAGAAGAAATTAAACGCATATAATTTAATGTTACGGTCAAGAATATAGTTTTGTAATAAAGATAAGGCTTTGTCATTATGTTTTAGCTATCGCCCGGACACCTTTTTTAAAACCTTCGGACGCACAACCGGGGAGTGGCAAGAAGCATTAATTCGTACGGTTTTCTAAGAGAGGGCTCTACTAGTATTATTTCGCGTCGTGTTCATCTGTGGCTTTATTCATTTCAAAGATACTGTCATTTCGCGTCGTTTTCAGTAGATGTCATTTGTTTTAGTGTGAACAACAATTTGTTTCATTCATTTGAAAATATCGAAATTTGTACCAGATAAAGTGTTTTTGCGGGGAGTTCTTTTTGGCCCAGAAAACCAAGATCCTTCCGTGAAATTTCCCATAAAGTGGGTGAGCACCGCTCGAATTGTTGCATGCGGTGGCGGATGAACCCATTCGGGCCTTCTTCCATACTCTGCCCCACTGCAGCAATAGCGTCTTCGGTACGCACTGTATGGTGAGAACGCGATTCATCTTTGCTCGAATTACCGACTCTGCAGGGCGATTATGTCGATGCGTCGCGCGAATCGAATCATTATTTTGGTAATAAATTTTCACGATTTGGTAACTTTGTTCCGGAGTAAGTTTGTACATTATGAAATGGCAAGCCAACTTGAGTATAAATCAAGTAACAGCAGTAAAAAAGACCAACTGCGAAGACCACAGGTAAAAAAAAAAAGTTGGTGTGCTTGTAACCCGCAACAGCAGACTAATAACCTTTTGCAGCGAGCATACCTACGCACGTTATATGCTTATATCGAAATCATACTAATTTTTGTCAATCAGTCGTTGAGCTCTTTCCCGGTCCGGAAAACAAAAGTATTCCATTTATATTTTTTTAAAATAGATTGGTTCACTTCCTGAAAAGGAAATTCAAATAAATCAAACCACAAAACCGTTCTTTCCATAAGTCCGTTTCTTTTGTTCCTGGTTCACTTTCTGATTAAAGCTTCCCAGAACTCCACAAATACTTCAAGATCAAAATTAGACAAATTGGTTCAACCATTCTCGAGTTATTCATTTTATATTTACATATAGGCAAGTGAACAAACTTTATAGAAAAAACTTAAAACACCCATCCAAAGTGTACAGCCGGGTATAAAAACTGATATTTGTTTTCTGTGTGGAAAAACCATTAAAAAACGTGTTATTAGCACAGTTATTTGCATTTACCGTAAATTCCCTGAAAATGTTTGTATAACTTTTTTAAATCTTAAGTCTGTTTTGTTAATTGCTAATATGTAAATGTGTGTTTGAAAAACTTTAAGTCACGTAAACAAAGCCTTTCAGTGTCTAAATCTGTAACTGAAGGGTGTAAAGAGGTAACCAGTAATAAATATTTAGCGTACTTGAAAAACTCTTAAAAGGTTGGCTTCGACGCATAAAGTAATGACACAATGAGTAAAGTAATGGTGCATTATAAGTTCTCATATAGTATGTATATATTATTTTATACTAAAAATCTATTTTCGTTTTAATAATTAATTCTTCCCCATATTGACCGCCACGGCGTATGAGCAATCTGCAATGACGTCGCTGTGCCAATTGAGACTTTGACCGTTGATCACACAATGGTAGGATGATATGCTACCAAATACATGGTGATCGGTATAGACGTACATATTTACATATGTATTTAGAACGAATATAGTAAATAAATGGTATGCATTTTTAACATTTGTCTAGAAACGCTGCAGCAAAAATGATTTCATATACAAAAACGAGTATTATATATACTGCCAAAAATATATGTATAATACAATATTTTGTAATTTCGTATACATACACGTATGTATATAAATAGTTCTATTTTTACATTTTATTAAATTTGCAACGAAATATACATAGGTATGTGCATGTAGATATGTATTTCTTAAATTAGTCTCTCTTTAGTACATTTTGCTGTAAAAATAAATAAAAATAAAAGTTCAAAAGCAATAAACGTCCTGTAAATTGCTTGACGTTGTCTAATGTGTTATTTTAATTGCAGTTTTATCACTTGATTTGAAACGATTAAAATGGAAATAATATTTTTGAAGACTCAATAGATTTATTCGCAGATTTTACTTAGATTTTTCTATTTTTTTAGTTTTATTTGATAATTCAGCTTCATATTCTTATAACTATAGGGTGTTTTTTTATACTATCAATGACTGTTTGGTTTATCATTTTATAAAGAGCAGACTTACTCCCGAACCTTTGCAAATCACGCAAATTTATTACTAAAATAATGGTTCGGCTGCGTTCAATATTTCTTCGAAATGATCGCCCAGCGGAGACCGATCGGTTTCACTTAAAGTTTACTCTAATATGAATATATGAAAGAGTTTGCGAAAAAATCTTGGTTTAAACGGCTTAAAAAATGCAACTCGTGTAAGAATTATAGCCATAGACCACCAAGTGCGTTTGGGGAATTTGTCCAAAATGAGACAAACCCTGAACACGATTTTCAGAAGAATTTTTGTTTCAGTGATGAAGCTAACTTTTGGTTGAATGGGTATGTTAATAAACAAAATTGTCGCGTTTGGAGTGAGACGCCGTTACATTTTCAGAAAGTTACTGTTTCTAGTTTCTGTGAGGCTATGTAAAGTCGCTTGTTTACTCCGATAAACGCTAGAATATTGAGGCCTGGGAAAGAATAATCCAAGGCGAGTCGAAGTTCGACGGGTACACTAGTCTTATAAATAAAAATAAGTACCCGTCTTTGACTTGAAAACTTGAAAATGGTTTCACTAAATTCAACAAAATTATACAGGGTATTTATTCTGGTTATCATGAATATAGTTTATGTTTCTCCGAATATGGAAGTGAGTATGGGAGTAAGGCACATAGGTATATATAAAAATTTTTTGTACATATGTATCGAAGAGAAGAGATTTACAAAGCTAAATGGTGAAGCATTTTTTGAGGAGAGATGCCACCTGCTTGAAATTTTTAATTAAGTAAAAAAAAAAACAAATATTTAGTATTAAAATTAAATTAATTAATAAAAATTATATACACAATATGGGTAAATGTATTGAAATGCTTAATGCGAAAATAATATTGAAGGAGTCCCACTTGTTTCCATGTTTGAATTTAAAAGATTGAATTAAATATATTAAAATATTTGAATTAAAATAGAGATAAATGAAAAAGTTTTTGCAACATTCTTAATTTCAGACCAGGTGACAAAAATTAAAAAATTTCATTATCACCTTAGCGCGATTGCACAATGGGGCGAAAAAATCGTTCGAGGACACTGGTATAGATTTCCCTAGAAATGTACAACCGTTTGGGAGTACCTTGGTAATATTAAAAATAAATTTAGGTCAAATATTTCCTAAGAAGTAATTAAAATTTATCAAATAAAACAAAATGATTGAAATGCCAATATAAAAGATTTCTGGGATTTCTCAATTTTTTTTTAAATAATTTTTTTGGTGTACCGAAACGCACTAGCGTACTGCTAGTTAATAATATTGTATACACTACTCATTAATTTAAATTTTTTTATTTTTTAAATTACTTGCTGATCTCTAATCCTCTCTTAAACATGAATAATAAACATCGTTATAGGTAACTTATAGAAAATGATTGATATACAAGGGAGCATTTTTATGTTCATGGAACTAGATGGTTGTAGGTGGTGATTAGGTTCATTGGTAGTATCCGAAACAATTATTTTTAAAAAACCTGCACGATCAGCTTTGCATGACTAAGGTCAGCGCAAGATGAGTACCGAGATTTCGAACAGTATCCGCAAAAACAACAGCGCGTTGAGTATTCACGTACATTTTTGGGCCTCTGTAATAAAGAGACGAAACTTGGGTTCATCATTATGAACCTGAGTTGAAACCAAACTCCATGGAGTGGCATAAAAATGGCACAGCATCTCCCAAAAAGTTTAAGGTGCCACAGTCAGCTAGGAGACTCTTGGCAATGGTTTGGACTAGGGAGCAATATTATTAATCGATTATAGAGATTAAGTTTTTACTATAACTGCATAATACTACGGTTCAATATTGAAGCGTCTAAAAGAAGCATTTAATGAGAAAAGGCGAGGAAAATTGTCCATAACAGCCGCCTTGTTTTGGTTGCCTAGCATAAGGTGGGACTCGATATTTTGATTTAGCCCAGACCTGACACCGAGTTACTATTAATTATTTCTAAAAATGAAAACAAGTGCTGAGAGTTAAAAACTATCATCAATGATTAAGAGAAGAAGGCAATTTTGGTGTTTTTCGAAGGAGAAAAAAAGTTTTGTGAGTGTATAAAAAATAATATGAAAGATCTGACAAATATATCGGTCAAGCAAGTGAATGTATCGAAAAGGAAAACTAATTTGTTTTCTTTTTTCTTTTTATTTCCACTCCTTATTTCTTAACATAAGAACGCTCCTTCGTAGATAGCATTGCAAATAAGCCATTACTGAGATCAGTTTTACAAGCTGGCGCCTTTGCCCTCTAGACTTCTCATAAAGTTAAATTAATAATAATAAATTTTAAATAAATTGCCGGTAATGTTCAACATTGTATTGTAGTTAGCTCGTTTGTTATGTACGTACATATGGATGTAGATATGTGCGTGTTATTAAACAGCGGTAGTTTTCCATTATACGCATTATAGAAAATTATTAAAATTACTTAATACATATAGGTATGTATGTATGGATGTTGAATGCTATGCTTGTAAAATTGATCACAAAAAACAAAAAAAAAAACAAAAAACATTAAATGCGTGTACGCATCAGCGCAAACTTATTCATACTTAAATACTCGTATGTACTCTTACGTATACTCTTATCTTAGTTAAACAGATTTATTATTACTCAGTTTGTTTTCATAATAAAAACATTTTCAGGTTTCTATTTGCTTTGTAATGCCTTGAATACGCTTGTGTGTGTTTGTAAATATTTAGTAACATTAAAAATATATTAAAAGCTTTGCAACTTTAATTATTGCAAAATTATATACCGATGGCTTATTGCCTGCCTTTGTACGGAAGGGAATTAATAATATATAATAAAGTATGCGAGTCTATAAATACTCATACTTGTCGAGTTTTTAACTGTTCAAGTAGTTTGAACTATGTATGCACGTGAACATATGGATACATACATACATACATACAATTACATTTGCTATGAGCTAAAGTTCACGACTTTTGATATTAAAAATAATAATAAAAAGAAAGAACTAATTGTTTCAGTTTTGTCAAATCTTATAAAAAGTTTAACAATTTCATATGTAATTTTTAAAAATCGAATTTTTTCCATACGTAGGCTGCTATATATAGGTCTGGCCTAGGCAACACTAAGTGTTGCCAGGTGTAATCTGACATTTCCATTGGAAAGTTTGACATTTTTAGCATAACATCACTCACGACGTTTTGTCATTTAATCGTGAATTGTTTTATTTACAGGGAATTAAAAAATTCATCTCGGCCAAAAAATGGAATTAACTTGTGCACATTTTCGTGCGATCATTTTTCACAACTTTCGACGTGGATTATCACGACAAGAGTGCATCGATGAACTAAAATCTTTATATGGCTATGAAGCACCATCCTATAGCACTGTGAAAAACTGGTACAACGAATTCAATCGTGGCCGACGCTCGCTCAAAGACGAATTCCGGGAAGGTCGTCCAAAAACAGCCGTTGTGCCAGAAAACATCGATGCCGTACGTGAACTGATAATGCAAGACCGTCATGTAACATACCTTCAGATAGAGGCATGCCTATGCATTTCTCCCACCAGCATACATTCGATATTGCATGAACACCTGGCCGTAAAAGATGTTTGTTCTCGTTGGATCCCGCACAATTTCACAACCGCTCAAAAAAAGGCTCGTGTGGATTGGTGTAAAGAAATGCTGAAAAAATACGATCGTGATAATTTTCGTTGATAAATATTCGTTTTCTCATTATTAGGCCAGAAATAGGTATATATAGCAATCCACGTACCATTTGTTTCGATCTTTGCAGAACTCATTAAATAGTCGAACTTTCGAAAATGGCGAGGCTATAAAATCGCACTTTGTTCAGTTTTTTGCAGATAAAGGCCAGAAGTTCTATGAGCGTGGAATAATGATGTTGCCGGAAAGATGGCGAGAGGTCATCCAACAAAATGGAAATTACATAATTGATTAAAGTTCATTATAAAATTAAAAACAATGTATTTACTTTCTTTTAAAAAATCGTCGGTTTCTTTTGGGGCAACCCAATATATGGATTCAAGTAAAGGCATGTGTGGATCCAGAAACGATTCTTTAGGCGGTGTGGGGGAGAATATTTTTATAGCTAAAACCTGGAGTTAATATTATTCTGAAAGAAAATCGGTATCGATTAGCGGAAAAACTGATACCGAATTTATAAAGTGAAAGTAAAAAAATTTTTAAACCAAATTGATATTTTCTGTTATATTAAATAATTCTGAGGCCAACGCAAGTTATGAAGAAAATGTTCTATAATGTATAGCAGATGCGTGCCAAGCTTTGAGGCATCTGTCCGCATTAGGGTTTCCAAGCCGTTTCTACTGATCGTATTTTCATGGATTTTCAAATGTTATTTTTCAGTTTATGTGAAAATCAGGTGTCACCACAGCACAGTTGTCTCCAAAGCATCTTATTAACGGTTCCACTAACTGAAATGTTAATTAATTTCACCTGTACCTCATCCATTTGGCTATCTAAATGAACAATCTAAGATGACGAAGTCTCATATTCGATTTCATAATCGCCACAGACATGAGCATTTAAACCACGATTTTTGACATTTCACCAATAGTATTCAAAAACATTATCAAATATTCTCTTATAAAACTCAGCTGAGCTTTTCCAGAAAAGTCTGGGCTGAAGCTTAGGTCGCTTTTGGAATAGTTTGTCATCCACATATAAGATTTTTGGTAAAAAAAAATAAATCTGTCCAAAAGCATCTAAGGTGATGAAATTTGTTATTATGTATTTGTATCTGCAAAAAAAAAAAACAAATATTGTCATCAAAAATCATGGATTTCTGAAAGCTTCACCAACCAATTTTTGAGATTTGAACATTCATATTTAATCCTAAAATAAACACCATAAATTTGAAATGATCATGAAAGGTATATAGTACCTATATAGTGTCTTTAACTAAAAAAACAATTCCAGCTCTGCGGCACCAAAGCCACTGTGGACCAGTGTAATTTACTTGTTCGTGGAAAATATTGTACTGAAATTTAAAAAAATTTGAAAACAAAATATTTTTGGCTGTATTAAATTCTCTCGACGGGCAAGAATACAGATTCCAATATATGTACATATTTACGAGTATATGCATGTCTCAAAGTCGAGTACGAGGTCTATAATACGATACATAACTTGGTAGGTAATGAGATTTACATAAGTAAACGAAAACATTTGTACATTAGACATTAAACTTTTAAGAGGGTGTGAATATTTGCAAATATTTGTATAAATGTATATATGTGTAGATTTCCACTTATTTACATAATCTCATATACATACGTAAACAAAAGCGCTGCGACGTGACTGCTTATTTTTGACGAATAAAAAAACTAAGTAAACAAAAGAACACAAACCATTAAATTAAATTGTAAAATTGAGAGTTACTGAACCTATTGACTGACTAAGTGCTGTCGCGCTCACGTTTTGCTAGATTAGTTTCATAACTATGCACATAAACAAGCACATACAAATATTATTATTCATATAATATGCTAATCCATTAAATAAATACATTTCACTAAACGAATAAACGAAGATAATGCAATTTGGAAAATTTGTGAATATAAATTAAACAAAAAAAAATTAAAATTAATTTTAGAAATTTTTCAATAATTAACTTCATACTTTGTTTATTTTTGCTACAGGCAGTACTTACTCTCTCATAATAAGCTGCTGCCTGCGCGGAAATGCAAATATTTTTACTTGTTTAAGAAATCAATTATTGAAATTTCAATACACATTTGACATACACGTAAACAAAAACGAAACCTCAGCGCTGCGCATTAAATTGTCTGGGAATTTTCAAAGCGGACGTATTGTATTTGTATTTTTATTTACTTTAAGTTTTTCTTTTTTAAATCGTGTTTTCTTTATGAGAGAATACAACAATGGAATGTAAGTATAAATACCTATGTAGATACATATATGTATGCATGAGAGAATTATAAATATAATAAGAACTAAAAATATACTAAGGCATCCGGATTTTTCACTCTAAAATGTTTACTTTAAACAAATATTTAGGACTAAAAGCCTTTATTATAGCAGAAAAATCAATGACTTTTGTATAAACATTGTCTACTAGTAGGAATCATTTCTTGTATACGAATATATTAGGTAAAGTAACAAGATTTAGTAATCTGTATCCCGCATTCTATAAATGCGACTGAATCACGCTAGATGGCGTTAGAGAGATGATGTGAAAGATGCTCCAAGTGAGGGAGACCAATTGTCGAAAATGTCGATAGAATAATGAAAATCGCAGAGTCTTACAATCATTCGAGCACTGTTTCGATTGCACAAAAAACTGTTGAAACAACTTGAAAAAAGACTGAATACATAAAGAAGCTCGATGTAGGGATGCCACATGAGTTAACGGGAAAAAACCTCATGGACCATATTTCCAACTGCGAATCGCTAACGAATTGTAACAAAATTGATTGACTCATTCCCAAAGCGTATAGTGACTGGTAATAAAAAGGGCATCACTTCCAGCAACGTCATACGGAAACGGTCGTGTCGTGGCCGAAGGACTGTGCGCCGCCACAAACGGTCGCTCCTTTGTTTGGTGGAATCATCCAATACGAGCTGTAGGCAAACTCTTCCTCCGGACATGCACTCTCAGCAATTAATCAGTCTGAAAGAGTAATTGCTCCGCAGCATTCAGCTTTGGCCAACAGGATGGGAATTCTGTTTCACTAGGACAACACCAGGCCACACACATCGCCAGAAGCTTCGAGAGCTTGGTTGGGAGATTCTTATGCATCCATCTTATTTGACTATGGCAAATGATTTGGCTGATAAAGAATTGGCAAAAAGATATCGGTGCAAAACGGAGCATATTTTCGAGATAAGTATAAAAAATTATTCTGAATAGACTGCTGTTGTTGTGGTAGTAGTTCTCCAATACCGCTTAGGAGCAGGCGAAATTAGTCTAAGCCAACGAGGTCAACTAATTGGAAGTCCCGGACACGAACTGTTTTGACGGGTTCGACCCAGAGAGAAAGGATGCAAAGAATTGTTTAGTATAGTACGGGGTCTCATTTCATGCCTGGATAAGTAGGAATTAAGTCGACTTCAAGATAGAGATCTTAATTGTGAAAGTATTACTTGGATCTCTCGAAGAGCTCTTCGCCTGCAATAGGTGGTTATTGAATGTCGAGAACGCCGTTCACTGGAATAGAGTTCAAGTGGGTGTGTTGACGGACTCTCGGTGAATGGCGCTTAAAACCTGAAGTTTCAGGTATCTACAATGAATGGTTTAGGCAGTGGGTTGATCCGTAGTTATTCAGAACAAAGCTTTTTATAAATTTATATAGACAAAATATGCAGCTGAAAAGTTAAAAAAATGAGCTAATTACTCTCCTGAGATGTTACTGCTGAAGTACCGAAGGGAATATTAGACCAGCAATATTAGTCTTTCATAGGCTCCATATATGATGGAATCTCAAAAAGGGAAAACACTAAACTCATTTGCACGTAAAATAGTAAAAAAACGAGTACAAGTATAAAAATTAAAAAAAAAAAAAACAACACCATGAGCAACAATTTTCCACCAAGTTTTTATTTATTTTTGTTTGGCACAAATTCAGTGTATCATGGGAACGCAATGCGTTGGCCGCTGAAAACAAATTGTTTATTTTTATGAATTTTAATTTATTGCTTTTTTCGTTTGGTTTTGCTTTTGATACTCATATACAAGAGTAGATATTTAAATGTATATTTATTAGCGGTACCCAGGTGTCTATTGCCACACAAAAATAAATATTGAAACAAGTGAAAAACTCTAGAATTTTTTTTATACATACATACATACATAGTACATATGTATATAGCATTTCAATCATATGTTTTGTTTCATAAATTTTGCTTATTTTTTAGTGAATATTTGTTTGAAATTTCTTTTTAACGGTACCAATGTATTAAGTGGTTGAACACTTTTACATAAATCCCTTCCCTTGAAATACAATTTTAATCTTTCGCAGCAGGGTGGGCGGAAATATTATAGTGAGGGATGTATTTTCTTGGTATGGCATAAGTCCGTACCGCAAAATGGGAAAATTTCTTAATGTGGACATTTTGAAAACCATATGCCTTCGATAACATGCCAATTAAATGTAAGTTTATGGCGGACAATCACCCCAAGCACTCGTATAAATAAGATATTAATTAGTTCAGTGAGTACAAGATCAATGTTTTAGATTGACCAGCCCACAGTTCTGAATTAAATCCTATGGAATGAAATCAAGACCCAAATAATAAAG
Source organism: Ceratitis rosa (assembly GCA_037013455.1). Classification (NCBI taxonomy): domain Eukaryota; kingdom Metazoa; phylum Arthropoda; class Insecta; order Diptera; family Tephritidae; genus Ceratitis; species Ceratitis rosa. The sequence goes on from JAWMAG010000037.1 coordinate 18,084,803, forward strand.
AAGAATTAAAAAAAATAGGACGATAACTGATCTTTCGTTGTCATACAAAAACAAATTTTCACTTAAAGGGTAAAGCCACTATAGGATTTTTGAAAACGCAATTTTTTATTTATTTATTTTTTTGCTCACAGGGTATCTATGGTATGTGTCCTAGGAATGATATGCAATTGGTTTTAAAGTAAAAAAAAAATATTTCAAATAGCTGAACTTTTTATTTAGCTGCAGCTCCTCAGAGCATGCGCTGAGTACAATGAAAACTTTAAACGCGTTTTTCTCAAAATCATACTGGGAGGAAGATTATTCGGACTCTATTGCATCGATTTATCTGAAATTTTGATGGTAGCTCCGCAAATAAATTTTTTTTGGAAGTACATACGTAGCCGTTTTTCGATTAAATGTAAACTTTTTTTAATAATTTAGTCAAAAATCAGTCTTTTTAAAAAAAAGTGTGCTGCTTTCACAAAAATTAGTTAAATAATAATAATATACGTATTTCCAAAGACCATAGTTTGTAGATCATAAAACTTTTTGCTTTTCTGTTCTAGGTCTCATACTTTAGAAGAAATCGGTCCGACGCCTTTCAAAAAAACATGGTTTAAATAATGGACTTTATCACCGCCATTTTGTAACAAAATCATAATTAAAAAATATTTTTTAATACTTCAATATATGTTCAATGAAATGATTAAATATAAATTCTATCCCTTTTCCCATATTCCTACAATACATTAAAAAATGAGTATATTGTTCAACCTCTAGACTTTACCCCTTAATTTTTACTTCTTTTTCTAGGTTGTGCCATTTATGAGCTTACCTTCTGCTCAAATATAAACGAGACTTTATCCATAACTCGACAAGGACAAGACATATGGCCATACTTTTTTTTTGCAGAACTGTTATATGTTTACATGTCAAATTTGAGCGCGATCTGTAACATAGTTTTTTTTTTACGGCACTATAAACAAGTCAACCTCGAGTGTGTTTTTCGAATTTTACTATGGAAATTAACGTTGAGCAAAAGAGTTTGTTTGAAATTTTGTTATTCCAATGGAATAAGTGCGACGGACGCAATGAAAATGGTATAAATGGTATAAGTCGTTTAAGGACGGCCGTACATCGCTGGAGAACTTGCCCCATGATCGTCGTCCAGCAACGTCAATAAACGAAGAAAATGTCGAAAATGTAAAGAAAATTGTGTTGGAAAATCGTCGTGTGACTGAAAGAGAGATAGCTAGTGAGCTCAACATATCAAATGGATCCGCTCATAGCATTATTCACGATGTTTTGGGCATGAGACGTGTGTCTGCTCGACTTGTTCCTTAAATTGTTGCTCATACGTCTCGTCTTGTACGCGATTATTTGACAAAAAACAACGTAAATCTTGTTCCGCAAGCACCGTATTCACCCGACATGGCACTGTGTGACTTTTTTCATTTCCCTAAACTCAAATTGCCGCTTCGTGGAAAGCATTTTCAGTCGTTTAAAGTCATAAAAGAGAATTCGAAGAAGTAACTGAAAGCCATACCTAAAGCGGCCTACCAGAAGTGTTATGAAAATTGGAAAAAAAAGTTGGCATATGTGTATCGGCTCTAATGGTGACTGTTTTGAAGGGGATAATATAAATATTGAAGAATAATTAACCGTTTTTGATATTATTATATTGAGCCAGTCTCGTTTATATTTGAGCAGAAGGTATTTTACCATCTTTTCCACATTTTTATTAATTTTAAGCTTCTCTTATTACTTAATGTGAAGAGTAAACTTTAGAAAAACACCGAAAACTTATTGGTCGATGATATTTTTAGCAATACAAAAGCTTAAGAAAGGCGACTTAAAAAAATATGCCATTTACCATATATGTTCATAGCTGTATATTTTATCTTTTTTTTCCAATTAATCTGCGAATTGTAAATCTTAATCATTTTTGGGCATACTTGAGCACAAACATTTAGTTCAGACACATTTACAGAAGACTTTGTATGGTATAAAAACGATTCCAAAGCAGGTGGCAACTCTGTTGAATTATAAATTTAACTATTTTTGAGTTCTCTAGTATTACACAACTTCACTTCACGCGTGCGAGTATTTATAAAATTATGTATTATCAAGTTGCAAGGTAACACCAAAAAACGCGCTCTTATTTTTATATATACATACATATGTACATACACGTATGAACATGCTTGCTTCCGATCTAGCTTAAGTTTCTATGCAAGCTTCAATCAATTTAAATTTTTTTTTGCATAAAAATCATACGTTCACAACAGAATAATAGCGTACAGACACGCACACACGCACAAATAATATAACTAAACGTGTTTGATTGTTTTCATATTTAATCTTACTTAATTCTCTGCATTTTCACTTTAGTTGCTTGTTTGTTTTTGTAATGTAATTTTAATTTAATTAACATTAAACACTGAGTTTAAGCAAAATAAACATAAGCTTTGCTGTCTGCTACATATCACATGGCCACCCAGTTTTACGCTTTACCGCTGCAGTGAACGGTTATTGATGTGGCGTATTGGTTTTGTAATTAATATTTACTATTTATTTGCATACTTTAAAATTATCAATAAAAATACATAAATATGCACAGAATACATACAAATGTTATGCATTTAGCTATGTAGTTGAATATGCATTGAGTTCGAGGGAAACTGCGCGTCGACACCCTGTTGTTAATTAAAAATCATTGTACTTTATTATGCGGAAATTGACGGCAACGTGCGAGTTCAACAAGAATATTTTTGTGTTTAGTTTTATGTCAAATAAAAATAAATACGGAAATATTTATGTAAATAAAAAATTGTTTTTATTCGATACCCAGATTGACCCAATTTGATGCACCAAATATTTATCACACTAAACATGGAAGCAAATAATTTAGTAAATTGAAAAGAAAACAAGGAAAAAGAGCTGTCTTGGCCTTCAAGTTCTTAGATGGTTCTTTGACGAATTTTTGATCCTCATATCTGAACCAATTGATTATGTGCGGACTATATGTTATAGTGGTCCGATTTGGCCGGTTTCGACAAATGATCAATACTTGCTATGTTTGGTTCAACAGACAAACGGACATGGGTCAATCAATTCAGCCCGTCATTTTGATTTTATCATATATTGTATGATAATATTATTTTTGCAATAGATGGCTTTAGTGATCTGTACCTCGCGCTCTATAAGTGTGATTCGATTACGCTAGATGGCGCTAGAAAGTTGATATTTTGTACTAAAAAAGATAACGGGAGAAGTGTTGATCACTTAACTCATTAGTGATTGATGGACAGCAGCAAAGAGAAAATACGCTGTAACCTACAAATTTTCTTCGATAAAGACGAAAACGCAGGTTATGCTGAAAATGTGAATAGTGTTTATGGTCCTATTACTGTAACAGTCAAAAATGCACAAAGGAATTTCCAAAATTTTCAAAACAAAAAAATTCATCACTCTGACGTCATTTCCGGTGACCCCACGAAAAAAGGCGCATCTGCGTTGAGAGTAAACCTTTTTACGGGATCATCCGAAGTGAAAGAACAAAATCATGTTTTCGTTAATACGAGTACCTTATACTATATTTTGGGCGAAGAAATTCAACAAAAAGTTAAAATTGGATTTTTGGGAATTTTTTTTTTTTACAAAAAATGCAAATTTTAGTAAATTTGACTGAATTTCTTTTTTGTAGTTGTTGTTTTTATTACCACAAAAATATTCCCCATATTGGTTTTCTTGGAATATTGCGGGAGTAAAAGTCTTTGGCTGGATAAAAATGCAACCCGACTGACGGACACTGTTGGATTTTAGTCCCCTCCTACAACGGGCATGCCTTATCACGGCTAAATTCTTAAGCCCCTAACTCACTGGTATTTTTCTTTAATAGTTAATTTAAAAATAAAAACAATACTTCATCCAATTCCTCGTGTATTGTAACTCTGGGGCCTCTGCAAAATTACAACAAGATCGGTTGAGTACAGAACTTTTGACAATCGACTTTGTAAACAGAGTTTCGAGAAAAACACGTCTGAAACTCAAAGTGCTGAGCATAACTGGCTTTGAGCGCACACCTTTCCAAAGCTTTATCTCCGAAACTTTTATACGCATCGATTTAAAAATTTAGGATAATAAGGGGGTGAAGATTCGGACTTAGTTATAAATTATTATAAATAGTGCGAGATACAACTTTTGGTTGCCGCTATCCAAAACCCTGCTTACTTGTACATTTTTTAAATATTTTTAAAAAGAAATGAAAATAAAATTTTTTTAATATTACTAACAGGCAGAAATTTCGCGCATAAGTACAATATAATAATTTATAAATTATATAAAGACAATTAGTCAAAACTTAATTTTAAAAGCACAATTAAAGCGATTCACTACAATACCGTTATTTGTATATAACCATTAAAATTTTATTAGTTAGTACTACACGCGATCAGTCGAAAGGCACATGCACATGCAAAATTAAATTTTGTGTTTTGTTAAAAATTCTTGTAGAGTAGATATTTATTAGCTTTTAGTTTTGTTTTTTCCTTCGCTCTCGAAAATTGTCAAACACAGAAAATTTTCAATGTCACTTGCAAAATGCGGTCAGTCAGGCAACAACAAAACGAAAATTGAGTTTTACTACTTATGTACGAGTAAATACATTAGTATGTTTATGTGTATACAATTTATTTTTACGTACTGTACGGCTTTTATTCAATACTGAGGCATCGCTAAGCGATGTGGTGAGAATCGTGTCACGATGGAAAGGCACCGTGAACATGGTTTCCTGCTATGCTTTACACTTACTAAGTGAAGAGTAATTGAAAAGGAAAATCTGCGCCGACGTTGAGAAGGAAGAGGAGTAGCAACAGTGATTTATCCTTTTATTAACTAGAGCCAATAATTTTTTTTTTTTTTTTGAGATGAATTTATTTGATTGTTTTTTTTTTGCTATGAAACTAAGTATACATCTTTTATATAGTATGGTATAACAGTACAATTTAAAAACAATTCAATTTACCATTGAATTTTCAAAACTATGCACTGCAATGGCACATCGGTGGCGTTTTTAGCACAATTTTTTTTTAACTCTCCAATATTGACTTTCGCGTTTTCGTATAGAACTTTTTTTTTTTAATTATTCTATTGATATCACAATAACAAATCACAATTATTTTATTTTTGTTTCATCACTGCACTAAATTTTTTTGTTATTGCCTTGTAGAAGTAATTAATTAATTAATTGCAGATCGCCGAACGCTTTGCTCGATCAATTTACGATTCGATAGCAGCATACACACACACGCAGGCAATTACGTTGCATGCCACACAAAAATACACACTTCTTCTCTTGAACATTTGTACAGACATTCATTCACTTGTATTTACATAAGTATTTTTAGATACGATTAGCAATGAAGTGCGGCGTACGTACGATCCTTTAAATAAATGGCAAGTGGAAAATTTTTTCAAATTACTTTTTGTTGGTGTTATTTGTAGGTCATTACAATTTTTATTGAACTATTTTTATTGTTGCTTTTTAAATTCATTTATCATTTTTAATATATATATTTCTTTAATAATTTACAAGATATCATAAACAAGTACACTTTTGTTTAAATAATTATTATTTGTATTTTTAGTAGAATTTAACATAAAATCACAATTTCACAGCAATTTATTTTCATTATTTATTATTACTTTTATTAGGGTTGAGACAGCCTTCACCGTTTTTACAATATTCGTCACAACAGCAAATCGAGCGGTGTTTTCACAAAAATCACATGTTAAATATTTACTTCCAGGCGGCTGATAGTGTTTTATTTTAATGTAATTTTGTATTTTTTATTAAATTTTATTTTTGTTTTATTTAATTTTGCAATTTTTTTTACTTAATTTTGTATTTTTTCAATTTAATTTTGTATTTTGTTTTCAAATTTAATTTTGTATTTTGTTCTCAAATTTAATTTTATATTTTTTTTTTTAATTTAATTAAGCATTTTTTTCATATCAAATTTGTATACGCGTTTGTGTACTATATACGTACGTTTTTTTAAATTATTTTTTATGTACATCCCACTAACACTTTATTGTTTACTAAAGAACGTTTTGGACTAGCATGTTTACGGTAAATTGTTAATTTTTCAACTGATCGTCAGCACACATTCGTGAATTGTTCAATGCGGCGGCGAACAGCGACGTTTGTACACCAAACAGCTGTTAATTTATCGATCTCTCCGCTTGGTGGCACGAACTCATTTTGAATACAAAATGTGAGTATGAGTGACAAGAAACTTATTTGTATGAGCATGCGTAATTTCACTAGAGACGTCAATACAATTGATAAATGTAAATCCCGAAAATCGTGCGCACCGATTTGAATGCATAAAGAGTTAAAAAAAATCCTTAATGTGAAGACTAACGTACACGTATAGTTCAGGAATAGGTATAAAATCCGAAAAATCGGCGCCTAGTTTTAATGCACTTTAAACTGGACTTAGTATATAAAGGGTTTCCCAATAAGAGATGTTATTTTGAATAACCTGCTGTTCCGGTAGATATCACTCTTAAAATGTTTGAAATTCACTATAAAAATGGTGAAAACCTGGCAGAGACGGTTCGTAAAACTAAAACATCTTTTGGTCATCGTGAAGCACCTTGTGGAACCACAATACAGATATTGGTGGAAAAAAATTGAGCTGTTGGGACAAATTAGTGATGAGAAGAATTAAACACGTCACTCAAAGTGTTGAAGAAACCTCAGGTTTGCCCCTTCCTGGTCGTTCTTTGGAATTGGCCCATCCACAAATGTAATTACAACGTATTTTGCATAAAAACTTGGGTCTTAAGGTTTATAAAGTTCAGTTAATACAAGAACTCAAGCTGGTCTTTGCTGATTTGGACCTTGAAATGCATGAAAATGATTTGAAATTTAATCGATAAATCATCTTGACTGATGAGGATCATTTCTACCTCGATGGCTACGTCAATAACCAGACCTGTCACATCTAGGCCTCAAAAAGGCCAAGATTTATTGTTGGAAAGCCTCTCCGTCCTCAACGTTTAACTGTTTGGTGACGTTTATGATTCGGCGGGGTCGTTAGACCTTCTTCTTTTTCTTTATTGGCGTTGGCACCGTTTACGCGATTATAGCCAAATCAGTTTTAGCGCGCCATTCATCTCTTCTTTTCGCTGTTTGCAGCCAGTTGGAAATACCAAGTCGCTCTCCACCTGATCCTCTTCCTCTGCTTCCCTCTGCGGGTACTGCATTGAATATTTTCAAAGCTGGATTGCTTTCATCCATTCGGACGACATGGCCTAACCAGCGTAGCCGCTGTTTCTTCATTCGATGAACTACATTAATATCATCATATAGCTCGTACAGCTTTGCGTTCGCCTAGAGAGGTCTTTACTTTTCAATTGCCTACTCAGTCCAAAATAGCACCTGATGGCAAGAGTGGTCATTGGACCTTACTTTTTCGAAAATGAGGTGGAGCACCAGTTACGGTGAATGCATTATGCTAACAATAGTTGATTAATGATTTTTTATGGGGGGAATTGGATGGTATTGATTTGGACAGCGTTTACTTGCCACACAAGCAACAAAACCATCGATATTTCAAGGGAAAAGTTTCCGGACCGTGTTATCTCCCGAATAGGTGATCGCAATCGGCCACCGAGATTTCACAGCTTACGACATATTCCTTTAGGGCCACGTGAAAGGAAAGGAAAGATAAGACCTCAAAGATGGAATTCCTGAAGCTTTTGAGGGCATTCCGTAGCTACTTTGCGATTTAGTGATAGAAAATTTCATAATAAGGATAAGGCCCTGTAAGCGTAGTCGTGGCGGCCACTTGGCTCATATTGCTTTCTATTATTAAATGCCATTATTAATGGCATATCTTCCTCTCTACGTTGAAATAAACATTCGATCATTTATCTCAATTATTAATTTCTACAACATCTCGAGAATATTATCCTATAGTTTCAAGACGATACGTATACAAGTTTCAAAGATACTGCTTTGGGAAAGGCTGTTTTTTTCGAAACAGTTTTTTCGAAGTCGGTCTCAAAAGTTCTCGAAAACTACTCTACCGATCTTTTTGAAATTCGAGATAGAATTCACAGGGAGTTGGGTCAGTCACAACAATTAAACAAAAATCTTGTCCAAATTTGACTAAAATTTGCATTTTTCTGTAAAAAAAAAATATATATATATACTAAAAAACCAATTTTGCTTATTTCTTTCTAGTTTATGGTATTAACTAAAACACGATTCTCATTTTTTCATAACAAACGATCTTGTCACGAGCTCTACTGTTAATGCAGACGCATTTTTTTCCGAGGTGTCACCGAGAATGACGTCACATTGACGGAGTTATGAATTATCTTTTTTTTCTTTTAATTTCAGAAATTCTTTTCTAAATGCAGAGCACCAACGAAGTTGCTCTTACAATTATTTATTTTTGAAGGAATGTGAAAAAAGAGCAATAAGAAATTTCGGGATTACAGTATTCACACACTCTCGCTCTCAACCAAATTAAAACTATTCTTATTTCTCAATTTCCAATTTGTGTATTTTGTTGTTATGTATGAGTATACATATGTACACTATAGGATCAATTGATCGTGCCTTTCGGTGGCTACTGATGAAAAGATGAACTGCCAATGACTAGCCCCCCGCAACAAATGAGTGATTTGTTGCTAAAAGCTCATGCAAAATAAAAGCTGAAAACATGTACATATATGTACATACATACATACAAATGTATTATGTAAACAAAGCTGAAGAGACGCAAAAGAATTTAAAAGAAAATAATAAGTAAAAATACAGTGAAAGCAGAAAAAATAAAGCGAATATTGACATAAAATTGAGGAAAAAAATATACGAAAACCTATAAAACAAATAAAGCATTTTAAGGTTGTAAAAAGTCTTAGGATTTTTTTTTATTATACACGTATATATTTAATTATTTATAGATTTTCGGCAAAATAACATATGGGCCAAAACCAAACAGCTTGCTGATACAAAAAATTTAACAAATGATTAAATGATAAAAATGATTAAATGTTATTTTCCAGGAATGTTTGCAATGTAATTTTCAGCTGTAGACAATTTCAACGAAAAAATAATCTAGAGGTCTTAAATGTCTATAAATCGCTACAAAAAAGCTGCTCGTCATTCAAAGCTTATCGGTTATCATACGACCATAATGCTCCGAATTGACAGTGGCAGTTTCACCGTTGTCAAATTGAGCATTATTACGAGTATACAAGACCTATTGACATTCTTCGGGTAGCTTCATAATTCCATCAGTATGGAACATTTGTGTTTTATCGGCGATCAATTTGACCAAATGATTTTGATCCGCCAGTTTAGTACCTTCAAGAGAGTTTTACAGAAACCGAGAAAGAATGTATTCAGATGGTGAGGTCAGGTTATAATGGATGATTCCCTTACAATTCACCACACTCGCATCATCTTGTTTGCCGACAATCCCGACTTTGAAATCGTTTAATGGTTCGATTTGTCGCGTTTTAGAAGTGTTTCATTGATTGTGATTCGGGCAATCAATTTTAAACGCTATTTGTTTTGTTTGCAGTTACTTACAATAGATCATCTCGGGCAAAAAAATTATTAAAAAATCGCCAATATTTTCACACGATTATTTTTCCAACTTTCGACATGGATTATCTCAGCAACAGTGCATCGATGAACTTAATTAAATTTATGGCTATGTAGCTCCATCGATGTCCAGTTTGTATCGATGGTACGTGGCGTAGATCACTCCAAGACGAATCTCCTGAAGTTCGTCCATCAATTGAAATCAGCTGTTGATGGGTGCAAACTAATATTTCAAGATCGTCATGTGACCTATCGTGAGACTGGGACAACTATAGGCATTAATGGGACTACCATACATTCAATGTTGCATGAACATTTGACTGTAATAAAATTTGTTCCAGTTGGATCTCAAACAATTTGCCAGTTACTCAAAAAAGGCTCGTGTCGATTGGTCGAGGGAAATGTTAAAAAAATACGAGTGCGGTGCTTCGAAACACGTCTCTGGCAGGTGATGAATCAAGAGTTTACTCGTCTTTCAAGAAACCAGAACGATCGACTGCCGAAGACGGATTACTTTTGACCATGACAATGCGAGCCCTTACACTGCAACAAACTGTATTTTGAGCACTCAAAACATCGATTAGATGAATGATACACCGTATGACTTCTTTTTATTCCCGTACGTAAAAAATAAACTGAAAGGACAAAGGTTTTAGACACCTGAATAGGCGGTTGATGCGTTCAGAACTCTTGTTTTGGAGATACATAACTCAAACAGAGTGGCTTCCGATAATTGGTTCAAACGCATGCAAAAGTGTATAGATCTTAATGAAGAGACTATTTTAAAAAACAAATAAACCGATTTTCTATAATTAATATTTCTTTTTGTTCTCTAAACCCGAAATCTAAACTACCACCCTCGTACTCCAAGTAGCTGCAGAGTAAAAGTTCTCGGTGTCTTTTAATTCTTTTTTTATTTATTAATACTTATAGTCTGAAAATTTAGGAAGGAAGGTTTTCTCGTCCCAACAAATAGGATTTTTGTTTACATAAAGAGGATTATTTTATTTTTGTTTCTTCATCGTCAGACAAAGTTCGATTGGCACGATCACCCGAATTTCATGTTAAGAATAACATATAAACTAGATAAGTGTGATTGTAAATCACTCATTCGTTTTCTTCCTATTTTTCTACAAAGAAATCTACAATGAAATGGACTTTAACTGAGGTCATTGAAAGTAAAATTAGATTTTTTTGGTAAATATTTTCGCGTGAATTTCTGAGACTTATTTACAGGAATAATTTTACAAAATGGCAAAAAAAGAAAAGACAAAGAAAAGTTGGAAATTTTATGAATATGACAGATGTCACAAAAGTTAATTGCAAAAAATTAAATGAAAAAAAAATAATTAAATGCAATAAATAATACTAAAAGTCCTGCCCATTTGTTTATTCTTAGATTTATATATAGGTATGTATGTAAATATATATTTACATTTGATTTATTTTCATTTGAGCTTATGCATATACTATGTTATATGCACGAATATGCATGTACTTGGCTATTGTTAGCTTAATTGAAGTGCATTGACGATCGTTGCTGATCACACACACACACACAGACTTTTCGTGATCGCCGGCAATTTAAATTGAACAAATTGATTTGTTATGTATTTCATTTTAATTTTCCTTCGAATAAGTAAATGATTTCATGTATGTTTTGTATATATCAACTAAGAAATAAAGAAAAATAGAAACAACCTTGAAAGCCGAAAGGTAAAACAGACACAAAAATAAAATTAAAAAGAAATTATATTCAAAAGCAGAGTGCCGATAAATATGGTCAAGTAAATGGTAATCCAATTTTTTTTTGTGCAATAGATGGCTTTAGTGATCTGTATCTCGAAAAATAATATTTTATACTCAAAAAGATAACCGTAGAAGTGTTGGCCACTTAACTCATTAGTGTTTGGGCGCATGTCAAAGATGGACAATCAAAGAGAACCTTCTAGAGATGCATGTAGCCAACACCGCAACATGTTAAGTTGAATATAGTAAGAGCAGTAATCTATGTGTTTACTGGAGAATAAACAGAACTGTGTGCTTATAGAAAGTTGTGCAGCTAGTAAAAAAAAATCAGGATTTGAGCATACAACCTCTCAAAAGGGAATAGAGAGTTATCTACAATCGCAAATGAGGCCAAGCTAAAGTCACGACTGCGAGTATCTATGGAAGCCGAAGGCTTTGACTTGAGTCAATACGTATTTCGTCCCGAGGAAGAAGAGACATCTACGAAAGATTTAGAAAAGATGGATGCGGAAGTTGCAGGTGTGTCTGAGATGTAATCATAGATGTCGTCGCAGATTTCATCACAAGTGCAAGACCATCTGCAATAATGGTCATTTTGATGCAAAAGATGCTCCACGGTGTCGAAGGCCATTTGTCGAAAATGTCGATAAAATGATGGAAATCGTCATGCGAGCACAGTTTCGATTGCAAAAGTCAGTTTGGAACACAAACAAGCTTGATATTAATGAGCATGAGTTAACGAGAAAAACCTCGTGGACCGAATTTCCATCTGTGAATAGTAAGAAAATCGACCCATTTTTGAAGCGGATGGTGGCTGGTGATAAAAAGTGGATTACTTAAAGCAACGTTAAACGAAAACGGTTGTGATCGAAGGGCAGTGAGCCGGCACAACCTGCTCTCCAAAGGCCAAATTCTTAAATCGTACCTCTGAAGGAAGCAGTCGCCCAGAAACGCCCAGTTTTGGCCAACAGGAGGGGATCGGTAGTGATTCGACAGATGCTCCGAGAACTTGATTGGAATGATCTATGTATTATTTCTCTGGTGAAGATTTGGCCTCAAGCGATGCCTGTGACAATCGATTGTTTAAATTTTTTTGCCAATAGGAAATAAGGGTTTCCAAATCGGATAATTCTTACTATGGTAAATAAAGCCTTACTTTTTAGTAGACCCAATATTTGCCTAATTTCAAAATGTAAAAAAACCTTGCTATAGACTGCGCTTTGGCAGTTTAAAATGCAAACTAAAAATTAGTTTGTTCTTACAAGTATAGAATGTAAAGTGTGCTGATCTTGTTTTTGGAAAAATAAAAAGTCTTTTGTAAATAAAAATTTTTGTTTCTGATTTTCTAGCGTCTGTCTTTGGAAACTAAACCCATAGAGTACAAATGATTGCTTTTAAAATGTGCAGTGTTTCGAACAGAATTGAACTGCCATTGATTGGGATAGTCGAAGGTGGAAGTCCAAAACCGGTTCGATGTGGGCCCTGTTAATTTTATTGAGAACCACATTTGGAAAATTTAAAGGACATAGAGTCATGGAGCTCAAATGTGTGTCCTCGCAAATTAGCTGGAAACCCACGACTTGTTGCTTCATAAAATATTAATTTTTTTGCTTCTTACCATATAATCTTCTTGTGGAGGGTAAATAACATAGTAAAAGTAATTGAAAATATATGTATAGAAAGAGTAGAAGATTGATGTTTCGTGATGTAATCAGATTTGATTTGCATGTATTGACAAATTCAGGCACAAACAACTATCCATTTACAAAAATATTTATTTTCGCATGCAAGCTTGATTCACCACCAATGTGGTGTACAAGGGAAACATATACATATGTATGTATGTATGTATGTATGTATGTATGTATGTAAGCACAATTTGATTTTGGGGGCGTTAACCAACTTGGCGCCATTCATTGCTGACTGTAGTTGGAAATTACATTTGGAAAAATTCAACTGCCACACCAACGACTCAAAAAGGATTTACTAACAAATCGGTATGAATGTGCGATTTCTGTGGCAAAGGTTGTCATATTAAGGTATACGTGTGTACTCGTATGTGTATTCCACAAGCTAAACTTTACTATTCAACGTAGAGAGCTGGTATATTTGCTTATCTCTTTATTGTGTGTGGTTAAATGCAAATTGGTTGAGAACTTTATTCCTAATAAAAATGTAATTATAACAAGTCGTTATTGATGTTGTTGCTATTGTAAGTTTGCGGCTTATAATGAACTGTAAACATTTAAATACATAAAAACATACATGAATATTCATAAAAAAATTTATTTAAATTTATAGATTTATTTCTTGTTAGCTGAGCGAGTTAATTTAGCGTGTAAGATGTTTAAAATACCGTTAACAAAAATCTGTGTTGGCAATTAATTTTGTTAAATGAATTAGTTTAGAATTTTTAAAACTTTTTTTGCATTGAAATAAATTAAATAAAAAATAATAACTTGATTTACAATATAATAAAATAAAGTACAACAAGAAAAATTAAGTAAGATAAAATAAAATTAAATTAAATATAATATAACAAAATAAAATAAAATAAATTTAAAATGAAATAAAATAGAATAAAAAAATAAAAAATGATATAAATTAAAATAAAATAAAATAAATAAAGTCAAATTAAATATTTTGAAATCAAATAATATAAAATTATAGCATAATAAGTAAAATGAAATAAAATACAGAAAAAATAAATAAAAGAAAACAAAATTATTTTGACTAAAATAAAATAAAACAAACTAAATAAAATTAAACAAAATATATTAAGATGAAGTAAAACAAAATAAATAAAATAAAAGAAAGGTAAAACTAAACAAAGCAAAATGGAAGAATGAAGTAAAATTAAATCACTTATAGGAAAACAAAAAAATTAAAAAATTTATGAATTAAAATTATGAGAAATAAAATAAAATAACACAAATGTAGGAAAATTAAAAAGATAAAAAAAATTAATTTAAGAAAAAAAAAATTAATAAAAAAAATAATAAAAAATTAAATTTAAAAAATACAAAAAAAAATAAACTTTAAAATACATAAATAAAAATTAAACAAAGTAAAATAAAACAAAAATAATTCTATTAAAATTAAATTAACTAATAATACACACTAAAATGAAAGAAATAGAATAAAGAGAAATGAAATAAAACAAAATATATGTTTATATTAAAATATAAAAATAAAAATAAAAGCGTAACAAAAAAAATTAAAATAAAACAATAGTAAAATAAAATAAAATACAGAAAAAAATAAAAAAAAAAAACAAAATTAATTTGAACAAAAAAAAAATAATAAACTTAATTGAAATAAAATAAAACAAACTGAAATATATCAAAAAAAGAGGACAAAAAATTAAAGTAAAATGAATTAAAAAAATTAAATTAAAATTTAATAAAACAAAGTGAATTAAAAAATATATAAATTACAATAAATAAAGTAAAATAAAACAGATAAAAACAAATAAGAGAAAGAAAATGAAATAAAACGAAATATAGAAGAATAAAATATAATAAAACAAAATAAAATTTAAAAGACATAAATTAAACAAAAAAAGTAAAAAAAAAAGAAAAATAATAACCAAATTAAATATAATGAAATTAAACCAAATCAAATGTGATGAATTAAATTAAAAAAAAAAAAAAAAACAAATAGAACAAAGAAAGGAACAAATAAAGTAAAAAAAGACTGTTTCTTGAAAGACATCAAAGGAAGAGATTTTTGCACCGGATCGTGAATGGAAATAAAAAGTGGATGTCCTACGATAACCCCAACAAAAAAAAATACTATGCCAAGCCTGGTGAAACCGTTCCTTTATCGTTTACAACGAGCCAAGAGAATAACATCCACGGTTCAAAGGTCGTGCTCTGTATATAGTGGGACCAGACGGGTGTGGTGTATTATGAGTAGCTAACACCAGGGGAAACTGTTGATACAAAACGTTTTCTACTACAACTAACACGTTTGAGTCATGCATTGAATGAAAAACTCCTAGAAACGACCGAAGGGCATGACAAAGTAATTTTTCAACATGACAACGCTCGGACCCATGAGGCTATAACGGTCAAAAACTACCTGGAAACCTTGAAATGGGAGATTTCACATTACCCGCCGTATTTTCTAGACCCTGTTCCTTCCGACTACTGGCATATTTGACGGATGCAAAACGATTTGGGGGGCTTTTGTGTCTTTTGAAGAAATTACAGATTGTCACAATAATTGCAGCAAGGGCAAAAAGGACAAATTTTTTCTAAAATTACAAGAGAGATGGGAAAAAGTAGTCACTTTCGACTTTGAACTATGAATTTGTTATCATTTTTTCAATAAAAATCACCTTTTTAAAGACAAAAAACGGACCATATCATTTTGTAATCCCAATAATAAAATAAAATTAAATGAAAAAACTATAATTAATTAAGATGAAATTAAAAAAAAAAAAAGAAAATAATATTAAAAAGAAGCAAAAGAGAAAAATAAAGTAAAATGAATTAAATAAATGAGTGAGAAAAATTTCAAAAGTTCACGTGACCATAATACACACATGGCCAATATAATGAAGCTAACAAACAACTTGGTATACACGTACGAGTATGTATGTACACACGTGTATGTTAAATGAGCTTTTTTCACTCACTTCATGACCCCAATGTGCAAATTTTTCCATAATAAACATTTTTCACTTACTGGCGCACAAATATGTATGTATAATATGTAGTAGTGTTTAGTATCCTTATACAACGTGTATGTGATAGAAAATATGTATATATGGTATGTACGATTGCATATAGAGACATGCTTAAAGAGGTCACATCAAAAACAAAATGACACCCGCGATTAAAAGACTATTAAATCGTACACATATATTTGCATATATATGTATGTATGGATATATAATAACAGTAAATAACGTAGTACCACCAACTTTTATTTATTTGAAATGTGATATGCAAATATATTTGCATGTCCTTTAAACGAATTAAATTGCTTTTTGAATATGAATCTATAATCTTTTTTTTTAGAATCCTCAATGGCTTTGGTATTTGTTATTGGCCACTTTTGTATAGTATGTTTCTTTTTCAAAGTGTTTCGTTTTCGAAATAAGATACCATTTTAATTTTAATTATTAAATACTTTTGAAAACCCTTAATGATTTTGAGAATGGATCCAAAGTACTGGAGACAGGAAGGAAATGAAATATAAGCTTATTAATACCTCATAACACAAGGCTCATCTATGCCAAGATAAATTTGAATTTCCTGAATTTCGTTATTACTGTAGATCTCAGACTCAGAAGACAGAGAGTTCGACCTTCTTTACAAGTCGACTGAAAAATAGTCAATAGACTCTAATGCCCATTTAATTACTTCCAATGGCCAAAAAAATGACTTTAAAAATTCAGAGATTTCGTAAACAAACCAGTGTTGATTTCCCTGTTAACAATCTTACTAAACATCAGTGCACGAATGGGTCAAAACTGGTAGGTAGTGGAGTCTTGGGATCTGCAAATCCTTGCGACTGCAGGATCACAGTAGGATTTTTCAAGCGAAACTGGTGGCCATACAGGAAGCTGTCAACTGTTTAGGTCAAATAGTACTCGCAATGAAGTGTATCTGTATTTTCTTCGATAGTAAGGCTGCACTAAGAGCCCTGGAGTCTATCACAATAAAATCAGAGACGATAACAATAAATGCGACTAAAATCAAAAAGTTCCCGTGATAGTCGGGTCTTTATATCAGAACAGCCCAGATATTTATCCGGCCAAGGACCATCACTCTCGCAATATTGTCCAAAAAATTCAACATTAAACGTTATGGCCAAGCAGTTCTCTTTGAATCTAGTAGATAAAGAGAGATGGCAAACGAGCTTGCAATGAAAGGCACTTCCCTTCTACTTTCGCAGTCAAAGAAGAGTCTGGACATGGTACTCTTCACTTGTAAGCTCATAATAGGATAGTCTTTCATTGCAGATGCGAATTCAAGATGAAAAAGTTTAAATTATTGAATACCTGTAATTTAATATCGGCCACATGGAGAGTTGTCCATGATAATGTGCCTTCTTAGGAAGGCACGCGTAGAGAAGGGGCGTAGAATTAAATAATTTCTGCAGTAGTTGATATTTTAAAGTACTTAAGAAAAGTAGAATAAAGTCACTCGGAGCGGCAAGCTTGGAAATGGCGAGTGACAAGTTACGTCGTTTGCTCTGTTTTGCTCACTCCACAAACTCGTTTGACTAGCGGGTGGGATTTCCCAGTGGTAACACAATGGGCTCGAGTTATGGCCTAAGTGTGCTGATGCCCGGCAGTTTCTTCAATCTAACCTAGCCTATTCACGAAATGCTATGGAGAAATAAATACAACGCGTGAGTCGTGTGAAGCTGTCATGTTATTTTGTTCAGTATTGTACCGTACAAAAGTTCTAAGAAGATCCAACGTTTTCGAGCCAAATTTTGTTCAGCGATGAGGCCCATTTCTGGCTGAATGGTTATATAAACAAACGAAATTGCCGCATTGGGATGAAGAGCAATCTGCAGAGATTCAAGAGCGGCCATTTCATCCAGAAAAATCAGTCCATATTTCTCTAAATATGATGCTGGTGAGAACGTAACCGTCAATGGCGACCGTTAACGCGCCATGATAACCGACGATTTGGTGCCTGAAATTGAAGCTCGTGATCTCGGCGACATTTGTTTTCGACAAGACGGCGCCACTTCCCACACATCGCATAAACCAATGGATTTATTGAGAGAACACTTTGGTGAGCATATAATTTCACGTTTTGGGCCGGTCTATTGGCCGCCAAGATCGAGTGATATCACACCGTTAGACTTTTTCCTGTGGGATATTTAAAGCCTAAAATCTACGCGGACAACTGAGCCTTAGAAAGCAATAGCGGCATGTGGCAGGTCTGTTTGTAAATTTAATTAATTTTTTAATATTTCTCAACAATTTAAGCTTGCGAAGTTTAAATGTTTAATATATCAAAAAACAAAAAAAAAAAGCAAAAACCATTTGCACTTACCTCCTCAACCGCTTCACACTCGAATAGATAAATATGCAATAGTGGATCACGTGGATCCTTCATCAAGTACACAAGTCCAGTGATGGGACCAAGAAATTCCATGCAATTATTCGCATTTCCGCCATTCACTGCATCGTTAGTGCCACCACCAACATCCACACCACCTCCACCACCATTTGCAGCTGCCAACGCCGCCTGCTCCCGTTCACGTTCCCGTTCGCGTTCACGCAATGCAGCGCTCGAAGATAGTGAGCCGTATGAAGTAGAGGTGGTTAAAGTGGTGCCACCACCTACACCTCCACCGCCACCGTTATTGGATTTCAAACCATACGCAGTATTGCTACCATTGCTGCCGCCGCTACTGGTGAAGGCTTTCAATTGGAGAAAACCATTGCCGGCACTCTTGCTGTTGCTCTGCTTATGTACTATGCGACACATGCCGACAATGTGCTTGAGTGGATGACTGAACTGTAATTCGAAATCGGAATTGTATGACTCAAGGACGCCATTTTCGATGCCAACCGAGAGCTGCAAGGAAAAAGTGTAAAGGGGGAAAATAGTAAGTAAATAAGTTGTAATTGCAAAAGAAAAAGCAAATAAAATGCAAAAATATTTGAAATTAAATGCGAATTTAATGCAATCTGCTGGCTGGCTGGCTGGCTGGCTGGCTGGCTGGCTGGCTGGCTGTAGGGTTGAGCGCACAGGTCTGTGGGTTAAGTGCTGGGGCATATATTTAAGAAAAAAAATAGTTATAATAAAGGGTGGTTAAATTTTCAAGGGCCGATGTTGATTTTGAATAAAACACAAACTATTTAGGAAATTATTGAAATTTTATTTTATTATGATATATTGGTATTACTCAATTATGTATGTAACAAAATATCGGCCAAATGAGCGCCGCGACCTCGGCGGCACACCTCCATACGATGGTCCAAATTTTCGATGACGCTGAGGCATAGTGGAGTTTCTATGCCGTTAATGTGCCGAATTATCTCATCCTTTAGCTCTTGAATTGTTGCTGGCTTATCGACGTACACCTTTTCTTTCAAATAACCCCAGAGAAAAAAGTCCAACGGTGTCAAATCACATGATCTTGGGGGCCAATTGACATCGCCATTACGTGAGACAACACGGCCATTGAATTTGTTGCGCAAAAGAGCCATTGTTTCGTTAGCTGTGTGGCAAGTGGCACCGTCCTGCTGAAACCACATATCGTCCACATCCATATCTTCCAATTGTGGCCATAAAAAATTAGTTATCATCTCACGATAGCGAACACCATTCACAGTAACTGCCTGACCGGCCTCATTTTGGAAAAAATACGGCCCGATGATGCCGCCAGCCCATAAACCGCACCAAACAGTCACTCTTTGTGGGTGCATTGGTTTTTCGACAATCACTCTTGGATTCCCATTCGCCCAAATGCGGCAATTCTGTTTATTGACGAATCCACTGAGGTGAAAATGTGCCTCATCACTGAAGATGATTTTCTTCGAAAATTTTCATAATAAGTCTGGATAACTTTAACACGTTGTTGGATTGTGTATCTCTCCATGGTTCAAATTGAGTAAGTCTGAAATAGAGAAATGTCAAATTAAATTCGGAAAAAAACTTGGCGTTTAGGTGTGGTTCACATTCAGCATCGGCCCTTACAATTTAACCACCCTTTAAAAGCATTTTCCTTTTCATTTTTTCTTTCTATACCACTATACCAGTGCGCTGCAACATGTCAGTCATTTACCTATGCGATTTCCGCATCGCTTGCCGCAGTGCTGCAAGACTACGAACACGACTGCACATTATTATTATTATTACGGCTTAACGAAGTATAAAATAATAAAATGTGCTGGAATAAATAAATATGAAAGCAGTCAGTCATAAGGGCAGCGCGTGCACAGCCCCATACCGCAGAGCTGCAAACAAACTGCCACAAGACGTCTCTAAATGGCCTGCTTTTGGCGCGGTTGTTGCATCCTTGCTGTTGCCAACTCGTGCATCACTTATTTCCTGTGCGCCAGTTAGCTCTCAGACAGCCCCACTTCACCTTTGCCACCTTTAGTTGAGCTTTAGTAATGAAAAACAAAACCTTTGCCAAGTTGTTGTCTACTCTTAAAAGGCAAAACTTTGCCATTGTTATATTATTATTCAATAATCTCAGTTTTTTTAACATAAGTTTCACTCCCTGCGCCGTTCTACGTGATGGCATTCGCGGTTTTTTTTTTTTGCGTTTTTGTTTTTCGGAGACAAAGTGTCATATAAATTAATTAAAATCAAAGTGGTGTTCTTTTTCAATTAAAACTATAAAAAACTATAAAAAGAGAAAAGGGAAATAAGCTTAAAAAAGTTTTGCAATCGCCAAAGTGCAAGTCTGCTGCGAATTTGCGCTCAATTAAGAAGCGGAAACAGTGCAGTCGTCGCAGGATAGCCAGAGATTTCTCTTAATTTGTAGCTTTTTTTTTTTTTTGAGCAAGCGCGTCTCTCATGCTGACTTGTAAGCAAAGCTCATAATTTATTTCTGCAGGATATGTATGTATGTATATATGTATGTAGTACTCAATTTCCTTTTTCATATTTTTTCTGTCACTTTTTTTGAATTCTCACTTCATTCCATTTCCTTAAATATCAATTTACTACCAATTAGCACTCAATGGAAGCATTCTTTTTTTTACATAGCTCAGTGAGATGATCGGCAAAGTTTTCAGATAAAACTGTTTGTCGCTTAGCAACTTTGGTAAGAACTTTTAAATACAAAAAAAAATACCGAAACATTTGAATTGTTTTTATTAACATCAAATTAATCGTCACGATATGCAGACTTCATTTGAAAAAATTGGTTGTATGGAGGCTATTTGATATACTTGCGGCGGCTGTTAAGCTCGGGAACTAAGCTAGTTAGAGATGACATATCATCTGGTTACTGATAATACTAACTACGGTACTCATTATTAATATAAAAAAAATAGTAGACCCAGCGAACTTCGCCTCGCCTTAATTACATGCCTTTATATTAAGAGTGATAATAACATTATGTAGTTAGTTCAAGCAGCCCATACGAACGAAAATAAAAAAGCAAATTGAACCATAAAAAAGATTATTAAGAACCAGTTTCTGCATGTTAATCTAAACGATAAGCTACATATAAATTAAATTTCAAGTAATTAGAATCGTAACTAAGATTATCTTGCACGAATCAGTCCCCGAGATTCGAGTTGAATTTTATTTCGGTCCAGCCGTTATCAATTCTGGAAAAAGTATAAATTGTTTTCAACCTAAGGGTTTCCGAGCATAACATCACCCAGAACGTTTTGTCATTTAATCGTGAATTATTTTATTTACAGGGAATTAAAAAATTCATCTCGGCCGAAAAATGGAATTAAATGAACATTTTCGTGTGATCATTTTTCACAACTTTCGACGTGGATTATCACGACAAGAGTGCATCGATAAACTAAAATCTTTGTATGGCTATGAAGCACCATTCTATAGCACTGTGAAAAACTGGTACAACGAATTCAATCGTGGCCGACGATCGCTCAAAGACGAATTCCGTGAAGGTCGTCCAAAAACAGCCGTTGTGCCAGAAAACATCGATGCCGTACGTGAACTGATAATGCAAGACCGTCATGTAACATACCTTCAGATAGAGGAATGCCTATGCATTTCTCCCACCAGCATATATTCGATACGCATGAACACCTGGCCGTAAAAAAGGTTTGTTCTCGTTGGATCCCGCACAATTTGACAATCGCTCAAAAAAAGGCTCGTGTGGATTGGTGTAAAGAAATGATGAAAAAATACGTTTATAAGATCATCACAGGTGACGAATCATGGATCTATACGTATGAGCCCGAAACAAAACAGCAATCGACCGTGTGGGTCTTCCAAGACGAGCCAAATCCAAAAAAAAAAAAACCATTTTCGTTGATAAATATTCGTATTTTCATTATTAGGCCAGAAATATATATAGCAGCCTACGTATTACTCAAAATTAACCACATGTCTCGTTCTGAGAGTTATTTTTTCTCTCACTTGGATACAATATATCTCTTCTGCATAATGCATTGAATTGACAATTGTCATAGCGCAGGTTATGGAATTGCTCGTCTTTTACGCTCGGTGACCCTTGGTCCACTTCCGAAAATTTTTATTAATCCAAACCATAGAAACGATTTTTTTTCGAATAGATCGGTGCTAGGTACTATTTCTGGAAACAAAAGTAATGTTCCTGCTAAGCTAAGTTTCAAGTAAATTTAATTATAAATTCAAAGTTTTTTAAGAGATCAGTCACAGGTTCTCCTCCCGGTGTGAAAAATAGGTATGTGAAAAAATGCACATAAAATTTCATTAAAATCGGTCAAGCCGTTTCGAAGCAGTATCGTGTCTAACACTGTGACACGAGAATTTTAGATATTACAAAGCATTATAATAGATAGATTTCATTAGGTTCATTAACATTTCCTCGAACATGCAACAACAATATCTCAATGGAAACTCGAAATTTGGATCACCGCGTTGTGATTAAATTCGAAAGAATTTGGACAATCAAATTTTAAAATTTTAAAATTTTAAGCAACAATTTTTACGGTTGAGTTTTTAAAGTGCCGTATTGGAAAAAATACAGCGGATCTTCACGGAAATATGTACATACGGAATACTGCTTTTGTAATGTAACTGAAACGATTTTGGTAGAACATAAGGGCTAATGAATTTTGAGTGTAAGTCTGGCCAGGAATCAAACCCGTGCTACTGCAGAAGATAGGGTAAATATGAGTCTTCAAGAATATAGGTATATGAAAAATTGATCTAGAAAGACACCTTGCGGGTTCACATGAGTTCTCTGCGATTATTATCGATATCCAATTAAAAAAGGAACATGTCAAGAATGCGATTTTAGCTGATTTAATACGAAATACAAACTCTTTGTTTCACCATCTTTAAGGTCCTTTAGTTGTACACAGAAATGTATGCACATATTACTTTCTATCATGAAGAACTCCGAATTTTACAAAAATTTTAAGAACAAATACAGTAACACATGGACTGAAAAGTCCCGGACCTAACATATAGATGGCGCTGGTTTCATTGCTCATGGGGTTATGTTGTGAAAAATGCTTATTCAATAAACATTTTATTGAATCTTCTAATCGCCCCACCACTGATCTTATCAACCTGTTCGTAGAAAAAGCGCTTAGCTTTGCTGAAGGCCCTACGACAGTTCCTTAAGAAGTTTTTTGTAGCTCGCCGGTGTCCAAGACTTGTCTAATGTAGATTCGGCTTTGTGCCTTCGCCTTCGTTAAATGGCTTAATGATCCTTTTTATAATTTTCTCAACTACCGAGTCGCTCCCGATATAATACTCAACTCTTCGTGTACTGTGAATGGATTTAGTGACCGATCTAAGTCTGTTACATGTTATTCACAGTTGTGTTTGTACTAGTCACGATACATTGAAGACAATTTATCTATGATCAGAGTTAAGCTTGCACGCGACCTCGACCGGAACTTCAAGATGGTACTAATAAGATTTGTATTATATGTTTATAAGTATATTTTTTTTAACTTATAAACTATTATGTTCAAACGTATGAGAAAGAAAAAAGAGTTTTCAATATATTAGTCTAGGGAATGAGCTATCTATGTTCAAGATTTCAAGAAAACCGAAATTTCTCTACACAATGACATGGGCAAAAAGCCATATATATTCCATATATCTAGAAAATCGAACCATGAATACTATTTTTTGAATAGATTGGTTCCAGATCCACATCTCTAAAACAAAAGCTACTTATGTGTTAGTCTAGGCATAGAGCTATATACCTCTAGATCGGTTTCGAGTTAACTTCCAGAAAGAAAGATTCTCCACCTATTAACCTTGACAAAGAGCCATCTACACATGTTCCACATATCAATGAAAACTGAACAATCGTATCGATTCCCGGCCCATTTCCCGAAAGAAAAAAGGTTTCCGACGTTAACATGTAAATCGAACCATAGATACGATTTCTCCTGAAAGAAAGTGTAACCGATATTAATTTAGAGCCAAAGCTAGCTCTGTACAAAATTTATGTAAATCGAACGATAAATGAAAATTTTTTGATTAAATGGATTCCGGAAAATCTTATCAGATGCCTACGTCATGCGCAGAACACACTCTTCAAGTTTCAGGTTTCTACGATCAGTGGTTTAGGCTGTGGGTTGATCCGTCAGTCATTCGGAATAATGAGTGCTCCAAGGAGACCTCTCATCCCCCGACACAAGATTTATCGCTTCACTATAACAAATAGTTACATCTGAAGCTTCCCTGCTACACTTATTCATAAAGGTTAGAGATAACAGTGAGTAGATTCTTAAACTTAAGGTACTCGAACAGAGTCAGCCCCCTATCACTACAGTCTGAGCTACCTCCAAACTGTGTGATGGGAGTTAGCATCTGCTGCATAATAAGTTGCATATCTGTTTGTATGTATCGTATTATATAATGAATACATTTCTTTTTTAATTTTTTATTTACTTTTTTTATTAAAAACAAACAATTAACTGTTGCTTTATGTTATATTTGTTTATCTATCATTTTAGAATAATAAAATATTCTGTAATGTTTTTTTTTTTTTTGTATTTTAAGTTTACAGTCACACGATGTAATTACAATAACAAAATCAATATTTCTCAGGTAATCAGTATAAGCAAGCCACTAAGATATTACTTTTAAAGAATATGAAAAAAAATGCAAACATACATACATATGTAAATAAATGTGTGTATGTATTATATCTATGTTCGAAAAGTCAA
Organism: Ceratitis rosa; assembly: GCA_037013455.1. Classification (NCBI taxonomy): domain Eukaryota; kingdom Metazoa; phylum Arthropoda; class Insecta; order Diptera; family Tephritidae; genus Ceratitis; species Ceratitis rosa. The sequence goes on from JAWMAG010000037.1 coordinate 18,109,975, forward strand.
AAAAAGCCTAAGTCTTGAAATTTGTTTAAAGGAGTTTTTTAAAGTTTCGCACTATAGAAAATTCAATAAGAATTTTCCAAATGGCATATCTATAATATTTTATCATGGAACCACTTAATTATTGTTAGTTACTGTTCTAGGGATAATATGTCTTCCATAGAACATAAATAAAAATTAAAATTAATTATTGATATAATTTGTAACAGCGAACGATGTTCCATAACTCGACTTAGGCTATTCTGTCTTGTAACTATTGATACATATACATATATATTTGCATACATAAAATCTATTCAACAAACGGTATGGAGTAATTTACTTAAATAATTGAAAGGTATAGTTGCTTATATGAAAAAAAAAATATGAATGATTGCCACGACAATTTGTGACGCAAATTACTAATGGGAAATGAGATGTTGCCACAATTACTACCACAACACTACTAAATACGATTGGGCTGAGCACAGAAAATACAATAATACCCAACAATTACAATTTAAACAATATGAAAAAAATATGTATGTAAAAGCTTCACAAAGTGTAATTGTCCAATAGGCAAATGCTTATTAGTATACCGTTAGAAAAATGATAACATGAATAAGGTAAATACGAGTGTATACCCTACGCCAATGTTGGAGTAGTAGTAGCGAAAATTCTAAAAAAAATTCTAATTTCAAATTGGTATTGGCGCTATCTCTGAAGAATTCATCATTAGCAGAAATAATAACAGTAGTTCGCACCGCAGCGATGAAGCTGATGGCGTTACATCCTCAGAAGGTTCCTGCTTAGTGTGCTCTACGGGCAGAAGAAACGATTGGTACATGTTATTTCAAAAATGAAGCCGAACATAATCTTGCGATTTAACACCGTTGGACTATTTTTTGTGCGGTATTGACGCCTTGGAAGAGAATATTCGGCGCGTTATTACTGACATATGGTATCAATTGCTGTTGGTTGAAAAGTTTCCACGCCCGAAATGAAAAAAACTGTTTTTGATTTTCTTATTCAATATAATCTTCCTTAACTTCAATACACTTATTCCAATGTTCCTCAAATAATTTTATGCCATACCTATAAGGATTTCCCGAAAGCTCTGTTAAATTATCCGTCTACGGCTGTAATTTGTTCTTTATTCGGCAAAAAACACTTTCCACGAACGAGTTGTTTCAGGTTTCTGAAGAGGTAGTAGTCGCTGGGAGCCACATCTGATGAATACGGTGGGTGCTCAATTCTGCTTTCTTCGTTTCTGCTTTAATTCGTTGAATTTTGTGTTTGTTAAAATGCCTTTGTGAGGAGGTGCATTGTCTTGATGAAAAATTATGTTTTTGGTACTGCAAACCAGGTACGTAGGCTGCTATATATAGGTCTGGCCTAGGCAACACTAAGTGTTGCCAGGTGCAATCTGACATTTCCATTGGAAAGTTTAACATTTTTTAGCATAACATCACTCAGAACGTTTTGTCATTTAATCGTGAATTGTTTTATTTACAGGGAATTAAAAAATTCATCTCGGCCAAAAAATGGAATTAACTCGTGAATATTTTCGTGCGATCATTTTTCACAACTTTCGACATGGATTATCACCACAAGAGTGCATCGATGAACTAAAATCTTTGTATGGCTATGAAGCACCATCCTATAGCACTGTGAAAAACTGGTACAACGAATTCAATCGTGGCCGACGCTCGCTCAAAGACGAATTCCGTGAAGGTCGTCCAAAAACAGCCGTTGTGCCAGAAAACATCGATGCCGTACGTGAACTGATAAAGCAAGACCGTCATGTAACATACCTTCAGATAGAGGCATGCCTATGCATTTCTCCCACCAGCATACATTCGATATTGCATGAACACCTGGCCGTAAAAAAGGTTTGTTCTCGTTGGATCCCGCACAATTTGACAATCGCTCAAAAAGAGGCTCGTGTGGATTGGTGTAAAGAAATGCTGAAAAAATACGATCGTGGTGCTTCAAAAGACGTTTATAAGATCGTCACAGGTGACGAATCATGGATCTATGCGTATGAGCCCGAAACAAAACAGCAATCGACCGTGTGGGTCTTCCAAGACGAGCCAAATCCAAAAAAAAAACATTTTCGTTGATAAATATTCGTATTTTCATTATTAGGCCAGAAATATATATAGCAGCCTACGTATTTTCTCACGAATTTTTGCATCTAGCTGATCCATTCTAAAAAGCTACTGCGATAACCTTATTTGCTGATCGTTGTGACTTCACTTGCTTTGGAGCTGAACAAACAGCCTACTGTAAACGTTTTTGTTTCAGTTTAAGATCATGGTGGTAGATCCTAGTCTCATCCATAGTTAAAAAACGACGCAAGAACTCGGTTTTATTCTGCTTAAAACGCTCCAAATTGTGCTGAAAGATTTGTTTGGAGCTAGTAGAGCTATTTCTTGGTGAGCGCAGAAACTCTTCAATGAAAAAAATTGGGGCTCTCGGCTGGAATTTATTTAAGCCATCCACGGCAGTCACTTGCCCGAAATTCTTTCCAATACATAATGACAAACCCTTATTTTTTATTTATTCTTTAAATCAATTTGGTTTACAAAAAATACCATTTATTTCGGAGGAACCATAATTCCCCGTGTGTAGTATTTAACTAGTATGAAATTGATGCATAGTTGGTCAATGGCATTTCTTATGACAACGCAGTGTTAAAAGTACTAATTTCTAATACATGGAAAAATTATCAGAAACTATTTAGTATACAAAGTTTTAAATCTTCCCCTGCTGGGAAAATTACGTTAAGCGTATATCAATAACATACAAGGGTTGAGCGTGGAAAATAAGACTACTCACAAAACAAAACCACACGTTTTTTCAACATTCATTCATTCTTCAATATTCATTCTGTTTCGGTAAAACAATTAGCTAATCTGGAATTCTTGAGGTTATCTGTACACAACATTTTCTAAACTTTGGACGCCGACTTTTGAATCGGAGGTTTTTCGAGAGTTAGATCAGGAGAGAAGGGTGTATTATTAATGGTAAATATGGATTTTTTTCTTCGAATAATAGAAACCACTAAACGCTTTCACTTCTCAAACTGCTTGCACTTGTCATCCGTCACAAAATAAACAATCCTAACACTTTTTTTTATCAAATTTTTTAGAAAAACTCATAGAGTATTCTTAATAAAACTTAATATCCACTGAAGGAGAATCTCGTTTTCCATGGGATTTACATTATAAACTACTTTGTAATGATACAAATGTAATTAGAAAAGTATTTACACTCATGATTTTATTATTACATCAAAATTATATAGAGATTTTCTCATAACGCCTGTGGCGAAAGACTAATTGTGCCATTATCGGTTTTACTTGGATAAACTTGTAATTAAAATTTACTTACTTGTGTAATTCATACTTAATAAACCCGCATTAAGAAATTTGCATACACATTAAGAAATAGATATTAAAATTAATAAAGTAGCTTGAATGTTGAACCCAGTTAAACTCTCTCGTAATATTTGCTTCTTGGTAGGTATATTTATTGAAGTAATCCTACTAGGCGGACGAAAGCCATACCATATCTGTAACCAATCCAGTCTCTTCAAATTTCTTTAAAATTTAAAGAATTGCTTAAGTTTTTGGAGGATTATGTGAACCATAATCTCCTTGGCCGCAATAGCCGAGTGGTTAGTAATGCAGCACTGCCATTCTGAATACCAGGGTCGAGTCCAGATTTGACCAAACATCCAAAATTATAGAAAATCAAGCCTTCCAAGTGTATTTTGCCATGAAATAAAAAGCTCCTTCAACAGCTTCAGCGGTTACAAAGCACCACTTATATATTTTTATATAACCTCCTCTTAAAGCACGAAACGAGGCTATATTTGAGTCACCAATTGTGTGGTATGTTTTGACGGCTCAAAGTACAGCACTGTACTTTTGAAACCACAAAATGTATAACCATGTGTTATGTATCGGTATAAATATTGATGGGTCTATCTCTTCTTCTTCTGCCACTTACATACTTCGGACCAAAGTTTATATACCATTTCCTCTGCTCCCATCCATGTTAATGTCGCCGTATATCTCATATAGCAAAACCTTTCTTTCGAAAACTTCTAACGTCGGCTCAATAGATGTTGTCGTGGTCCATCTCCACACCATATTCCAGGAGGAAGAGTGAGCAATTTGTAGAGTTTGGTCTTTGTACGTCAAAAGAGAGCCTTACTTTCGTCTTGTCCGCGTTCACCAACCAAACCCATTTATAAAAGATTATACCTTCTCTATTCAACTCTGCAGCTTGTATTATATTACCCAGCAAAGTATTAAAAAAATCACACTATAAGGATTCACCTTGTCTGAAACTTCGTTATTCCCGATCTACATCAGGCTTTTGGTATTGTCTATCGACAGTCTTCACAGCCTTTTAAGTTCTGCAGGGATATCAAAATCAGATTATGCAGCTCCTGTTTGTACTGTTGGATGCTGCTCTAAAATCGACGAAGAGATGGTGTCGATTCCCTTTCAACGGGTCAATGGAAAATCTGTTCCATCGTCATCGATTCGGGAATCAGTTTCGCCATCTGCTGGTGTTCCATTTTCAACGCCATTTAGCAGACTGGTTAAGAGTTCCCTTTATAAATTGTGTTACTCCGGAAAGCTGTAGCTAGAACACTTCTTTAGGTCCGGTCTTGAAACTTTTGTTTTCTCTCCACTGCGGCACAGCAATTCTCATTGTACCACCTCCAGTTTTTGACCTTCCCGAAAACTAATAGACTCGTTTGCAGCCGTATGGAGGGAACTTTAAATGCCGCTCCACAGTTCACTTATATAGAGTTGCTGATGAGTGCTCTCAGAGATCAGGACTGCAAATCGAGTAGAAAACCCTTCGGCTATCTGTTATGACTGCAACTTGTCCACAATGAAACTGCCTTGTGTTTGTTGATGAACGTTCTTTGCTGCACAGAGACGGGTGCGTAACTTTGCTACTATGAGATAGTGGTCAGAATTTATGTTGAACATAGCACTTCAGAAACCTTGGAGACATGTCGTCCGTCTATCACAAGTTTTTCGATTTGGAGACAGCCGATGAATTTTTTTGTGCTGGAATCTAGTACAGGAGACAACCCTATGTTGTGCCCCGGCGAAGTCGATCAGCTTCAACCTATTTGGCGATGTTTCGTTGTGGAGACTGAATTTTCCGAAGATTGTGTTAAAGTCACCAAACACAATTCAAACATCGTGGCGGGAGCACCGCTCATAAGGACGCTCCAGGCGCTCATATTCGTAAATATGCTCATAAAAAGCTTCTTTTATCACTTCTTCTTTTCAGTTGGGGCGTGGGTGCTAATCGCTTTAATGCGGTTTGTTACGAGACTTTCAATCACCGTGATGATAGCCAGTAAAAAGTATCATTCTAGTTAAAAACTAGTAGCTTTCCCTGCGGATACCCATGTACTTACGAGTATATTACCGTAAGGTAAACTTTTCATGCAACGAAATCCTTTAATGCAATCGGAATGTCAAATATAATGAACGGAAATATGCATGAGGTTAGTTTATCGATCAGAGCGAGTCATAAGTGGCAGAGGGAAGGATGAGAGAAAAACCTACTAACTACAAGTGTGCATGGTGGTATTGTACTAAAAGACAAGAGACAAAATACAAAAAAACCGAGTTCATTTCATGATGAGTTTTTCCCCTACTATTTTCTATTTTGAAACAAAAGAGATGAAAATAATACACATTCAATCCAATGTTGTCATACATAAAAGTAGAAACAAAATCAAAATACAAACAAACAATTGTTCGTATACCGTTAAGCAGTAGGCAACGTTAGGACACAGATTCTATTTTTGAGTTTGATGCTGCAATTCGTATTGCCGAGTAAAGTACACTAGGTGTGTTAAACGAAAAACGGAATGGGATAATTAACAAATTCATGAACCACACACAGGACGATTTTGATTAATTGTTCTATTAAATTGCTTGTTAAAAACTGTTAAACAAAACTAAATGTTATAAAAAACTTTGAATATTCATATGTACATACCTTCTGCTCAAATATAAACGAGACTGCTCAATAAAACAAAAACGGTTAATTATTCTTCAATATTTATTTTATCCCCTTCAAAATAGTCACCATTAGAGGCGATACACATATGCCACCTTTTTTCCAATCTTCATAACACTTCTGGTAGGCCGCTTTAGGTATGGCTTTCAGTTCCTTCTTCGAATTCTCTTTTATGACTTCAATCGACTGAAAATGCTTTCCACGAAGCGGAAATTTGAGTTTAGGGACAAGAAAAAAGTCACACGGTGCCATTTCGGGTGAATACGGTGCTTGCGGAACAATATTTACGTTGTTTTTGGTCAAATAATCGCGTACAAGACGAGACGTATGAGCTGGCGCATTATCATGATGTAGAAACCATGACTTGTTGTCCCAAAAAATCCTTCCTTTTGAGACGAATATTCTCACGCAAACGCTTCAAAACGGATAAATAATATTCAGCATTAACGGATTGACCTTCTGGAAGGAATTCCGAGTGCACAACACATTGGCTATCAAAGAAAACAGTGAGCATAACTTTGATTTTCGATCGACTTTGACGTGGTTTTTTGGGTTTCGGCTCATTTGGAAGGCGCCATTCAGATGATTGCTGGGCTGTTTCAACGTCGTATTCATAGACCCAAGTCTCGTCACCAGTTATGATGTGCTGGATGTCCGTATCACTCATTGTGAGCATTTCCTTGGCGACAGTTTTGCGTTCCTCTTTTTGAAGAAAATTCAACAATTTGGGAACAAGTCGAGCAGACACACGTCTCATGCCCAAAACATCGTGAATAATGTTATGAGCGGATCCATTTGATATGTTGAGCTCACTAGCTATCTCTCTTTCAGTCACACGACGATTTTCCAACACAATTTTCTTTACTTTTTCGACGTTTTCTTCGTTTATTGACGTTGCTGGACGACGATCATGGGGCAAGTTCTCCAGCGATGTACGGCCGTCCTTGAACGACTTATACCAATCAAAAATACGTGCACGTGATAGGCACGACTCCCCATATGCCTTCTGCAACATTTTCATTGCGTCCGTCGCACTTATTCCACTGGAATAACAAAATTTCAAACAAACTCTTTGCTCAACGTTAATTTCCATAGTAAAATTCGAAAAACACACTCGAGGTTGACTTGTTTATAGTGCCGTAAAAAAAAAACTATGTTACAGATCGCGCTCAAATTTGACATGTAAACATATAACAGTCCTGCCAACCTAAGCAAAAAAAAAGTATGTCTTGTCCTTGTCGAGTTATGGATAAAGTCTCCGTTTATATTTGAGCAGAAGGTATGTAATCAAGAGATGTGACTTTTGTGCAGTCTCCTTCTCCGTGGCACTGCCCTTGTACTTCATGCTATGTAACTCGTATTATGGACATTTCCTGAACAGAAATGTCACCGCATCAGAATGACATCAACAAAAGGACGACGTAATGACTGTTGATGACTATGAAAGCTTGGAAATTCAATGAAGATGTGAATGTGTGTGTTGAGATGATAATGAAAATGAAAATGTGACTGTGGCCGTTGTGTGGCAGACACATTGTAGGACATGAACTGAAGTAACGAGTGGCGGTTAGTGGAGAGCGATGGAGAGGCATCATCTCTTTACAACTTGTAAATTAAATTAAAGAGGATAAGAGCAAAAAGCTGTTCAGACAAAAAGATAAAAGACCAACTCTCTATTTGTACGAAATTCATAGAAATATTTTATTATACTTTTTTTTTTCTTTATTGGGCTAAAAATATGTTGAAAAGCTGGAAAAGCTGTTCTGAAGCAGATTTGGTACTCTTTGAGTTTGTGATAAATTCATATTTGGATGGAAAAATAAGCCGTTATGTATACGGTATGTTGTTGCTGATAATTCTGCGGTGAACATATTTTAATATTTATATATGTATAAAGCCTCTGACCATTCAATCCCAGCTTAAAACTGCATGTTTGTGTGTATCCATTCTTATCACAGTTATTTTCGAAAAAAAGCCACACTAGTCAGTTCGTTGACGGTGGACGGTGGAGTGTTTCACACAGTACGCACGATAAGACAGATACTGGGATATTAAGAAGATTTATATACGAGGGGATTAACAAAATAACAAAAGTTCAGTAAGTTGACCAGAAAGAAAGAAAACATGATTCTTTTTGTATTTATTCGTAATCTTTGTCCTTTTTCATCCTCTCTACATAATCGTCTTTGATTTCAATGCTACACAGAGATGAGTTCGTATTTTTACTGCTAAAAGAAAATGGTTCGAGTTGAAATTAGCACCACGCAGAGTACGCACAACATTATCAATTTAATTTCCTCTCTTTCGATCCAGTGGCAGCCAAGTAGCTTGAAAACGTTTCGCTTCTAATTTATGTACCGAAAACATCTTATTTACCCATTCTGGTGTTAAAATCGCAAAGCACGATTCTGATATCGTGGCGGGGGCAGCGCTCATTTGTGCATTCCAAGCACTCATAGAAGGCGTCTTTGGCCACATCATTATTCTCTTCAGTCTGGCGTGGGCGCAAATCAGCGATTTTTGAAGAACTTCGCATTGATGCCCATTGTGGTTAGACGTTCATCCATCGGGGAGAATGACAAGTCTCGGTGACTAGAGTCTCACTCCCCCGAATTGCGGACCTTTGTGAGGCCACCTATCATTTTCTTGTCCATCGCATATCCTAGATGACGGTGATATCAACCTTTACATTTCCGAGAAAATCAACCAGCTGGGCAGTGGCACCTTCCCTATTAAGGGGCTAGATATTCCAAATGCATGTCGTCAAATCGTATTTCTTAGTATATTTTCCGTGGCCATCCCAAGCGTTCTTTGTTTTTTCACTAGAATAGTGCATACGTGGTGAGTCTTGGTGGTGGTGGTGAGAAGGTCTTGATGCTGTTTTGTAATTTTGGTTTCGTCGATTTCGTTGCGGTAATTTTGATGTAAAAGATGCTCTACAGTGTGGTATTTCAATTATCGAAAATGTTCATAAAATAAAGGAAATCATGGAGTCTATCCATCAGACGAGCACTGTTTCGATTGCCCAGGAGCTAAACATTGAACCACTTAAAAAAAAGGCTGAATCCATAAAGAAGTTCTATGTATGGGTGCGACATGAGTTGAAGAGAAAAAACCTTATGGATTTCCATTTGCAAATCGCTGCTGAATCGTAATAAAAATCTAACAAATTCTGAAGCGGATGGTGACTTGTGATGAAAAGTGGTTCATTTATAGCAACGTCAAGCGAAAATGGTCGGGGTCGAAGGGTAGTAAGCCGACCAGAAAAGTTTTGTTCTGTGTTTGATGGAATTGGCAAGAAATCATCCATTATGAGTTGCTCCCCTATGGCCAAACTCTTAATTCGTCCGTCAGAAAGAAACAATCTCCCAGAAGCGTCCAGCTTTTCTCCGGAAGGAGGGGACATGTGTTTCATCAGGACCACGCAAGACCACACACATAGACAGTGATTCGGCAAAAGGTTGGTTGGGAGGTTCTTATGCATCTGGCTTATAGATAGGACATCAAACTAAGTGGTTACCATCTGCCACGGTTTATGACAAATGATTTGACTGGTGAAGAATTGACCTCAAATGGTCAAAATCATGTTAGTTTGGATAAGAACTGCTTTGGAAATACGTGGATTTTTATCACATTTGCATTTTAGCAGTCTTCTACGGAGTCTCCTCTTGAATTCATAAATACTCGCACGTGCAAAATTAAATTAAATAACCAATAATTCATATTACGTTTATTGCGATATTCCAAGAAATAACCACAGCCTAATTCCCATCGCAGAACTTCACACTTGTACAGTAAATTCAGGTTAAAAGAAAACAATGAAAATAAATTTCTCTCCTTTGATGGATTTGGCAAAGAATCAGTAGTATTATTCTGATCGTGTCCCTAATACTGCCTCATTAGAATCGTACGGTCTGCAGTGACTCATACTTAACACCTCCCAACAAGTTTCAGGTGTTACAGTCAGCAGGGAAACTCAAGGCAACGGTCTTTTTAGACTCGGAAGGAATATTATTGACCGGTTCTAAATATAAAGTTGTTTCTATAACTGGAGACTAACTACTACGCTTCAATATTAGAGCGACTAAAAGAAGTCATTAAAGAGAAAAATTAACGAAAGATGAGCTGCTCTTGGACGACAATGCGCCCGTCCACAAGAGTAGCGTTGCGTTCGCTGCACGGCATTAGATTGGCTTCAATTTTTTGAATCAACAACCCTACAGTCTAGATCTTACCCCGGGTGATTATTACAGAGTGCTGATATATATACAATTTATCACCGATGATGAAGTCAAGGAGACCGTTTCAGCGTATTTTGAAGATAAAGAGCAATAATTCTTTTATGAGGGTAAAAATAGATTAATTGAAAGATCTGAAAAATTTATTTGGGAATTTTTCGGGTTCATTCTATAAGTTAGACATCGCTTTGACTATTGTTATCGCGATTAATATTAGTTTAGAGTAACAGGAGTTTAGTGTCTTATAAAGTGTAACTTGTTGCAGATCTCTTTTTGAATTCTAAATCTTGAAGCTGCTACTTCAGTGGTGATGAGCATTTAAATGTCCGTTATTTACCAATTTGGATTTTATCTTGACTTTTTAGTTCATAACCTGAAAAACACCAGATTCACAGAAGTCATTGAAAGTGTAATTTAACTGCGCCACAAAAAATCACAAGACCTAATGAATATTCCTCGTTGGTAAGCCGATAATACTATGTTTAACTGACCCGAGTTACTCCACTCTAAGTATCCAAGTTAAACTGTACGCAGTCTTACATTGGTTGCATCGTTCATTGCGTTCGCTGTTCGTGTCACATTTATTGGTTTTATGTGTTGGCGTGTGACGTGTTTAACGTTGCAATTACCTACGTGATTGACACGATGGTTTTGTGTTTTGTATATACCAATGTATGCATATATGTATAATTGAAGGTTTTAACCGCTTGAACATTTTTTCGGCCGAGCTTTCCTTTCGATTTGTGGTTGGCTATTTCCTTTATGGGGAAAACTATTAATTTAGTCACACAGATTTAGTTGGAAGACTGGTTGAGAAAAGGGTTCATATCTACTGGAGGACAGATCATATGGGCAACATAGTTACGAAATTATGGACTTACCGGTTCAATTCAGGGAAGTCAAACATCAAAAGAAGTAATCTTTTTTCGTTACGCAAACGAAATTTGGGAACGAGCGAAAAATTTACCACACTCCAGGCTCTAAGAGGACTATAGAGGACACTGCTTTGTGGTGTCGCATGCCTTCAATCTAGGTCTGGCGGAGAGCAAAAAACGCAGGAAATGTAAGAAATGAGTGGAAACACTGAGGTACATAATCTGTAACTGAACGGGCTTACTTGGCTTAAAAAATTAGTAGGATCTTCAATCACCAAAGCACAAAAAGTCCAAGCGGGATTAGGGTTCAAGAATATTCCCGCGGTAAGGCATGCCTGTCATAAGAGGCAACCAAAACCCAATATTTCCGGCGACAGTCGGGTCTTCATAACGGGAAGGAAACGGATTTTTATCTGGCCAAGGACTGTCACTCCCGCAACATTCCCCAAAAACTACTTTAGAGAATATTTTTGCGGCTACAAAAACAATAACAAAACGAACACTTCAGTTTTCGAAGAGAAGGATAGAATAAAGAGTGTAGAAGTACAGCTTCGGCGCATCTGTAGTGGATCTGGTAACAATATTGGGTGCAGTATAATCTAAGTGAGTCTCGTTGAATCAATCACTTCGCCTAACTGACATCCGCGAGACACAGGAAAGTTCTTTTTATAATCGACTATTAGATCCTTTACAGCAACGAAGTGTAAATAAATTGAGTACCATGTGAAAATGGTTGAAATGGGAGAAAACTTGATTATTCCAGATCGGCCGAGCGGCTAACATTACGTACTAACATTCAAAAGGCCATGGTTCGAGTCGAGGTCTGACTAAAGGTCCAAAATTATAGAAAATTGATTTCTGACATGCAAATCAAATCAACAACCTAACGCTACATCTCTGCCATTACTTTCATCGCCATTGTGCGAAATTCAAGAACAAAGAAATTAACCGTAGGTCGTTCAGGCACGTTAAGCAAACACACCCACTAAATACTGAAAACGACAACAATCACCCAAGGAATTATACAATTTAACCGTCAACCAACAGCGCCACCGCCCACCCAGCACCACCAAGCATTGCCGTCCACTCAAACAATCAAGTGAAAACAAATAAAACAACTGTGTGCCATTCAACCAATTCATCTGCCACTGGAGTAATGCCGCGCATTTTAATGAAATCTGTCACAGAGCTCCAACAACGGTTGCAATGAATATGGCAAAACTGCAAGCAAAACGTTTAAAGCGATCGGCTCTTGGTCCCAACTGCAGTTGTTGTTATTACCACGCTATTTACACTCGTTCATATCTCACTCGTTGGTTGGACAAATAGATGTTCATATGTATGGTATGTATGCCTTGGGGCAGTTGGCGCTGGAAGTAAACTTTTTTACGCTATTGGATTTATTGCGCGTTGCTACATAATGATTGCCTGGGATCCTGGGTGTGGAAATAGGATATTTTTGTTTATTTACGATTAAAAAATATAGTTTTTAAATAAAATAAAATGTAGAATATTTTTGTTCAAAACCCTCTCTACTAAATTAATAATAAAAAAATATATATTGTGCATATATAAAAATAAATTACAAAAATGTAAAGCTTTATAAAATTATAAAACTACATTTCATAAGCCTATAAATCCACTCCTGAAAACAGTCTTCAAAATCTTGCTTTTTAACCTTATCAAGTTCAGCATTAACCGCCTTAATTATCTTCTCGATGCTATTGAGAAGACCTTTCCATTTAAATTTTTTTTTATTTTTCGAAATAACCAGAAATCCCATGGTGCTATATATGGGGAACATAACCCTTTTCCAGTGGAACAGCAGCTACGATTTTAGATCGAGTGAAGTAATGAGGTCAACTTTTGCTGCTGATATTTGTTGCTTAGATTTAACGGGTGGGTTTGCTACTGTTTAGCTCCATACCATGTACTACTGTTTGGTTTCTGGATCGTCAAGATTCGTCACCAGTAACGACTTTACTAAAGTTGCTAGACTGCCCGTTTTCGAATTTGTTTAGGAAAAATTGAGCAAAATGCACTCGAGCCTCTTTTTGAGCCTCGATACAGCCATAACATTTAAGCTAAATTCATTAGCAACCATTTCTTATGTCAATCATGGGTCTTCGTCTATTTTGGATCTCACCAGAGCTACAGTGACGTCATCAGTGAAAGATTTTGGTCGACCTTCTAGGGGCTCGTCCTCTACGGAAAAATGTTCTGTCTTGAATCTTCGAAACCACGGTGCAATCGTTCCATATGCAAATTGGCATTCACTGAATATTTGTATTCGCTGTAAATTACGCCGAAAACCGAAGAGAATCACATGGTGAATTTATGTTCGCGTTGGTGGTGGAATTTCGTCTGACCTATCCTCAGCTATCTTTCGTTTTCTCGTCTCCAGTTTAGCCGATCGTTCTAAAAGTTGAAAGCAAGACTTATAAAGTAATTGCAAAGGATTTTGTCATTTTTAGATTTAACAAAAACAAATTGAAAGTCACCAAATGATCGAACTTTTGTTAATCCCCTCATATATAAATGGTTTTTCATTTGCTACTTGACAACTTCAAACTGTCATTGTAAACGCACTTTTAATCCGGTTGTCAAATTTTAAATGTCAAAATATTCAGTAAAGTCAACATTTTGATCATGGTGAAGTACACGAGCGAACAACATTTGCAGATAATTAAAATTAAGAGCGTTAACGCCAATTTTCGGTCGAAAGTCTGTTCCTAGTAGGCAAGCAATTTACAGTCTAGTGAACAAATTTAAGTCAACATATTCTTCAATTCTGCGTAAAGATCTGGCGTACACCCTTACAAAATCAAGCTAACTCAAGAGATAAAGCCACTTGATCATTGGAAGCGACGGAAGACTTTCATCGCAAAATCATCTTCAGCGATGAAGCACATTTCTGGTTAAACGGTTTCGTAAATAAACAAAATATGCGTAACTATACAACGCAAAAAAAAATCACTGTTTAGTGCCGGTGCCGATGGCCGCATGGATTTGATTTTTTCCTTCATGAATGTTCGCTACAGAGACATGTTGGAACGTTATTTTTTAGAGCAATTGCATGAAGAGAACATCAGTGATATGTGGGTTGAACAAGACGGTGCAACAAGCCACACATCGGGTGTAACAATCGAGTTATTGAAGTCTCAGTTCGGTCACGTCGATTGGTCGCGTGTAAACAGACATTGAGCAATACCAAACGCTCCGTCAGAATCAGAGAGGTCCACTCCGAGCCATGCTATACCAAACGATGCTTCAGACAAGGTAACTGCAGCGCTTAGTAGAGAAAAAAAAGTACTGTTAGCGTGCGTCGCATCCTGAATTCTGCTTTTTCCAGAATGAATAGCGAAGTGAAGCGTATGAGTCTGGTAGTGAAGGATCAAGAGACACCGACTACGCTGGCTAGGTCATGTAGTGTAGATGGATAAGAACACTCCAGCTTTGAAAGAATTCGATACAGTAACCGCAGCTGAACACAGAGGAAAACTCCGTAGAAAACATCAGTGGGTGAAGGACTACACTTGGCTTTTGCAATTGGCGCCAACCAGCGAGAATAAGAAAGGAATGGCGCACGGTTGTTTACTCGGCTATAGGTAATCGCGTAAACGGTATCTAGGCCAATGAAGAGGAAAAATCTAAAAAAAAAAAAAACTCCTCGGGTGCTACATATATTTATACATTTGACTTTAAACTTTTTACGACAAAATTTAAAATCCCACTGCCTACTGCTGTTAAATGCCAAAACAACTTTCAAATGTCAGTTGTAGAAAGAGGTCATCAAACATTTCTCATACACATACATACATACATGTACATATAAAAGATATGAAAGTAAGTCAATAAAATAAAATACTAAAAAGCCCCAAAAAAAAGACACATACACAACGAAGCGAGTTATATACATACTAACATACACCCATATATACACATATATATATATGTGTAAATACATGAATGTTCCCAAGTGTATGAAAGAGTTTATAACAAACTGCAAGTGGTATTTTTGTAGTAGGAACTCATAAGGACGTGTAAAGGACAGGCGAGAGTACAAAGTGAATGGCACTTCAGCGAGCGGCAACTTAAATTGAATGCCACAAAAGTTTGAGTGGTAGACCGAAAATACATTCGAATGAAATGACTGAAAGTACATTAAGCGCCTAAAAGTATACTATATTACCTAGTAATAAGTAGGTATACTAGTAGTGATGAGGTAAGTTGCCTTAAGGAAAATTCCTGACTTTCTGCGAAAAATGAGTGAAATTTGATTAAATCTATTTCAGCGCAAACTTAATTTATACTATAACATATACACGTATGTATGTATATACTGGCAGAGGTACTGCTATAATAATTATGCCCGGTGGATATAAAATGATACGAGGGGATTGATAAAAGTTCGGTCAGTTGGTAACCTTCAATTTGTTTTTGTTAAATCTAAAAATACCAAATCCTTTGCAATTACTTTATTAGTCTTGCTATCAAATTTTAGAACGATCGGCTAAACTGGAGACGAGAAAACACTAGATAGCTGTGGATAGGTTAGACGAAATTCCATAACAAACGCAAACAGAAATTCACCATGTGATTCTCTTCGGGATTCGGCGTAATTTACAGACAATACAAATATTATATATTTAGTGAATGCCAAATTGCATATGGAACGATTGCACTGTCTTTAAAAGACTATTTCAAAGTGGTTTCGAAGATTTCAGACAGGACATTTTTCCGTAGAGGACGAGCCCCGAGAAGGTTGACCAAAATCTTCCACTGATGACGTCACTGTAGCTCTGGTGAGGTCCAAAATTGACCAAGATCCACGATTGACACAAGAAATGATTGCTAATGTATTGGGCTTGAACGCCATGGCTGTATCGTGAATATTAAGTAATCATCTGGGATACACGAAGAAATCTTCTCGATGGGTACCAAGAATTTTAAATAAGGCCTAAAAAGAGGCTCGAGTGCATTTTGCTCAATTTTTCCTAAACAAATTCGAAAATAGTCAGACTAGCAACTTTAGTAAAGTCGTAACTGGTGACGATCCAGAAACCCAACAGCAGTTTGTGGTATGGAGCCCAACAGTAGCAAACCCACCCGTTAAATCTAGGCAACAAAAATCAGCAGCAAAAGTTATGATGTCAGTTTACTTCACCCGAGCTAAAGTCGGAGCTGCTATTCCACAGGAAAAGGGTCAGACGGTAAATGAAAAATGGTACACCGAAGAGTGCTTACCAAAACTTTTCAAAAATTTGTTGGAAAACAGGAAGAAAGAGGATTTGCGGAGCTACTTTTTACAACAGGACAACGCGCCATCCTACACTGCTGATATAACGAGTAATTTTATTGCGATCTTTTGGATCGAAGAAATACGTCCAGCACCATACACGTATTCCCCGGATATATCACACACCTACTCTATCCGACAGTAAGGAAAACATCAAAGTCTTCAATAATGCAATTGCAAACGAATCCGCTGTGAACCTGTACTGATATGGATATTATTTCGTCGACTCTAAGCATCATTGGTGAACCCAGCGCAGTAATTTCCGCGATTGCTTTAAAGAAAGGTGAAGAGGTAGTCATCTGTTGTCAGCGATCAATTTAGCTGGGAAAGAAATTGTGTCAACTAAGGTCCCAGACGCTAGAGAAGACAGACCGGTCTGCAAAATTCATTGGTATTATTTCATATTAAATTTGATGTAAGGAGCTTAATGGCGTTTTTGATTTGTTGCGGAGGACAAGGTTTTAACTAAAGGGTTCGTTGATCACGCACCTTTGTTATGTACTTTTATGTGACGATTTCTATCTCTTCTTTGTTGGTTTGTATGTTTAGGACCTTGTGGATGATTTCATGACGCCTTTACTGAGTAGTTCTTTGAATTTTAGACTGAAATCTCTGTCAGAAATCAATATTTGTCTAATAATTGGATTCCATACTGGAATATTTATGGTCGCACTATAGAGACAAATTTTGTTGTCCTCTAAGTGGATTCCAATGTAAAAGTGATGTTTTTACATTTACTTTTGTTAATATTAAGTTCTCCAATCCACTTAACTCGAAAGCTTGCTGTCATTTTCATCGAGAATAAAACAGCAGCACGTTTTTGATAACTTGAAAAGGCAATGCAACAGGCTGGATTGGCTGTCAGCGCTGAAAAGCTTTGCAAGGAAAACGAGAGCAGTACATGGTAGTTCTTTTAGCTTCTTTGGTGTGATATGATCGTATCCAGGGGTTTTGTTTTTGTTGGATGTAAGATGGCAACGATCTTTTTTAGCTCAGAAAGTAAAATTGCGCTAGAAACAGCGTATTTTGGAACATTATGGTTTATTGACAGAGGTACATTATCAGTAGTAGTATTTATGTGTCTGAAATATCGCTCTAAGGTGCTCCTGAAAACAAGTAATTTATTTTTTTAAGTTCTGGCACCGAACCAGTTACGTTGTCTCAACGGTACGTCAATATTTACTGGTGGCTTGAGATTTTTGCTTTCTTTCCAAAGCGATCTCTTAGTGAAAACGTTAAAAGACAACGACGTTATAAGATTTTTCGAGCTGCCAGCATACAAAAACCATAAAAGAACATAGGCGTAATTATGATTATTGACATCCAGCGCCCTGTTTTGCTATTTCGCCCCTTGATATTCACCTTCCACAACAGTTTCCTGTGCAGAATTATTCCCATGTATACAACCTAATAAGGCAAGTGCAGGCCTACGAGCCTATTTGAAGAAGATGCAGTTGCGTAATTTTATAATACCTTCCTTCTGAGGCAGGTCGTCTAATCTGCCTGCATCCAAATACATATAGGTATGTAGGTATTCTCCCATGAAGTCGTACAGAGTCTTTAAAATTTACTAGTGACAACAAGTACTCATACGTTAGCATAGCAGCCAATATTTTCATGCTTCTCCAGTAAATAAATAGTCAACGACCAAGATGCAGAGAACAGGAGAAAGAGAACGTCTCCTTGCAGGCATGAATTTCTCACTCAGCTTCGACAGCTCTGAGATTTAATACAAGATGATTTAGGTTAGATTCAGATTCAGTTCTTTTCTGTTACGAACTCGTCAAGAACGTTGAACTGGCGGTCTTCTTCCTTCTAAAATGTATACTTATTCTAGTTCCTAATGAATCATTTTGAAGTAGTATTAGACTGTAATACGAGTATTTCTGACCAGCCGCGCCTGCTTTGATACGATGTTTAAAGCATCACAACTGAATCAAGTGCGATTTTATGGCCTCGCCATTTTCGAAAGTATTACTATTTAATGAGTTCTGCAAAAATTGAAACAAATGGTATGAGCCCGAAACAAAACAGCAATCGACCGTGTGGGTCTTCCAAGACGAGCCAAATACAAAAAAAAAAAACAAAAAACAAAAAAAAAACCATTTTCGTTGATAAATATTCGTATTTTCATTATTAGGCCAGAAATATACATAGCAACCCACGTATGTATGTATACAAGCTAAACAATCTATGAATAGACTGTCTATTTTAGTTTTGCCATTTACTACACTCCTTTCTATGGGCCCACCAATGATACAAGTGTATATATGTACCTACATATGTATGTATATACATGTAAATGGAAAGGTGTGTCTACCCTATTATTATGTTATTTTATGTTGTTAGCCCCAACTAAAATACATATATGTATATGTATCTACCATAAATATATGTACATACATATACATATGTAAATATTTCTGCAATATAATCGTATGTATGAATATGTACATTTTTATCGATTTTTTCTCCACTCGAGACCAATGACGTCAATACATTAAGCTTAGGGAGTCCTTTCTCCGACTCCCAAATGTTTTTTATGAGGAGACTGCCAGCCGATGGACACCGATTATTCGAGCATAACTTTAGTTGTAAGTAGATAGTAAAAATAAACTCCTACATACATATATAGATATGTATGTACTTAGCTTAATGATGTGATTACCCTCAACAAGAATAAAGTAGAAAAGAAAAATACTCGGATCACCAACATTGTGGCACAATAAAACATTGCAACGGTGAAAATTCACAAATTAGTACTTCACTAACTCAATACGTATACATACATATGTACAGGAAAATGGCATTTTTTTAGATAAATGATGGGATTTTTTTTATGTAATTATTTCAATGTAAAGAGAAAGATTTACCATTAATAATGGATAACAATATCAGCCAAATGTCCGCCATGGCTACGCTTGCAGGACCGTATTCTTTTTATGAAATTTTCCATCACTAAATCGTAGCTTCACGGATAACATCTTTGAGACCTTGTCGTTCACGTAGCCCCAAAGAAAGAAGTCGCAAGGTATTAAATCAGAAGATCGCGGTGGCCAATTGCGATAACCTCTTCGACATTTTTCTTCTTTTTTTTTTGACAATATTTACATTTATTTATTTATTGAGTCTGCTTCGACATAATATGTAATTAAACCTTAAAATTCAATAAAAAATCTAAATTTCTTGCTTAAAACCCAATGCAAAGTGGAAAATTTAAGCTTCAGCTGCATCTTTTTGACGGAAATGAGTCGTGTCCAAGTTAACAGTCTAAACAAATGAACGCCAAGATATGTTATTTCATTAGCTTTTGGGATAAACAGATTGTCAAGCTTGATAATAGAGTTTTGTCTTCAATGTAAAAGTGTTTTGTTTGTAATTATTTTCATTAACTTTTATTCGAATTTTCTTCAACACCTTGGGCTACAGCAGTAATATTCTTCGTTGTCCTTGAGCCGCATGCATGTGTATAATATATTCTTCACATCACTAACTTGTCCCATCAGCTCCATTTTTTCCACCAATATCTCTAGCAGCTTTAACATCTTTACCTTTATAACCGATCAATAATATTCCTTTCGAGTTCCAAAAGACCGTTGCCATGAGTATCCCAACTGAGTGTGACACTTTAAACTTCATATAAGATTGTTTCTACTCAGGCTCGTAATAATGAACCCTAGTTTCGTCTATAGTAACAATTCGACTCAATACACCATCTTTTCTTCATTACAGAAATACAAAAATATACGTGAACTCTATGCGCTTGTTGCGCTGCCTTTAGTCATCTCAAGATGATTAGGCAGGATTTTATAAATGGTTGCATCGGATAATCTAACCATTTCTGCGAGTTGGATTTTCGTTAGTCGAGTATCGTGGCCAAATTTTTTGATGAGTTCTGTAGTGGTCAGATCGATGCTTCTGCCACTTTGACATCATTGTTTTTTTCGGACAAGGATCGCCGTAAACCAATATGTAGGTATACCTAAATTTCTATGATTTGGCATGCATGTAATTTTTTTTTTTGCCAGACAATGAACACCCTGGGGCAGCGAAAAAGTTCGAAGACGAGGAATTGCATGTAGATCCAACCCAATCACAACAAAAATTGGCAGAAACACTACATGTGACTCGAGGAGCAATTTGCCAATGTTTAAAAGCCATGGGAAAGATCCAGAAGTATGGAAAATAGGTGCCACACCAGCTGAACGATAGAAAAATGGAAAATCGAAAAACCGTTTGTGAAATGCTGCTTCAACGATTCGAAAGGAAATCTTTTCTGCATCGAATTGTCGCGGGGGACGAAAAATGGATTTATTTTGAGAACCCGAAACGAAAAAAATCATAGCTTTCCCCTGGTGAAGCTGGCCCATCGACTGCAAGGCCAAATCGCTTTGGCCGTAAGACAATGCTCCGTGTTTGGTGGGACCAGTGTGGTGTGGTGTACTACGAGTTGTTAAAACCTGGTGAAACGGTGAACACGGATCGCTACCGACAACAAATGATCAATTTGAATCATGCGTTGATCGAAAAACGGTCGGAATGGGCCCGAAGACACGGCAAAGTTATCTTGCAACATGACAACGCGCCGTCTCATACCGCTAAACTGGTGAAAGACACATTAAAAACACTTAATTGGGAAATATTATCGCACCCGCCGTACTCTCCAGACCTCGCTCCGTCCGACTATCACCTTTTCGCATCGATGGGACACCCCCTTGTAGAGCAGTGCTTCGCTAATTTTGAAGAAGTCGAAAAATGGCTCGTCGAATGGTTTGCCTCGAAAGTGAAAAATTTTTTTTGGAATGGTATCCATAATTTGCTTGAGAGATGGGCGAAATGTGTAGGAACCAATGGTCAAAACTTTGAATAAAAAAATTTTGAGATTCCTCTGAAAATTAAGTGTTTTCTTTATCGAAAAAACCGACAAACTTCAACAAACACACCTATTTGTGAAGCTACCATCAAAATTTCAGATAAATCGATGCTAGGGTCCGGATAATCTATCTTGTTGTTTATAAAATGTGATTTTGAGAAAAACGCGTTCAATTTCTCAAATTTCAGCAATTTGATATACTTTTTTCACTTTAAAACCAATTGCATATCATTTCTAGGACCCAAAGGTAAAAATCCTAGAGTGGCTTTACCCCTTAAATTCCTTAAATTCTAAAACATCCATCTTATCATAACAGCAACCAACCACTGGTGCTGGTGTATCTATAAAAAATAAATTTCTACAGGGTATGCAAGTCATTATGACGCCCATATTACGAAAAGACAATCCTGACAATCTGAAAACATAAAATTAACATTAAAACAACAAGGCTGAGGTAGAAAGTAGGACGAGGATAAAAAATTCTTTGTGTACATTATAGAATATAACAGTAAAATAAACATGCAAAAACGCAAACGCGACGCCTACAATAAAAAAAATAAAAACTCAAGAGGACGATGTACATACATACGTGTATGTACATATGTATCCATGCAATACCGAAAAAAGGCCGCTAACGGCAGCAATATCTTCAGAACGAAATTGAAATTGAGCTCTTCATATTTTTTATGGCACATTCGTCTCTCTTGGTGGCAACGTAATGTTTATGCTAATGTAAGTGAATACGTAAGTGCTATATATTTGTTTGTACATGTGTACAGATGTATAAGACACCGTAGTTAGTATATGTACATAGCCGAAAATACTTTTTTATTTGTCCTAAATGACTGAAGAATCAACCCACATGAGACTTGGAGGGAGTGATTTGGACATACTAAAAGAAAGTGGATCCATCCACATTCAAACATAGTGGCGTAAAGACAGTTCCTTTCTGTGCTGTCGAATACTGCTTTATAATCGTCAAAGAGATGGTGTGTGTCGATCTTCTTTTCACCAGGACTAAAGCCACACTGATATAGTGGGCTTCAGTCTTTCACACAATACGCTCGATAGGACCTTATATGCTATATTGAGTAGGCTTAACTCACGGTAATTGGTGCAGACTATGGGATCGTCCTTTTTATGGATTGGATAGAGCACACTTAGGTTCTAGTCGTACACGAATTTGCTCCGAACTTGAAACCTTCTGTAAGTCGCTCATCTTTTCGTAGAATTTTCAAGCATTATCTCTATTCGGAGAGCTTCCCAGCTCTTCATACTCATACATATCGACCTCTGTTTTCGTTTTTTGTTTGCACATGCGTTTGGTTTCCCTCTTCAATTCTAGGTATCCATCCCACGCCGCTCGTGTAGTAGTCAAATGTAACGTTTGCGAGGTGGGCAGGGTAGCTCTTATGCTCTCCACTGCGGCACGACAATCCTCATATTGTTTCATTTGCAGCGGTAATACCGTCACACAGTTACTTTATACCGAATTACTAATGAGTGCTTTCAGAGAGCAGGAGTGGTTGCTATATTTCGGGCTCCCGGCGGAAACGATCAGATTCAACCTATATTGGGTTTCCTTTGCCCGCTCTAGCGTTAAAGTCGCCAAGTACAATTTTGACATCGTGGCGGAAGCATCGCTAATAAGTACGCTCCGAGCACTCATAAAAGAAATTCTTGGTTACACCGTCCTTCTCTTCCGTCCGGGTCAAGATATGTTGAGAGAGAAGTGGGCACAAACAGCGAAAATTGATAATTTTTTTTATTCTGTTCTAATTTGCAGCTGCAACAACGACTGTTTGATGAATGCCGTCTTAAGGGTCAGTAGCCGCTTTTTGTGGCTGTAAGTCGAAATATAGCTTTCCTACACATGTTTAATAGATCCTTTGTTTTCGTCCTGCCATAACTGAGCCCAATCTGATTTGATCTGTTCAATGCTATTTCAAATTGTTAGCGAAACTCTATCGTTAGCGAAAATGTTCCTACAGCCGTGAACCCAGATTGAGAATAAGTCGAGTTGGCCTCCCCGTGAGCTCAGAACCTTCCTGCAATTGTTGACCACGCTTGATTTTTCCGTAGCCGAAAATAAAACCAACAAAACTAGGATATTTTTTATATAGCCAATACATAAGTAAAAAATATTATTATTTATCTAATCTTAATTAGTCTATTTACTATAGGTAATCTGATCTAGATCAATAGTAGATAATTAATTATTATTTTATTATAAAAGGTAAGTCCTTCAATCTATCAGGAAGCGGAAATCAGTATGCTAGTGCCTAAAGTTATGCAAGATTAACACCCCATAGTTCTCGCAACAGTCGGGTCTTTATACCGAAACGACCCGGATTCTTATCCGGCCAAGGACTGTTACTCCCGCAACATTCCCCAAAAACTACTTTGGGGAATATTTTTGAGGTTACAACAACGAACAACATGAAGGGATTTAAGCAATTTGTGTTTTGCGTTGCTTCCAAATTATAGATTGATGATTTTTCTAATTTCCCATGTCTTTGATGACCTCGATAATCTAACTGTAGGTCCAGGAAACGAGCTGTTTCGACGGGGTTGGACCAAAGATATAAGGGCGTAAGATGAGTTGGTTTAGGGGGCATGCAAGGAGATGGCTAGTGTCGTGTGGGAACTCATTGCATGCAGAACATACGTTGGACATGCCGGAGTCAAATCTGTATAGGTCCGAGAACGCCATTCATTGGAAGAGATTGCAGTGCTTGAGGTCAAGTACCCCCCTTTCTGATGTGCCTGGGTGTTGGTTTAGCTTCTAGTAAGTGTGTGTTGGGGAGTTCCCTACGGTAGAATCCCGGCAGGAATTGTTTGCACAGAAAAAGATTTTGTTCCTTAACTCGTGGCATAGACGCTTAGCTGTGCAAGTGATGCTTTGGCGACATCATACGGTTTCCTGTCACGCTCTTGAGGGCGGTATTTTGACAAGCCTTTAACTTCTTCCAATTGCCTTGTAGGTTGCCAGCAACTTCTTTGTCCTTTCCCTAGGTGGCGGCTAATGCTTTGAAGATTTGGTTGCGGCTCTGGAGTTTTGCAGCAATTGCGGTCGCATGCGGAGTGACTCCCAATAACTTTGGGTTGTTTATCGTCGGAACTTTCAGGCCATCGACTTTCAAATCGAGTTCGAGCCTTTACTCCTTCGTCCAGCTTGTGAAGATAGTAGACGAGAATTTTGCTGCTTGTAGTCGTAATTTTCTTGCAGCGAAAAAGTGGGAAAGGTCGTGAAGATAGCAATTCGCGTTCGAAAATAAGTCCTCAATATCCTGGCCAGACACCAATATCGAGCAATCTACAGCATATGAGATCAGCGAAACTCGTTCCGGGGGAGGAGGGAGTTTCGAGATTTAAAAATTAAACAGCAGTGGGGAAAGGACACCACCGGCGGAGTTCCTTGTTTAATCTTTCTGAGTTTCAATATTTGACCTCGAAGTGCTAACAATGATTGACGACCACTCATCAGCTAGTCAATGGTCAACCTTGCAACACCGGCGATAAGGAGGATTCCTCAATGTCCGATAGTACGACAGATTGGTCAAAAGCTTTTGACAGATCCAGTGCTCTTGTGGTGCTGTGCACTTTGCGGAAGACATGCTGATGTGCTGCTGGACTCAGTTGGTGTGTGAAAGTCGGAAGCAGCAAGGAGTTTCAATATTTGACCTCGAAATTCTAACAATGATTGACGACCACTCATCAGCTAGTCGATAGTCAACCTTGCAACACCGGCTATAAGGAGGATTCCTCAATGTCCGATAGTAGGACAGAATGGTTGACCATGTTAAAAGCTTTTGACAGATCCAGTGCTACCAGGAAATTTTGCGCGCATGGCCGGTTTTAATTGAGGCCAATAACTATCTGGGTGTGTATGGCGTTAAGTGCAGTTGTGGTGCCGTGCACTTTGCGGAAGACATGCTGATCTGCTGCTGGACTCAGTTGTGTGTGAAAGTCGGGAGCAGCAAGGCTTCAAGAGTCTTCGCTACTGGGAAGAGAAGAGATATTGGCCAATATTACACTCCTTTGTTGGCTGGTTTCTGTTTTCCTTTTCTTCAATCAATTGTTTCGAACTGGAATGTAGTGAACATAGAGCAAAGCCTCTTTGACAACTTTTAATGTGGTATAAAATGAAGTTAACTCACTGTACTACTTCCATTTATAATATCTCATATGTCAAGTGTATCTACAATGTTTTTACATACCTATTTGTATGTTTATGTAGGTTTGAGTATCTGTTCGTATGTATGTAGCTAGTTAATGCACTTCACTCTTATTGTTATAACACTTTTACGGCTTCTTTTCAGCACATATCCTATACGAGTACTATAATATTAACTTATTGTTTCCTATGGTAATAATCTCTTACAACTAAATCCTTACACCCATCGATTTACAATTTATTTTCAAAACAAAAAGAAATACAAAACATAACAACCCTGACTTATTGTTGTTTTGCGGGCACACTAATGACAACAGATTTTCTCTCCATGGTGCAAATTGAATTGGTTCTTAGTGATTATATCCTGTGGCTCGTGTTTTTATTCGTTTATTCCACAACACTTGGGTGCAGTAACACTTATTCCCACTTTCAACCAATCACTTCGTTAAGAGTAGAGAACAGGTGTCATAAACATAATTAAAATCAGCCGGCATTTGATGGCGCCACTGCAAACCATACACGTATATGTACATAACTAATCATTTTATGCCTCTCTGTCCACAGTTTTGTAAGGAATATAGCGCACAGGCAACCAAGGAATGTCATGGCGACTCTTTAATAAATGTTCGGATGTTTAATATATTAATATGTATATATGTATTACAAACACGAATTACCAAAAAATTTTCTGTATTTTGGACAATAATTATATTTTTTTGGCAGGTGATTTCTAACATGAAATCCATCAGCCGTACGGAGGCGGCTTAGAATAAACTATTAATCCCTCCATTTGTTGAGAAGACATCAAGAGGCACACTACAAATTGAAAATAGTTTCAGTGGTTATAAAGCGACAATTATGTATGGTATATGTATGTTTATAAAATTAACTGCAAGTCCTTACATATATTGTTACTGACTTTATTTTTTTTAAATATTGTATGTGTTATTTGTATATATGTGTATATACGTATTAATATTTAAATAAGTATGTAGTATGTTCAGCTTTTTATCAAACTCTTCCAATTACTCACTTTTGAGTAGCTCTCCGTAGAACGTATATCGTTTATGGTCCATGGCAGCATTGCCGCAGAATAGCGCGGATCCACAGAAGCGCTGCCGCGGTATGTTAACGAAACGAGACGTGTTTTCATGTTGAATGCAAAAGGATATAGTCAAAGAATTGTAGCAATATGCAATATTAACAGAAAGAAAACAGTTTAAGCCTGCACACGAGCATTCACTTCAATTCCTCAAGGCTTTAAAAATCACTGTAATCTTAACTTTATTTGTTGTATACGAAAACTTTTCATGATTTTCGACGCGCATGACTCATTTCTGAAGAATATACATATGTATGTATTATTGTGGGCGTTTTTTTTTTGTTTTGTATAAAATGCGTACACTGTAAGAGGTAGTTTTAAAAGATGAGGGGGCTGCAGTTTAAAAGGCCTGCTTTGAATTTCTTTCCAAGTATATTACAGGCAGTGAGGATAATGCATATGTACGAGTATGTATGTATATGAATGAGTGTTTTTTTTTATGTCCAAATTGTGTATATTTAATTGAGCACGCGACTGAAGGAATTTAGGCCAAATGACAATTGCAATTCAGACATATGTACATATCTCCATATGTATGTATGTATGTATGTATATAAAAGTACACTTTGAATGAATTACTTTAACTAATTTTATATTAAGCAACCGTAATGAGAATTGCTCACAAAAATTTGGATATTTCTACACATCGATAATTTAGTTAAACCACATTCGAAATTTTTTGTTTTGTGAATATCGATTTTTCATGTATTTTGCTTGCTTAGCATTGAGTTTCACTGGGTATAGCACATAACAATCCTGTACACAATTAAACCGTCAACGTTTTTATTTTATTTTTCACATATATGTACATAGATAGGTTTGTTTAGCTGGACTATAAAGAGACTTGCTAGGCTGTTGAGAATCCTTTGATAAATTTTTGTTTTCAAGAAGAAAAACTATTTTGGATTCTATTCTCGGCATCAGTTTATTGATCAGCAAGGTACTTTTAAGTTATTATAATCTGATTCTTTCAAAGAATGGAAAACTAAAAGTGTTCACCAAATAATCCAACTCTGTCCAATTATCCGCACCATTTAGTCGCAACGGGTATCCACGGAAAACTTCAGCACTACTGTGCTTGAATACTGCACTTTAGCAAATATGACACCACAATGAACTCTACGTCTATGCCATTTTCCTTTACATCCTTGCGCACTAAAATATTTTGCAAATGTCCCTTCTTTACACATTATCCTTTTCCACTAAGCAAATTACTCTCTCGAAAAAGATTGAATTTCGCGGTTTTCAGCGCAGCCGCGGTTGTTAATGTTTTTGTTTTGTTCATTATTTTGCACCTGGTTGACAATTGAATTTTGACGTTAATTTGTTTTCTAACACAACCCTGCTTTTAGTCAAATAAAAGCTGATTCAGAGGCAAAATTTTTCTAATAGCAAAGATACAAACCATTGTTACAGCGTGCACACAGGTTGACACAAGTGCAGTAAAATTTAAACACAAACGAGAAAGAAATAAAGTTAAGTACAAAAATATATTATTTTCAGATTATTATTATTATACAATGCTAGGGAAATTTTCCCGAGACAACCAGACGTGGGCTTCGACATTGTTACTAAGAAGAAGTGGCGTGTGAGTGGCGTTGAATTTCATTTCATATTCATGGTGCCTTCAACTGAAACATATATTTTTGAAAATTTACCCAGAGAGAGCTCCTACGTTGCTTAAAACAGCAGAATTAGGACGGCATCTATAACCTAAGGATGGTGTTATGTCTTCTCGTGGTTGTTGAGACCGAGGACTCGATATTTTTGGTTCAAATTGTCGGGCTTACTTTTGGGTATAGGAGTGAGTCTGTTTCATTGTCAATGCCACTTCTGAATGTTTCTTTCTCACTGCCATTCAGCTGGCGATATATATAGTACGTGTATATGTCACAAAGACCTACTCCTTTTCCCATCTTTCGCAATTTTCGGAAGGCTGTGAATAAAGGCACCATACGAGTTTGGTGACGTTTCCAGGCTGTGGCGACCGCAAAGCCGAGTCCGAATTCGAGTCCCGGTCTGAACAATATCCACCCCTCGACAGGAAACATTAAACCGAGTTTATTTTTGACCGAATCAAAGATCGCCACAATAAATCCAGCGGTCGTTCAGAGGCGGCTTAGAATAAACTGAAAGTTGCTCCATTTGAAGGAGGAGCTCGACCAAAAATTGATTCAGCGGTTATAAATAATATTATATATACATATGTACATATGTACGTACATAGATATTTCGATGTGAAACATACACTACTTACTCATATTTGGAAAAAGAACCACTAATTTTCAAGATTTTTTTGAAAAAATAGCAATTTAAAGCATTCGAACCACCCGTTTTGTGGATGACACCATGACGTCGACTTTAATGTCAATGTGCACCTATGCAAAAATGGCAGCCGGCACAAGTAGGAGTTTGCACTCTGTCCGTCCGCCCTTCGTTTGAGCCAAAAATAGATGGTGGAGGGTATTTATTCTATTTTTTAAATATAATTTTCGATTTTTGACATTACAGATATGGAATCAAGTTGAGAATCTGAATGCAGCGCCACAACTGATGCACTGACAGCCGGCAATTAAACGTATATATTTACATATGTACGTACGTAGGTACGTGTGTAGATTGATCTGTGCGTACGTTATTCATATTTGGCAGACAAATGTGCGCAAAATTCCAATGAAATTAAAGGCTTAAGTTTGAATATGTCGAGCGTTGTATGTACATACATATATTTATACATACATACATATACATATATGTATGGTGATTCTTTCCTTGCAAGAACGATCTGGTGATCACTGGACTAGGTATATCCATATCGTCGTATACCTCACAAAGTTTATCGATCCATCGTAATGCTAATGCGCGCGTAGAGTTTGGTCTTTGTTCTTGCTGGTCTCTAAGTAGAGTTGTCTACAACATTCGAGTTAACACTGCCAACAGTATTCTGGAGTTCGAGACACAAATGAGCTGTATCTTTCTTGACACGAATTATTTCGCCTTGTCTTCGTTCACCACCAAACCCATTAACTTCCCCATCCGATTTGGAAAAATTAGAACTAACGGTTGTTGAGACTCACGATATCAATATTATCAGCATACGACAGTATTTGTATGCAGTTGTAATAGAGTTTGCCATAAGCTCGAAGTAGTCTAATGGTATGTCGATCTTTCTCCCATGGGTTCCTTCTAGACCATCGCTATTAGATAGTTTTACGGAACCCTGATCAAGAATACTTGGCCCGTTGTGATACCTATGTTGGTACTATATATGGTATATTTATATATTCCTTTCACCTTTCCAAATGTTCGAGCCACTTGGGATGTTTTATGAAATTCTGCAGATTAATGACGTCTACCGTTGCTAGCTCTGTAAGGCAATCGTTGAAGAAATTTCCGAGAAAACAATATCGAACCGCACTTAGAGCGGTCTCATCTATGCCCCTACAGTTGCGGCAGAAATCGTTTGAGAAGCAGCCCATCTTTCTACCAAGAGTCCCCATAAGACAGTGTACGTTTGTTATGCTTATGGAGATCCGGTTTCTTAGGTGTAGAGACTTAGTTCTGTTTACCTCGATTAATGGCCAGGTTTGTTTTATCCCAAAAGTACGTGGTTTCGCTCTATCATCTGCTGTTGGCCTTCTGGTGAAGGCTGACCTTAGTAGATACTTTGCCGAGAAAAGCTGTATGCCCACGTGATGTACAGAGTTTACCGTGTTCACTCTCTGGCCAGTTCTTCAGCTACGCAGTTCCTTGAGATGTCCCTGTGACCCAACCACGGACGCTTCGCATAGAGTCGATAGCTTGTTTAAGATCTCTCTGCCTTTTATTGCCACCTTTCAGGTGGTTTGAATGCATTAGAAAGGCGTAATTACAGCCTGGCTGTCGGAATATACCTATGTTGTAATAGGTTGGGTTAACGTATACGAAACGAGCAACCATCAAGTTGTGCGCCTAATTCTGCTTGGAATACGCTGCAGTGGTCGGTACGTCTTTTACTTAATTTTATATCAAGCATTTCAGAGTAAACTCCGCAAACCTACTTTGCCATCTAGTTTAGAGCCGTCGGCCTATGATCTAGAACTGCTGCATTTCTCCACTCGTCCCTCTCCGGCGTTTTTGTTGAGAAAGTATTGTCGAAACAGAAGACGTAATTGGTGTAGTCCACCTCTTCCGCGCGTGATCTAGAGTTTAGTGTATCTGGGCGTCTCCAACGCGGTTTCTCCATGATTGTATTGCATTCAATCTCATGGCGTTGCAGCTCACCTGGAGTTTCCTGCATAGATCTGCTGGGGCAAGATTAAGCAGCTTGCTCCTATAGGTAGTCTTGTCTAGTGCTGGCCACCAGATAGCCCATCCCTATTAGTTTACGTTATTCGTGAGACGGCGAGAAGTTCCTCTGTTGGGGTTCAATTTTGTCGTTGCTTACGTTGGCGTCGAAATTGCCAAGCAAGATTTTGGCAACACGGGAAGTAGGGCTTAGAGGTTTACTCTAAAATTTCGTGAGATGTGTCCATTATATATCCCATTTCATTGAGGCGGACTTGGAGTAGCTTAAGGTCGGTTTACCCATCCGTATACCATAAGTATTGTGGGGATACCGAATTCCGGCATATCGGCATGGAGGCAGCTATTTTCAAGGGTCTTTCCCAAGATTTTGGGAATGATAAACATCTGGTCTACGGTGGAACAGGTCTAAACCACACTGGTCAGTTTGTTGATGGTGGGCATTAGTCTTTCCCATTGCACTCTATAGGATATTTTATGAGATATTGTGGAGGTATTTGGCACAGACTTTAAGGGACTCAGCAATTTTATGGATTGGGCGGAGCACACTTAGGTTCCAATCGCCGAGCATTCTTTTATCGCGCCATATGCTGCAAATAAGCTTCTACATACACCTTGTCAGTTCTTCGCTGTCGTATTTGAAAAGCTTGGGTCCGGCCTCTTATTGGATTTCAAGCAGGCAGTTGCTATTCGAATTTTTCTTAGTCGGGCAATGAAATATCTGTTCCATCGTCAAGAGTTTGCTCCGGCCTTGAAAACCT
Organism: Ceratitis rosa; assembly: GCA_037013455.1. Classification (NCBI taxonomy): domain Eukaryota; kingdom Metazoa; phylum Arthropoda; class Insecta; order Diptera; family Tephritidae; genus Ceratitis; species Ceratitis rosa. Next base: position 18,141,629 of record JAWMAG010000037.1, read on the forward strand.
CAGTAGGTCGCGCTATCTTTTCATTGAGTTTTTGAACATTGCCCTTACCGTCGAGCTTCTCAGGCTCTTCATGCTCACACATCTTTGCCTCTTGCTTTTTTTTTTTGTCTGCACATGCGTTTTGCTTTCCCTTCAACTATCGGAATCTATTCCACCCCGTACGTGTAGTAGTCCATCGCAAAATTGCAAGGCGATCTTTGCTGCATGGAGGTGGGTGCGTACGCTCGTCATGATTACTGGAAACATGTCGTTTGGCTATCATAATAATATCGATCTGGTTGTGAGTTTTTTAATTTGAAGACAGCCAAGTAGCTTCAAGGATTATCTTTTGCTGGAATTTAGTACTACAGATAACCATATTTCGGACCCTGGCGAAGTCGATCTACCTCAAACCATTTGGGGATGTTGGCCTAAATGAGCAATAAATTAAAGAACTTCGCTTTGATGCGGATTGTGACGAGGCGTTCATCAAGCGGTGAGTATCTCTTTCACTACAAATCTGACAACTGCAGTAAATAAGTAAGTAAATAAGGCTCGTTCCGCACCCATCTCGTCCATGCACTGTGTACTGGTGTACGAGGACATCAACCTTTCCCATTAAGAGACCGTATGCCCTTTAATCATGGTCCTTAGTACATTTGCAGTGGTCGTCACAATAAGTGGTATCCGAGGCGTTGGAGCCAGTTTTTAAACGGCGAGTATGTTGAAAGTTTTATAGCTATTTATCCACCTCTCTTCCTTATACTAAATATGTCGGAGTGCCTCCTCCCTTTTAGCCATGACCCAAGGTTCCACAAGGGTTGCTTACGTTACCAAATGGGCCTAGAAACTACTTCTTAAAAACTCGTTAAGAGTAAATAGAGGTTATGGGGGGAGAATTTCCGTCCACGAAGCCATCAGTTGATGCCTCACATGACCGATACTGTTCTTGCAGGGATGCTAAGGAAATCGCGTAAATTACATTTATATGTCTGAAGGTTTATAATTAAATAATGAAAACGCAAAAAGACAAAAGCAAATAGCGAGTGCGACTGATAAGATATCAAACATGTATACTTATATACCTACATATGTATGTACATACGATTGTTATATTTTATGTTTGCATGTATGTATGTATGTAATTTATCAATAAACGAATATACATTAGTAAGTCTATAAGTGCATGATTATAAAAATCAAATATCTAAAGGGGCACAGACATACACGTATGTATATACATAGGTACACATGCACATACGTGTATGTACATACATATGCACTCATATCACTGTTCGTCCATATGCCAACCATCAGAAATTTAATCGCTCCACACGATTCCGTACCGGAAATGAGGAAATGGAAATAAACGAATTTCATAGCAATAAAAAGGAGTGCGCTTACATACATATAGACGCGCATACGTTTACGACGAAAATGTTCATACACACAAACAAACAGATAAGAATATGCGGGAAGGAAAATTTTGTTTTGAATTGTTGAATTTGCAATTCTTCAAATATTTTTCCATTCAAGTGTATTGAGTTTCTAAAGGAATTTGGAATTTTCCCCATACATATTAGTTCCAGTAAAAAGTAATCCATTATTTCCCTATTGACAAAAAGTTTGGAACAACCGAATTTCACAGACATCAGGCCAATACTTCACCAGCCAAATATTTCACCATAGATAGGAACACCTGGTAAACCCTTCGTGAGAGGTCCAGATTATAAGGTGAATGCATAAGAATCTCCCAACTAAGCTCTCGGAACTTCTGGCGAGTCACTATCGATGTGTGTGATTTGGCGTTGTCCTGATGACACAGAAACAATTACTGACAATACAGGCCCGAAATAAGTGTTTGGCTGTAGCGGAGCAGCTTTTACTGGATGATATCTTGCTAATTCCACCAAAAACTCAACAAAACCTGCTTGGCTCTCATCCTGGCTTGGAGACCGTTTGTGCCGGCTGACTGCTCTTCGATCACGACAGTTTCCTTTTGATGTTGCTCTAAGGGAACCACTTTTCATTATCAGTCACAATCCGTTTCAGAAATGAGTCGATTTTCGAGTTTCGACTCAGCAGCGATTCGCAGTTGGAAAATCATTACATGAGGGTTTTTTTCGTTAGCTCATTTGTCAGCCAAACATGGAGTTTCTTTATGAATCCAGCCATTTTTAAGTGGTTCTAAACAGTTTTTTGTGCAATGCTTAGCTCCTGGACAATCGAAATAGTGTTCGTATGATGGTCAGATTCGACGATTGCCGTTATTTTATCGACATTTTCGAAAACTGGAATTCCATAAATCGAGTCATCAAATAAGAAAGTAACGCTATTCTCCTCCTGGTATTCATTGTGATCACATATTTTCTTAGCTTTTACTTCTTTTTAACTAACCATTCAAACGATGTGCAGCATATCAGCAGTTGTGTGTGTCCTTTCCAGCTGATCTTTCCAGCGGAGTCTAGGTCTTGATCCTCCTCTGTTTACAACGGCGAGCACTGCTTCGAGTACTTTCAGAGATGAGGGTTCAACCATTCAGTCAGACATGTCCTAGCCAACATAGCCGTTGTCACTTAATTCCCTGAACTATGTCAATATCGCCGTGTATCTTGTATATTGCTTTCCCATCGACTAGGGTACTCGCCGTTTCAAATACGCAAATCTTAAACTAAACATTTCCATTGAAAACTCGTAAAGCCGGCTGAAAAGGAAATGATGAGGTACTTGTTAAGTTTGATTCTTGTTTCGTCCAGAGAAAACTTCACTTTTCAATTGTCTACTCTGTCCAAACTAGTACCTGTTGACAACAGGAATTCCGCCTTGCATTTGGTTGATTCCAAGATAGACGAAATTATCTACGACTTCAAAGTTATGACTGTCAACACTAAACTGGGATCCCATCCAGAAGGTTTTTCGTCTTGTCTTCATTCATTCACTGAAGAAAGCAGAACTAACGCTGCAGTTGTTAAGACCAATCCAAAATTTTCTCTCTTAAAGAAGTTTGTTCCTACTTAATTAACGTTCCTGGGTTAGGCTAAATAAGTCACACGACAAAGAGTCACCTTTTTTGAAAGCTCGTTTTGTATCGAGCAAGAAGCCGTTTGTTTTGCCCCAAAAGTAGATGGTTTCGCTCAGTCATCTGCTTCTGGTGAAGGCTGATCTTAGTAGATACTTTGCCGAGAAAAGCTGTATGCCCACTTGATGTACAGAGTTTACCGTGTTCACTCTCTGGCCAGTTCTTGAGCTACGCAGTTCCTTAAGATGTCCCTGTGACCCAACCACGGACACTTCGCATAGAGTCTATAGCCTGTTTAAGATCTCTCTGCCTACCTGAAAGGTGGCAATGACAATCCGTTTCTGAAATCACGGCAAGCTCAGTCTCAAAATTCCGAAACATAGTCCTGCTCAAAGCAGGACAGTCGCATAAGAGATAGGTGATGATGATGTTGTTGTTGTTGTTGTATCAGCTACATTTACCCCGCTTAGGGACAGGTCGCCGGAAGGGTCAACTCTGGTGCTTAGAACCGACTTTCTTGAGATTTGAGAGATAGGCGATCGTTTGTTTCTCCTCATCATCCTTGTAGCTTCTACTTCTATAGACAGCCCCTAGCTTTTCCTGCCTGCCAGAACTCCTATTACTTTGGACGTGTCCTCCTTACTGGGAGGGTTTATTTAAAAAAAATTTCACTGGAAGTGGACCAGTTACTGACCTATTCGAAAAATTCCTATTAATGGTTCGATTTACTTGAAATTCGGTACATAGGAGGCTTTTTGCTTAGAGTAACCGGAAGACTACTCTTCTCTCCGGCAAGTGGACCTGAGGCTGACCTATTCGAAAAAAAATTATTTCTGGTCTGATTTACTTGAAACTTGGTTCATAGGTGGCTTTTTGCTTAGATTGACAGGAAGAGTAGTCTTGTAGTGTTGATTCATTTTCCTAATACGGGAAATTGGGGATTGCAGGGATGGAATTGATACTTTTGCTTTATATTCGGATTTCTTTCAATGAAGAGCAATTTCGTTTTTGAGATCTTAGCTTTTAAATAGAACGACTTTTACGTATATTTCTATTAACGTTAATCCTGTTACCAGCGCTTTCCTAATGGGTTGGTGCACATTCTCCACAACAACAGAGCTAGTAATTGTGAGATGTGTTTATAAATAAACAGAAGTGGTAGCAGCGCTGGCGGTTGCGATGGCGTTGGTGTCGGTGCCGACATCTGCATCAGGTAAATTGCCTTTGATCACACACACATATACATGTATGTAGAGAAACTGAGGTCCACATACATGTATACTCGTATATGGTACACTCATTTTATGAACTGTTCTAAAAATACATTTTTCCAGTTGAACATTACGGTTTTCGTACTTTTTTGAGGTTCAAGTTAATATTGCGATTTTATTAGCTGCCGAATGCGACGGAATTGCGACCTTGGACAGTTTGGCTTGGGAATGGAGGGGGCGATAGACTATGTAGACTTGTGATATCAATATGGATACTATTTATTTATTTAATGTATAAATATATATTTAGATACATTTTATAGGAAATTCACTTTTTCTAATTCTGTATACAGTTTTCTGAAACGAGTTTTTCCGCGAGATCTCCTCCCAGTAATTTAACAAGCTGTAGGTTGGTTTAGCAACAATTTAGGTACATTTCAACTTATCTAAGCCGAGCCAATTGAATTGGAAAATGTGAATATTCCTTCTATTTGCTTAGGCAGATGCGTTGCTCAGATCTTCGTCTTCTTCTTCATATGCGTGGACACCGCTTATACGTTTGTAGCCGCATCAACAGTTCCCTATATACCCTGCACTTAAAGGCATGCGTCGTCAAGAGGTAATGCTTTAACAGTGTTACCAGCAACTTAAAATCTGACCTCTGTACCGCTAGTAGAAACATTTAAAATTTATCATCATTAATTTTGCACATGGTTTCCGCGATTCTGTGGCCTTTAGCTTGTTCCCAAAGTCTATTCGCCTGACGAAGCATGATTATTCCTTAAGTTTGCTTCCCTTACCTGAGTAGAACTGATAAACACATTATTACTTTCTGTTCTCAAAGGACTCCCTCCTTAGTCCGTTCGTCAGCTATCCCATTGCCTTTGACCTGGCACCGTACAGATGTTCTTTTTCACAACAGACTTCGTGCTTGATTATCCACATAAATGTGTATTATCTTCCTTTGAAAGCCCCAGCAGTGCTCTGCAGCACCTGTGACGATATTTTTACTGCAAATATGTCGGAAGATATTGCAATGGTTTGACAGCTTAAATGACTCTATTATCTCTAGTTGGACGCAGTAAAATGAAGCCTCCACTTCTTCGTACCAGCTCTCAAATGTCTGTTTCAACAATCCGTCTATATTGTAGGTGACAACAGCTTCCCGAAAGTCAGGCGTGGGATGATGTAGTCGTTGCTCGTAAGCTTAAGGGTAATGCATACTACTTTACCCATAAGTACCTACTTTCAGCTGCCTAGAAGCACATAGCCTCGCAGCATTTAGGAATGCCCTGTTTTAAGCTACTAGATTTGCTGATGGAATGCTCAAAAGCGCAAGCAGTGGTACTGCAGATGGTGTTGATTTGAATATTCCAGTGATGTAAATTATTGAAAGTCTGGAAACTCTTTGCAGCCTAAAAAGAAATGTTATTTTTATCTTAGCCTTCCACCATACTAAAACACTGTAGAAAATATTTCCTAACTAAGATCTAAGCAACTAAGGGAGTTAGCGGGGGAGAGACTCCGAGTGCAGCCCGACATCCGTTTAGATTTATATGGGGCCGTTGATGCCTTCTACACTCGCTTCTCAACATTGAGCCTCCACGACAACTTACTATCTAACAAAATTTCCAGGCCCTCAGTGCTAGGTTTCAGCCTTACTGTAGAATACAAAATTTAGAAGTATTTACATATACATATGTACATAACTACACGGAATAGTATTGAAAATACAGAAAATACTTGAATACCCAACCAGCCGTTACTTAATTAAGGGAAGTTCGAAACGCTTTCCAAGCATACTGGAAAAGAGCCTTCAACGTGAAGTTCTCAAGCGTGTTTTGAATGCAGTGCCAAAACGTAAGATGTACCTGGACCTACGCCCACAGTACCCTAGCTGAGAGGCTATGAAATGAGCCCGGGCAATATAAGTTCTTGTTTAAAGTGAAGGGGTTACATATGTAGTTAGGACTGAAAGTACAAGTTTCTGCAGAAATCGATAATCGACAATAACCCTGCAGGAAAAATACTAGCTCTTAAATAGAATAAAACTGTGTTACATTTTTATATTAACTAGTTCATCTTGCTTCTATTTCCCAGTAAGCAACTTACGTGTATATATTTGACATGGCTATACCCTTTGACTAGTTGCATACTAGTTCATTTAGACATATTGAATTTCTACTTCAAAGCAAAAAATCGAAATAAAAATCAACTTGCCTGCAGGGAGGAGATTCGAGCAGTGAACCTCACTTGCTACAGAGATATCTTCTAACCACTCGGCTATCGTGACGACGTAGCGATGAAAGTCACTTTGCGCACTTCAACAGAGCGCAACTGAGAATGGAACTCAGCCGTGGCTTGCTAGATATAATAACAACATACTGTGGTGTTGAACTTCATCTTTAAAATACTAGTATTCAACTAGGTTTTTCGCATACTAGTCGACGTTCTCCCTGCAGGGCTTGCTCACGGAAACTCATAAATGAGCATATAACAATTCAATTTTATGCTTAATTTACTAAAAGCGAGAAATATAAATGTCATTGGCTGTAAACATAAACACGCATGAACATAATCATGTTTTCCTCCAATTAATTCAATGAGTAAATTTGTCACATTACTTGGCCTATAAACTCAAAATTTGAACTTTCAATAGAAAGAATGCCAAGAAAAAAGAGCAGTTAATACTTGCCTAGTGATTAATTATGAATTATAGCGTCCCACATACGTACATATGTATGCTTTTATGTATTATTTTGGTACGAGGGTACTAATAAATGTTCGGGGTGAAAAAAAAAACAAAATATATTAATTATATTTTTATTTTTAATTTCAAAGTAATCATTATTAGTTTAAGTAGGCAATTTGTATCTATAGAAACATATTAAGAAATACCGTAATTGCCTCGGTGGTGAAAAATCTTTCCCCTGAGATTCGGTCTCCACTGAAAAAATATACAATCTATAATTATTTACCAGGTGTGTTTGTTGAAGTGTGCCGGTTTTACTAGTAGATGTCGCTAGCAATATGTATAAATTTCTATGATTTCACATGTATGTAATTTTTTTCTATTGACATTAACCTACAAAACTACGCAAGTCACATTCCGCCAAAATAATAGCGTCATATTTGTTTACCTCAGTGAATATGTCGAGTTTCGTTCCAAGAAAATCGCATTTGCGGCATTCGTTGCTTTTCTTATTTCATCTAAAGAAAAAAGCAGCTGAAGCTGGTAGAAACTTATGGTGAACATGCTCCAGTGATTAAAGCATGTGAGACATGGTTTCGTCAATTTAAAAGTGGAGATTTCGATTTCACAGACAATGAACATCCTGGTGCAGCGAAAAAGTTCGAAGACGAGGAATTGCAGTCGTTATTGGATGTTGATCCAACCCAATCGCAACAAAAATTGGCAGAAACACTACATGTGACTCGAGGAGCAATTTGCCAACGTTTAAAAGCCATGGGAAAGATCCAGAAGTATGGAAAATGGGTGCCACACCAGCTGAACGATAGACAATTGGAAAATCGAAAAACCGTTTGTGAAATGCTGCTTCAACGATTCGAAAGGAAATCTTTTCTGCATCTAATTGTCACGGGGGACGAAAAATGGATTTATTTTGAGAACCCGAAGCGAAAAAAATCATGGCTTTCCCCTGGTGAAGCTGGCCCATCGACTGCAAGGCCAAATCGCTTTGGCCGTAAGACAATGCTCTGTGTTTGGTGGGACCAGTGTGGTGTGGTGTACTACGAGTTGTTAAAACCTGGTGAAACGGTGAACACGGATCGCTACCGACAACAAGTGATCAATTTGAATCATGCGTTGATCGAAAAACGGTCGGAATGGGCCCGAAGACATGGCAAAGTTATCTTCCAACATGACAACCCGCCGTCTCATACCGCTAAACTGGTGAAAGACACATTAAAAACACTTAATTGGCAAATATTATCGCACCCGCCGTACTCTCCAGACCTCGTCCTGTCCGACTATCACCTTTTCGCATCGATGGGACACTCCCTTGCAAAGCATTGCTTCGCTAATTTTGAGGAAGTCGAAAAATGGATCGCCGAATGGTTTGCCTCGAAAGAGAAAAAGTTTTATTGGAATGGTATACATAATTTGCCTGAGAGATGGCCGAAATATGTAGAAACCAATGATCAATACTTTGAATGAAAAAATTTTGAGATTCCTCTGAAAATTAAGTGTTTTCTTTATCGAAAAAACCGGCAAATTTCAACTAGCACACCTGGTAGTCCATTTAACTGAAAATTGGTTTGAGAAAATTAATATTAATAAAAATTTCCATTTGAAAATTTTACCTTCCCTAAACTAAGTTGGTAACAACAAATATGATTATTTAAGAACACCATTAGTTTCTTCGGTAGAGAAATTTTTAACATTTATTTTGATGGAGAAATACGAATCAAACGAAAATTTCGTTCAAATATTATAGGAAAACTTTATGTTGAAAAATAACGATTATGAACTATGTAACACAGGAAATTTTCCGGAAATTGTCATTTAAACTGCCCGCGCTGAATATTTTACAGCAGTTTTTGTTAAGTTGGTAGCACTGTTCTTAATTATTATGCCAAAAATGAGCTCGATCTGTCAACCAGTTTGTTTGCAGCAGCTGTTGAAATCAGTCGACCACAGTTCCCTCTGCGAATTTTCTTTTATGCCCTCAATCGAGTCGAAACGGGTTCCACGGAGTGGTAACTTGGGTGACTTGAAAGAGATAATTTTCAAAAAAGATTGCCAAAAAATGAAAAAGGTATATGAAAAATGAAGCCGTAAGAATAAATTTTTGAATAGGTCACTCCCTGGTCCACTTTCCGTAAAATTTGTTTTTCACAAACCTTGCTGGGAACCATAAAAACAGACAAATTTTCAGTATAATCTCCGGGGCAGTTTTGCTGAAACTAGAAAACAAACATATGTACATACAAACAAGATATCGATAGGTTACTTCAAATTTTGAAACTTAACAATTTTTATGTCAGAGCAGTTTACTGTGGTGCAGACCTTGTTGATAAAGTATGTATGTACCATATATATGTACTTACAAAACTCTGTTAACATTAAGAATACGTGAGCGCTTCGAAAGTGCTTAGTAATTGCTTGGAAAGCGTTGAGATTCGCCTATTTAATTAGATCAAAAGTTGGACTTGTGTTAAGCACAAGCCAAACAGAGTGATTACAGTGCGGACAGCAAGTCATATGGGTTGGGAAGAAGGGTGTGGCGTTTTAATGAGTGTTCGGCTAATTCAAGCCTACGCTGAGTGTGACCTTATTTTTAACTTAAATCCATATGTATGCACATACATACAAATATGCTTAATTTTATCCGGTTAATAATTAAACATAATGCTGAATTATTAAATGTGACGACTGCAGCTCTTAAAGAGTCATATAAATTTTGCAATAATTTTAATTTATCATTTCACGTAATAAAATTGTTATTTTTTATTTTAAAATTAATATTTATTTTAATTATGGTAAGTTTGGGTGCTCTTGCCCACAATTAATCACCTAAATTTAAATGTCAAAGATAAACATGAAATAAGTTACAGCTGATTACAACACTTCATCTCCTCTTGAAATTTATTGGCTGATGAGGAAATCACCCAGGTCACATATCATGTTAGGAGAGTGCCGTAACCACTGCTCTAACGTCCTTCACGCTTAGATCCGAACAACATGACACAGCCAACTTAGTCTCGCTAGTATGTAAATATACTCGTCGTCAACATGAAAATACCTAGGACTATTGCATCAGACGTTGTCCTCCATACGATGTATGACAATTAAGTAATGAGACTGATTATATTGCCGCGATTGTGGTAACCCTGCGACCTTGAAATTTCCTTTTCCTTCTCCTCTCCATTGATCCGTAAATCAAGTCTACTATCATCAAGTACTCGAAAGATTGCGAAAACGAGTCAACAGGGTGCGCCCTGATATCGCTCGTAACTGGATTCTTTATCACGACAACGCGCCGTGCCACACCACCCTCAGCGTGTCCCAGTATTTGGCCTCTAAATGGATCGCTTTGTTGCAACAGCCGTCTTATTTGCCCGATATGTCACCCTTTGACTTTTTTTGTTTCCTAGGACAAAAACGGTGGTCAAAGGAACCCATTTTGAGTCGATTAAGGACATCCAGGCGGCCGTAACGAGGGTACTCGCGGACATCCGAGTCGAAACGTTCCAGAAATTTTACGAAGCATGGAAAACCCGCTGAAATCGTTGAATAAAACTTTGAAGGGGCTGACAGAGTTGTAGAATAAATTGTCACACCTCGTATAGCAAGGACGGCAATGATAAGAGTTTGGTCTTTGTTTGTCGAATGAGGGTTTTGCCTACTCACTCTAATAACACCTACTGGCATGAGTGATTCTGTGTTGGATTACCAGGTCCACATTGTTGAAACCACGTTTGGTATCGAATGGATGGGAGGGTTTTGGGACTAACGAAGCTTGTGGTGTTGTTCAGCGTCAATTTACATACCCGTATAAGTAAATTCAGATATAGCGGCTTCGAGGCAGCTCCTCTTCGTGCTGTGGAACACTATTTGAAGATGGGCGAAGCGGTAGTGATTTTTCGCAGATCTTTGCCGTGGTTATATTGATTTTTCAAGTATGAACCCCCACTGATAAGGTCCAATCTGCTTGTTTCAAATAATACGCATGCTTTCGTCCAACCATATTCGACAAAGAAGCTGTTACATGCACTTTCCTAGTTCTTTGCGGCCATATTTGCTAAAACTAATGATGTCATAATCTTTCTGCACAGTTCAAAGAAACCACACAACAGAGAATAAAACTTATCTGAACTCTGGCTTAGTGTCGAACAGCTCGGAGAAGTCCAGCCACATTGATCGTCAGTAGATCAGGTCGGTAAAATCTTTCCTCCTCTGTGTAGCCTCCACCACAGTTCCCAGGTAGCATTTTTGGTTCTTAAAAGAAAAGCCACCAATCTTAACTTTTTGCTTTCTATTGGGAATTTTGCCATCAAATGAAATTTTGCATGAAATACGTTTTTAGGTTTGCAGCTGATATTATGTTTGTCGTTACATCATTTACTTCTTTTCACTTATCTGCGTTGTTAAATGGAAATCTTATCAGCAGTAGTGCGAGATATAGAGTTTATACTGCTTTTAACTATTTATTCGCTAACTCTTTTGTATGTGATTAAATGTGAGTTTATACAAAATTTTGTATTAACCATGTCAGTGACTCAGAGAGAATGCGATTGAATATGAAGAGAATAAAAAAGAGCTTTTTTAGACTCTTTCACTATCTGACTCAGCTCTTTCCCGATGGGTGGTGCCGCTGATGGTTTTTCGCCAGAGGAACTTGCAAGTACTAGGAAGTTGGTTAATGGGCTTTTCTCAACCAAAAACCTTTACTTCAAAGATCACTGCGTTACTGAATTGGTTTCAACTACGCAGTCTCTTATTCATCTTTATTCCTTAAAGGGCCTCTTAGGAGTCAAATTATGTAAAGGGTCTTGATTAAAATTCAAAATGCAAACTTTCATGTTCTCATTGTTTTGGTATGTTTGCCGATTAGATTAAAATACATATGTACATATGTTGCGAATCTCAATTCTAAAGTCACTTCAACCAGGTTATCGTGTTTTAAACTTAACCATATTGCTTAGTTTTCGAGAGGAACGCACTACACTTCACAGGCAAGGGGGTTAGGACTCTACGCAATAAAGAAGCTATAAATCCTTGATTAGATAGTCGTTTCCATTTCAGCGCATGTGGAAATGCTTCCTTGGGCTGAAGGCTTTGTGTGCTGTGTGAAAATTTAGGTTTACAAAAAAAATTATAAGAGAGCTAGATTTACAAGTATTTTGAATCACACTCAACATTCAGTTTTAAATATACCATATTCTCTCTTAAATGCTAACACAACTCTTTTATGGACGCTTCTCTCTCTCTCTCTCTCTCTCTCTCTTTACCTATTGGCTCGCTCACTAGCTTTACTATCAATTCCAGCCAATAATTTATGATCAAGCGTTTCTCCACACAACCATTTGTATATCTGAATATATACGCGTGTGTGTATAGACATACATATGTGTACATACATATTAGCACAAGCAACTGGAGCTCCAGGCCGCCACACTGACTAATAACCCAACCAAAGTTTGTTATTCATTCGCATAACTGAGTACGTGGAGATCGGTTCGGTTCGGTACGGACTTGTGAATTTTTCGAACAGAGTGCGGCAAAACGAAGCAACAACCAACACAGCGAATACCAAAAAGAAAACAACAAATCATTAATTAAACGTCGAGACGTGAGGGTGTAAGACGTGTGCGATAAGAAAATAAAAGTTGAGTTGACGAGAACATTTATTTGAGCGGGACGCGGGTGTACGGCAAGTGTTTGTGTTTTTCGATAGTCGTAGTGTGTTTATTTATGTTTGTATGTGTGCATACATATTTATATAGTTTTTATAAGCAGCTGACGTGCAAAAAGGCCAAGAAAAAATATTAATAAATACGACATATAAGAATTGCTTAAGTTTAAAGTGTTCGATAAGTTTTACACCGCACACACACACACACACACACACAACACAAGTAAAGGCAAAAGTGAGTAGCCAGTTAAGAAGAAGCAGCGTATAAAATTTATATCGAAAATTACAAAAATCAAGTCGTTGGAGAAGCACATATTGTGTACGTGTTATTGATGTTTTATAAACTTTTTAATTTTTTTTACTAAATATTATTATTTTTTTACTTAATATTTTATAAGTGGTAATTTTGTGTTGTTGTTAAAACAGTGAAATGCTCAGTTATCGTTTTTTTTTATTATTTTTTTGTTTTTATCATGCTTTGAAAATTTTGATAATTTCTTTTGCGCCCATGCAAATGACGTAATGACCTTGAGGACGTGTGCTGTCATTACCGCTGTTGTTGTAGCTGTCAGTGTCACTGTCACTGCCAACTTTTGTCTGCACATTTGCATGTAAATAATATATGTATACATTTGTAACTTAATTTTTTTAATGAACTTTTGAAAATGAATATAATAAATAATATAATTACTTTGGATTAGGTTTTAAAATATTGACAAAAGTTTTTATTAACAGATTGTTGCTTGTTTAGTGTCAAAATATTATATTTTATTATGGGTTTTTTACCTACGGTGACCGCAATAGCCATTCGCTATACCAGGGTTCGAGTCCTGGTTCGACTACATCCAAAATTACAAAAAAATTAATTTTTCTAATTCCGGTCGCCTCTTGGCAGGGTATGTCAACATCTACAAGGGTATTTCCGACATGAAATAAAATCTCATCCCTGGCCTTCTTCTTATAAAAATCCATCAGTCGTGTGGAATCTGCTTAGAATAAGTTGTAGGTTCCGCCATTTCTTGGAGAAATATTAGAACGCCCAACACAAATTGGGGGTCCTCCCTCGGTTACGAAACTCCAATTTTATATGTTATATTTTTAAGAATGGCTGGCAGGGTGTTGCTCTTTAGAAGGCTAATAAGCCCATCTCATCAGGCGGTTTTGACTTGCTATGTATGGAGGTCAAAGTTTCGACTGATTATGCAGTTTTGTTATGTACTTTGGTTGATGATTTTATCTCTTCTCTGAAGTTCCTTGGTTAGCATGCGAAGGTTAATGTGGTCGAAGCCGTTCAAACCAGCATTCAATATTATAGAAAATTGATTTAAAAAAAAAATAATAATTTTTATAATTGTGGTTGCTTCTCGTTGGAGAATTTCAACCACGCTAAGTGTATTTCTGACATAAAATGAAAGTTCCTTCGGAGGCAGCTCGTATTGGAGGCTGCTCTGTTCATTAGAAAAACATAGTTGTCTGCCTACCTTAATATGATACCATTTTTCCGCCGTACGGAGTAATATTTACACCTGAAACTCATCCCTGGTCTTCTCTTCTCGGTTTTCTGATAGCAGTAGTGCTTCCTCTGCGGTGATCGCAAAACTGAGTATTAAACTGATACCAGTAAAATATATACAAAAAACAACTTGTCTCGCCTATGAAATGCCGCCTTAGTCTGTAAAAAAAAAGAAACTTAGAAATAATGTTTGTAATTAACACAACGTGCTTATTAGCAAGGCTTGCCGATTTCTCAGCAAGTGCTTGTACAAATACAAACATGAATAAATAAAGGAGACAAAACAGTGTCGGGTTAGAGTCTTTAAACATTGACCAAGACGTGAAAACGTGCTAAATATCATTCTAACTACATTGTAAACTTCAAGTGGCAACATTATATATATATATATATAATTGGTGCTTTGTAACCGCTGAAGCGATTTTCGGCCGAGCTCCTCATCCAATTTGTGGTTTTGCGTCTTGATGTTTTTCCAACAAATGGAGGGACCTGCAATTTATACTAAGCCGCCTCCGAACGGCTGATGGTTTTTTTATGAGGAGCTTTATTTCATGTCCGAAATATACTCGGAGGGGTGGACATTCCCTGCGGAGGGGCGACCGCAATTAGAAAATTTAACTTTATTTTTTATTTAAATTAATTTTTCATAACTTTTGGATGTTCCTGGCACTGGGATATGAACGCGAGCCTTCCGAATGTCAGTACGCAATGCTAACCACTCGGCTACCGCGGCCGCATTAAGTATAATAATTATGTTAAACGAAAAAAAAGTTAACAAAATACTTAATTCAACACGAAGGCTCGACGGAAAAATTATGAGAAAAAAAAATCAAAATCATCATTAAAATATACCATATAAAATACTTGAGCTCTCGCCTCATCCCCGTCCAATGTAGAGACTACAAAGTAACCTCATTCCATTTTTCGTTGGTTTCCTTGTCCTCAACTGTGTCAACTCATGCGCTTAAAACTGGAATATAATCACGAATGACAATTTAAATGAAAAACGAAATCAATCAGATGATCACAGCCTGTGAGCTCAAATAGTAAGTTTTCCTACTTTGAAGGCTGTACAATGCCCTCGTCTGTCGTCACCTTTTTCTTGTCTCGGTGTACACGCCGCTGTTATTGAGGAATCAGGAGTTAAAAAGTCTCACCTACCTCATTATCTTCTTATATGAGAGCACACCCGGAATGTTAGCGATTACTGCAGTGGATCTTGTCAATAGTTTACAGTGTTCATGTTAGATTTGGAAAATGTACGAGTATGTATATTTGTAAATATTAGGTGTAGTAAAAAGAAATCCATTTCAATAAATGGTGTTATTTATCTGTATCTTGCGTTGTATAAGTCCGATCGGATTCCGCTAGATGGCGTTAGAAAGATGACATTTCGTACTAAAAAAGCTTTTCTGACAGTTTTGTGATTGGTTTACTCAGTTTTGTTTGAGTCTGCTTCAAAGATGGACACTAGCAAAGGGAAAATACGCTATATTTTACAGTTTTCCTTCGATAAGGGCGAAAACGCAAGCCAGGCGGCTGAAAATGAGAATAGCGCTTATGGTCCTGATACTGTTATAGTCAATCATGCACGGTTTCATTCCGGTAATAATGAATTACTTGTATTACCCCTAATATTTGGGAAGACTCATAACTTTCTGTTAACAAAATTGGTCAGGGAATGCCTGTACCATACTTCCGAGCGTATGCTCCTCCAATTGAAGTTAGATTCAAGTGCAATTACAGAAAAAAAGTATAAGCACGCATAAAAATAAATCTACGAAGAGCCAAATGCCCCTTAGGTGGTTGTGGTGTAAGTTCCGCCACTTTAGGATTTGAATAAAATCAAATAAAAACTAAATTTGTCTATTAAAGCTCACAGTAACTTCCTCTCTCTCCTCGATTATTACCATCCGCTGTAGTAAGTCACACAAAATTGGTTACCAACTAAGCGGAAGCGGCTTTACTACACATATGCTTATATACAAATGTACACACATATATACGAATATATGCCCTCAACTGGATATATGTAGTTATGTACATTAATGTCATAAAAACCGAAACAAAATAAAATACATACATACAACGGTGTAAAAGAAAAAACAAAATGACAATGTATAGATAGATAGCAAGTAGTGAGAAGATAAACCCATCATGGCGAAGATGATGTGAACAGAAAAAATTACAATATTAATTAAGTCGATCGCTAAAACAATAAAAAAAAATGTTACATTAATATTAAATTAGAAAGCTATCTCAACAACTTGGCTCAGTTTCACACACACATGTACTATACATATCTAAGCATTTTGTTGTTGTTGTTGATGTATTTTGTATCTTCTACACCGACTACTCTCTCGTTGATTTTATTTTGTTGTATGTATGTAGGTATTTACGTCTGTTTGCCTATTTGTATCGAACTCACGTCGCAAATATTTTTATATGTATGTACATACATACACATATGTATATATGTACGCTGTTTATGGAATTCCAAAAGCCATAGGTTTTTCAGGTTGAACAAGTGTGCATTATTATACATACAGTGGCGGACTAAAGTCTACATACGACCCCTTTTTTTGGAATACCTACCGTCCCATAGTTTTTACAGGAAAAGTATTGATGTAGTCTTGCTTTGAATTTAATTGTAAGACAAAACCGAAAATTTCATATTTGTTCAACATTAACTTTCAATGTTATTAACAAAAAACTCAAAAAAGCCGTTGACAAAAGTGAACATACGTTTCATTAATTTGTTTCGTTTATTACTTCAGCTATTGTTTTCAGCGGTCAAGTACCGTTTTTTTTTCTTTCTATACTTTTCTTGGTATTTGGCTTTATCTTTATTGTTTTCCATCATTTGAAAAAAGAAATACAATCGCGAAAATGTCGTCAGGAACGGAAATCCCGGTGGCTGTGCAAAAATTGATTATAAAACACAGAAATGATAAGAAAACGTTCGGCCAAATAGCTAAATTGTTAAATTTAAGAAAAGCGACGGTGCAAACAATTTATAAAAACTTGCAGAATCGGGCTCGTTCGAGAGTAAGCCGTGAAGTGGCCGTCCAAAGAAGCTTACCCATAGGGACATCTCTTTCATCCGTAATAAAGTAAGCCAAAATTCCAAGGTACATGCTACCAATTTGGCCCAGAAGCTAGCGAAATGATCCCAAATTGTTGTGCACTTACGCACAATAACAAGAACTCTTAACAACGAAGGATTCTACAGCAGAACTCCTCGCAAGAAGCCTCTCATAAGCGAGAAAAACCGCGCACATCGGTTGGAGTTCGCTAAAAAGCATCTAAAGAAGGATCATGAGTTCTGGAAAAGCGTGCTATTTACGGATGAGTCAAAATATAACATATTTGGATGCGATGGCAGAGCAAAAGTTTGGAGAAAACCCATTACTGCCATGGATCCCAGGCACCTAATTTCGACCTTAAAGCATGGTGGTGGGAGTCTCATGGATTGGAGAGCAGTTGCAGCGTCTGGGGTGGGTAAATTGGTCTTTATTGAAGGAAATATGGATCGCTTCGAGTATAAGACCATATTGGAAAATAATTTGAAGTTATCTGTGGACAAACTGTGCCTTGGCTCGAGCTGGATCTTTCTACAGGATAATGATCCTAAGCACACAGCGCAAATTGTAAAGGATTGGCTGCTGTATTATGCTCCGCGGCAGTTGCACTCATCACCACAAAGCCCGGAATTGAATATTACATAGCACGTATGGAAAATATTGGAGCGGAAAATTCGAAAACACCCTATAAGTAATGCATCAAAGCTCAGAGAGAAACTTCAAGAAGAGTGGCAAAACATTACAGGAGAAGAGCTGGAAAATTTGGTTTTTTTCAATGTTAGACGCTTGCAAGCGGTGATCGATGCGCATGGTGGCCCAACAAAATATTAACTTAGTTATTAAAATTAATATGATTACCTAGAATAGCTAAGAAAAAAATCGTATGTTCACTTTTGTCAGTGCCTTTTTTTCATTTTTTGTTAATAACTTTGAAAGTTAATGTTGAATAAATGAGAAATTTTAGTTTTTGTTATATACTTGAATTTAAAACAAAACTGCATCATTATTTTTTCTGTGAAAGCTATAGGACGGGTTGAATTCCCAAAAAATGGATCGTATGTAGACTTTAGTCCGCCACTGTATGTATGTATATACATACATATGCATATGTAATTCTGGTTGCGTGAATGTACTTATTAGTATTTAGATAGTAACCAATTTGGTTGAGTCTGGATGTCGCGATATCACAATAGCGTTAAGCCTTTAATAAAATACTATACGACCAAACAAAAAAAGTTAATATCACACACATACTATGTATGTATATATACATATGTATATAAATTAATAAAAAAAAAATTTTATATATATAAACGTGTGTTACATTCACATTGTGACTTTATTATCCGCTGATCGTGTTTATGGGTGTGTCTGTTTGTTTTGTCGCAATATTAGTGCTGTTCGGTGACCTGATGGACAGTAAAAATTGTTACTGAATCCTACTGAATCGCATTCGGTGAGGCAAATAGCTAGTAAAAGAAGAAGAACGCAACTTTAACGTTTAGTAGTTTCAAGAGAAAGTTGAAAATTCGTGCTGGGAAGATTTCAGCCAGTACTAGCAGTATGAAAAACAGCTGATTTGTGATCATTTGGTAGCATTTTCGTCAAATTCAAATAATATTAATACTTTAATATGAATGATAGACTAACAAAATGATTAAATGTAATTTTGTTTAATTTAACTGAATTATATAAATGATTTAAATAATGGTAGAGGCACTCGTTAAATAAGAATGTGGTGGCAGTGGAGTGGAATCATCGCTCGCACACCATCCAGTTTACGTTGAGAAACTGTTAAGAATGTTGAAAGCATAGAAATAGAATATATTATTATTTTTAGTACAACGCAAGTTGATTTTGGATTCCTTAAATCTACTAGAAAGCGGTATCCACCAAAGAAGCCAAAAAACATTGCGAAGCAAAATGCATAAAATGAAATATTAGTCGCTATTAAAAAAAAAAATAAAGCTCTTCCTTGTTTTTTTTTAAACAGCACCGAAGAAACTCTATTTATAATAATGTTCAGTTAATATTGCCGGCTCACACGGCAAAATAATTCCAAACTGATTTTCGAATTTCAATCATCCTGCAAATCTAAGCGACAAATTGTTGCAAAGCAAGTTTTAAATAAATCTTCGTCCCTTTTAGAGGACTAATAAAAAAAGAACATATTTTCGTATCTTTATCGTTTGACGGCTATAAAGCATGTAGAATTTCATTATTGGCGGCCGCGGTAGCCGAGTAGTTATCATTGCGTACTGATATTCGGAAGACTCGGGTTCAAATCCCGGTGCCACCAGCATCCAAAAGTTAGAGAAAATTAAATTAAATTAAAGATTAAGTTAAATTTTCTAATTGCGGTCGCCCCTTGGCAGGAAATGTTCACCCCTCCGAGTGTATTTCGGACTTGAAATAAAGACTCCTCGTAAAAAAACCATCAGCCGTTCGGAGGCGGCCTAGTATAAACTGTAGGTCCCCCTATTTGTTGGAAAAACTTCACGACGCAAAACAAAAAATTGGAAGAGGAGCTCGGCCGAAAAATCCCTTCAGCGGTTACAAAGCGCCAATTATATATATATAAATTATGAATACAATTTAAAAATAAAAAATACCATGTAATGGCATAAATGTTAACTGTATAAATCAACAGAATCAAATGTAATCGGCAAAATAAACAACTGTTTTACAACTTGCTGCCTAATTTTTACTGAATTCTGTTCGGTGAAAGCTCTGTAAATTTCTTTCTTTGGGAGAGTAAAATATTTTACTCTCTCAATTTCATTACTGGCTAATTCTTACTGCCGTTCCTCACCGAACAGAGTTATTAATTTTCGTTTGTATGAATGTATGTACATACATATGGTACATATGTATATGTTGTGTAGGTGACATTGCCTATTACCCCAGCAAACGTCGCGTCGTTTAATGTTTACGAGTATTTCACCCTATTTTGCATAATTTACGTTGGAGATAAAACTGGTTTCACATCCAGTTACTTACCTGTAAATATGTATGTATGTGTAATATATGTATGTACATATATGTATATTGAATACTAAAGATAAATATTTAGTATGCATATTTTTAATAATTCGAATTTCGGGTTTAAGGATATCAACAGGTTGTTGCCACAATTAAATGAAATGATAAAATAACATCAATGGCATGAAATGCATATGTATGTATATATTCGACAAATGAAGAAAAGTCAGAGGTTTTTTTAAGAGGAGCTTCTATTTCCCAGAGGGATGGCAGAGGGATGGCAGCAATTATAAAAATGAACTAATTTTTTTATTTAAATTAATTTTCTTTAGTTTTGGATGCTAGCTCTAACCATAATGTAGCGGATTTCAACCAAATTAGGGCACCTTATATTCATAACTCTGTTTTCAAGAATTTATTATTAACTTTGGCCTACGATTTTTCACGTTTAAATGAGCATTAATTTCACAATAAAGTCGTAACCTAGGCCTCTTACCGATCCTCTCATTAAACGATTTTTTAAAACATTTTCGTCATAATTATTTCCTTGAACTCGACAATTAATAATAACATTTACGTATGTGTAAATGCGTAATGCTTACACTCACCAATATTTCATAAACAATTAAATTGATATCTCTATTTAAACTGTGGATAATTATATAAAATCATCTTTTAAAAAAATTGTGTTTTTCACAATAAATTGGTTTTATTTCAATATACGTATGTATAAGATATACTCCTTATTTGGAGAAATAAAACTTTCCATTAATACATTTGCATCATATTTTTCTTTTCACACTTGCAACTTTTAAAATCTTATTTTAAATACATTGCATTTGTTTATAAGTATTTATAAACTGACGCACTTAATATAATCTGTACAAATGTAAGCAAGTACGAGTAGTTGATTACCGCGCTTTTCATTATAAATCAAATACGCCGAGAACTTGCGGTTTCAACGAACATTTTGTTTATAAAAAAATCAGCAGTGATGAAAATATATTTCTGCATCATCTGTATATTTACGCTTCGTTTTATTTTTAAATTTTACTGAAAATTTCAGCTGGAAGGTCAGAATTTTGGAAATTACGTAATTATTTTCCCGAAGAGTTCCTAAGCCTTTTATTCTATATTATACAATACGAGTACCTAACGTAAGTATTGAGTTTATGAGTTAATTAAATATGTCTGTTTACTAAACAAATTTCGGCCTTGGAAAAATACGTAAATTCGAAAGGTACTTAAAATAGCTGATCGTACTGTAAATAAATAAAAATCAAAGATATTTGTTAACTTTTTTCATTTAATAAAAATTTCTAAGCTTGCAGTTCTTGGCTTTTAATTTCTTCTGAATAAAAACTTTAACAATAGTACTTAATAGTTCCTTTTCCTTTACTTTCGAGAACTTATCTCACCTTAATCAACATCTTCACACCAGCTCATAAAAAGATATGAAAAGATGTGAAAACTGTCGTTAAAAGTTTTACTTTTATATGGATATTTGGAAAATACTTACACATTTTCGCTTATATTATTCCACTGCTGAATTAATAGTATTTCTCAATTAAAATTAAATTAGGTTCTTAAATAGATAAATATTATAATATATAAAACTATTATCTTAATCAAAATATTATTTTCCTGAAATTAATAGAAAAAATGTTAATAGGCAGAATTTAATGTAGTTTAACAATAAACGATTCATTTTAAAAAATATTGGATCCTCTTGTTCCTGTAGTCGATCTGCAGAAGTGCCTCCAAAAAAAGGTTGTCATTTTTATCAATATTTTTAATTTTTTTTATCATTACCTAGCAGGTCGTGTGATAATTTTAAGCCGATCGCTTCAGCGTTTCGAGAAAAACGTATTTAAAGTTATGCGAACCATTTACACTAAGTTAAACTACTTGGCCATACGCTTGGCCACGAGACGTCCTTAATGATACTTCAGATTTTCGGAAAATATTCTCAAATATAAGTGCATTCCAAAAATCAAAATCAAATTTATAAATCATTAATTATGATTTCAGCATTAATTTATTGAAAATAAATGTATTTACTTAGCTCTCACCAAATTTATTTATAAAACTCTATACTTTGTATAATATACGTAGCGATCAATCAGCTGAGTAAATTTTACGGAAGAATTCAAATATCCACTGGTTACTACGAGACAAACGTCAGTAACGGCAACGCCAAGCGGTGATAACTTTTCATTTGCGTGGCGCTTTCATAAGATAGTTTGTATCAGCTGAGTCGTTATGTTTTTGGCTGTTTCAAACGTAGACAAACGAAGTAAAATACAATTAAAAAGAGAAGTTGATGAAAATATCTGGGCGATTGCCTGAGAAACTTCGTTTTTATTTAATATTGCCTTTTTCTGGTAGCATTTACATTGCCTTTTATCATTACTCCTTATACACGCCCATTTATTTTCCAATTGCATTGTACATATTTTATTTACAGCAAGTTCTGTTAAGTTTCAAGTTAAGTTGATGTATGTATGTTTCGCACATATAGTATATGCATATGCAATTTGTATAATGTGTGAAATGTCCCGACTCTTGGACGTTATCAGTGCAATTTAGCAAGTCATTGTTAAGTTTCGCTTGCTTTTCATGCATATGGATGTAGGTATGTATGTACATTCGCATTTGTCTCCACCGCCTTTAATGGACCTTTGCTATTTAACTGCTACAATATGTATAACAAATAAATGTTTACAAATTACAAGTGGTCTGGAACCGGTACTCACACTCGTTTTTTTCATATTCTTCTCGTTGCATCTGTGCAAAAGATAAGCCAACGTTCATTTCTTCGTAGTCGGCTCTCTATATTCAGTCTATTGTATGCACTATCGCGTTACTTTTACTTTATATATGTACATACATAAATTTATATACATTTGTCCATATTTTCAGCACAATTGTGACACTTATTACAATATAATCGCATTGTGTGCAGCCACAGTTGACGTCTTTCTTTGACGTTTCCATAAATCGCCTCACCCGCCAGGGTTGTTACATTTGTTTGTTTGTTTGTTAGTTATTGGCACTCAAAGTGCATTCAACTGTTTGTGTTGATTGTGAAAATAATTATGTACATAAAAGTATTTATATTCAGTGTACATGTGCATAAATACACTTAAAGTGTTCCAATAAATTATTAAAATACAATAGCAAAACAAAAAAAAATAATAATAATAATTTAACACTATGCAAAATAGTTTGTTATCGTAATACAGGGTTTTCCAATAAGAAAAATTGGAATTTTTTGAGATAGACGATCGGAAGTTTGCATATAGCAATGTAAAGAGGAAGTTATGTCATTAATAATGAAAAACAAAATCAGCTAAATGGCTGCCACGGCTACCGTATCATATTTATGAAATTTTTCATCACCAAATCGCAAAGTGGCTGCTGTATGCCCTCAATAGCTTCACGAATTCCATTTTGGAGGTCTTGAATCGAAGTTGGTCTATTGACGTAGGCCTTATCTTTCACATGACTTTAAAGTAAGAAGTCGCAAAGTGTTAAATCACAAGATCTCAGTGGCCAATTGCGATAACACGGTCCGGCTACTTTTCCCTTGAACGATCAATGGTTTCGTTGCTTGTATGGCACGCCATCTTGTTGAAAGTAAACGTTGTCCAGATCAATACCAACCAATTCCGGTCATAAAAAAATCATTAATCATCTCTCGATGGCGTAATCCATTCACTGCAACTGTTCCAGTCTCACAGTAGTTACACGTTGAGGATGGAGAGATCTTTCAACAATAAATATTGGGGTTTGCGATCACCAGATGTAGTTTTAAAATAAAAAATTAGGTAAAATCTGCTAATAGCGGTCGCCCCCCGGCAAGGAATGTCAACCCCACCGAGTGTATTTATGACATGAAATAAAGGTTCCTCATAAAAAACTATCAGCCGGTCGGAGACGGCTTGGGATAAACTGTAGGTCCCTCCATGTTGTTGGAAAAACTAACAAGACGCAAAACCACAAATTGGAGGAAGAGCTCGGCCGAAAATCACGTCAGAGGTTACAAAGGGCCAATTATATAGATGTAGTTTTGCTTATTGACGTAGCCATTGAGGTGGAAATAACCCTCATCAGTCAAGATGACTTTTCGATGAAATCCCGGATCATTTTCATGCATTTCAAGACCAAATCAGCAAAGACACGATGTTTGGCCGGTTTGTGCTCTTCTGAACTGAACTTTATAAGCCTTAAGATTCAAGTCTTCATGCAAAATATGGTGTACTGACGTTTTTGGAATGCCCGATCCTGAGTTTAAGTTGTTCATGAGCCATGTGCACGTGTTTTATTCTTCACATCACTAACTTATTTCAACAGCTCTATTTATTTCCACCAATTTCTGTATTGCGGTTCCACAAGTTGCTTCTCGACGACCTGGAAATGTTTTGGTTTTACGAAACGTCTCTACCTGGTTTTCACCATTTTTATACTGAATTTTAATAATTTCAATGCATTGTTGAAGCATGTACCGTTACATTTTTATTACTGGCGTAGTTTTTACTTGTCAAATGTCAAAAAATTACTGCTTCAAAAGTGACACCTACCGAATTGGCGGTCTATTCAAGTTAACATCTCCTATTTGGAAAACCCTTTACCACCATATAAGCACGTATATACTCGTATGTATGTATGTTTGTATGTATATATGTGCTTTTACTTAAATAATTTTACTTAGAAAAAGGAGTTCTATTTGACACATTGCTGAAACCCACTCTTCACTTTCCCTCTTTCGTCTTAGCTTATCACCTTTTTTTTACTTGAATCATATTATACGAGTATACCATATATGTATGTATGTATGTACATACATAGAAGCATTGAATTCTGACAGCTCATAGCATATTTGATGTCGGTATTTGTTTACGATAAAAACTGAACATTATTTGTAATAAATGAATAAGTTACTGCTCAACTCATGCACGTAATCTGATACAAAATAATTTTCAATTCTTATTATTTTCTTTTTGAAATTCTTTAATAATATACTCTCACAATTGTATGTATGTATGTATTAAGTTAAGTGTAGTCATGGCATATTAAATTGCTTCTCAACAGCTTCTGGAAAAGAAGTGGCGAGTAAGCAAAAAAAAAAAAAAAGAGAAAAAATAACAACACATACAAAGGCACATCACTGCTTTGGTGCTCTCGGTATAATCGCTTTTTAATCACAGCTCATTAGACGTCAATACAAGTAGTTCCGCCGACAGCTAGCCATCAGCTGCGTTCATTTGTTTACTCAGCAGTGAAGAACAAAGTGGTCATTTTGAAGGGTTTAATGCTAGAAAAAACTGACTAGAAACTGACCAGTCCGAAAAAACTAAACTTGTACCTATTACACTGTTATTAATCATATTTCATTTGAATTGATTTCATTATTTCACAACTCAGCAGAATAAGCTAACATTTTTATTATAATTATAAGAAAAAGCCGACAAAATCCATCAGGCAAGACTGCAAGATATCAGTTGCTTGTATGACGTGTTTTTAGTTGGCTAAGAAATTGAGACAACACGAGAGTTAGCTTTGAGGTAGTTTTTAACTAGTCCATTTCACCACATGTGAAATGCATGGTACATATGTACATATACATACATATATAACCATGTAGAACAACAATACACGTTTTAGCTCAACCATCAAAACACTTGTTTGCTACTCAATTGTTCTTACACTCATTGCACCACTTCGTCTGGACTTTACGGTCCATTAACACAAAAATAATATGAGTATAAAGGTTTAATTTTCTGACTTCAGAGAAGTAAAATAATGTATATTAATGGATATAATGAAAGTGAAAATTAAAAATACACATATCTGCTTATGAAAAGGATGTTTTTTTTAGACGTGTCGATTTCAAGAACAAATAATAAGCATATAGAGGCACAATTTTCGACCACTTTTTGCAGCAACTGAGACCGTTTCTCAACAATAAGGCGCCAATGGTGTTAAATCGCATGGGACTTGGAAGCCATACCACGACACGATATAATGTGCTCACAAAAAGATTCCTTCAATAAATTGTTTATTTCGTTGGCTTTATGGCATGTAGCTGCGTCTTTTTGAAGCTTACTTTAATTCAGGTACGAAACAGTCATTAATCATAACTCTATAGCGTTCTCTCGTTGATTGTAACATTATGGCCAGCTTCAGTGAGTTTTTGAGGAGGAAATGGCGTCTCAACATGGGCTTGTAGATTATCATATCAGCGAATGCGACAATTTTGTTTATTAATGTGCCCATTCAACTAAAAGTGAACTACATCGATGAACAAATTTTTCTTCTAAAAATCGGAATCCGTGGTCATCTTGTTTTGGTCCCATTCACCGACCTTGCGACCCACTTCATGATTTTGTAAGAACCTTTCGCAAAATCTTCCATAAAGTGAATGGGCACAACTCATTCTAACCTTCTACGAAACTCTGTTCCACAGGGGCCAATAACACGGCGGCTGTGAGGATATGCCTTATCCAATAGAGTAAACGTGAAACCGATCCATGGTTGCAGAAATTACCGACTCTGCTGGGCTGATATAGAACACAGCGTGCAATGCATCGCGCGAACCGAACCATTATATTGGTTATAAATTTGAACGATTTGCAAACGTTATTCTAGAGTAAGTCTGTTCGTTATGTAATGTCAAATTAAACTGAGTATAAATCAAGTAACACCAGTCAAAAAGACAAAGTCACGAAAAAGTATTGACTCATTGAAAACCACACTTCTAGCAAAACACCCTTTACATCAGGTGGGTAAAAAGAAATCCATTATTTTTGCATGAAATTGAAGGCTTTAATTTTTCTTTTCGTATCCAGCCTTATTAAAATGAACGTTTCAAACGTTTTCTTGTGCAATCTTTAGCTCTTGGGCAATCGAAACAGTGCTTACATGACTCGACAATGTCCACTCTGTGAAGTATCTTTTACATCAAAATTACCGGAATGAAACCAAAATTGAGCATGATTCACTGTAACTGAGTCAGGACTATAAACGCCATTCTCATTTTCAGCCGCCTGGCTTGCGTTTTCACCCTTATCGAATTCAAACAAAACTGAATCAACCAATTACAAAACTGTCAGAAAAGTTTTACAGCGCCTTCTTTGACTTTCTGCATCGAGCTTACATACACATACATATATACATACCTATACATATATGTACATACATAAATCCAAAATGTTGGAGCAATATTCTTGTTGAGCATTTTCTTTGACGTCGTCTTTCTTATCAATTTGGCGGGAAATTACTAAATTTTATACATTTATGTAGGTACATACATATAAACATATATATCGATATGTACGTATGAATTAATTATTACTTTTATGATTCCATTAGTCAGAAAAATTTCCAGCTTTAATAGAAAGGAAATTATTTAACAACGTTATTAAAAATAACTTTCGACATGGATTAACTCAGCGCAACTTAATTCAATTTTTTGCGATAAAGCTCCATCAAGGGTCTGTGTTTATCGATGGTATGGTGAATTCAATCAACGTCAAAGAGCACTCCAAAACGAATTTTGTGAAGACCGACCAAAATCAGTTGTTGTCCCAGAAACTATTGATGCGATGAGCAAACTGATACGAGTATTGAGATCGTAATGTTACCTATCATGAGGTTGAGCAACTATAGGCATTAGTGGGACTTGAACATATGACTGTAAAAAATATGTTTACGTTAGATCCCACACAATTTTCTAATCGCTATAAAAAAAGGAGAGAAAAATGTTGACAAAATATAGCAGCGGTGCTTCGAAACACTTCAATAATATCGTGACAGGTGATGCATCGTGGATTTACGCCTATGAGCCAGAAAGTAAATAGGAATCGACTGTATGACTGTTTAAAGACGAAGACGAGAGCCGAATCCAAAAGAGTTCGGGCACGAAGCACTTTCAAGGAAGGCTGTTTTCATGGAAAAAACTGGACGACAATAACGAAGAACAGTAAATTTTGAGTGGTACCATACATAACCAATTGTTTGTGAGATGTCTTTTAAGAAATTAGCAAATCCAACCGCCGAAATCGGATCACTCTTCAACACACACCGATTAAAACAACAGCATATTTGAGCACTCAAAACATCAATTTGACGAGTCATCCACCGTATAGTCCTGTACTTGACCCTGAATAACTTCATTTTATTCCCGTAGGTAAAAAATAAATTAAGAGGTCAACATTTTTCTACAGCTGAAGAGGTGGTTGGCGCGTTCAGAACGCATGTTTTGGTTTGTGTTTCGACAAATGGTTCAAAGGCTTGCAAATTTGTATAAATCTTAATTGAAAACATTTTGAAAAATAGTAAAGCAATTTTTAATAATTAATATATTAGATTTTGTTCTCTAATCCCGGAATATAAAATGCAACACTCGTATGTATTCATCGGCAAACGTTTGGTTAGCTGTGTTTGGTTTACTATGTGCATTGTTGATGTTGTCAAATATTTATAACTCTTTTAGCTATTTTTTTTTTGTTTTATGAATTTTTGTTTTTAATTCATAAACATGTTTTTTTTACTGAAACAGCTGTGATTCAAAAATAAATACTGCACATGGTTTTGAAAGCATCTTATATCTATACACATAGGTACATTTGTAAAAATAATTATGTACAAATAATAAACTATAATAAACCCAAGTCCAAATATAGCAGACGGAGAAACATCTGCTCTTGTAAATATCCAAATAATTTTTTTTTGTTAAATTAGTTTTATATTTTAACTAAGTTTCAACGAAGAACTATTGTATAAATAATGATTACGTCCAAAAATTATTCATTTAGAAAAGCCGCATAAGCAAAGCAGGCTGCCACTTGTGTGCTCTTTTCAGATTTGATGCGATATCTTATTTAATAATTTTTTTAAATTTTGTTTAGTGGATAATAATTATTTTTCGAGTTTAACTGAAATACTCAGGAATTAATTTTAATTATTATTATTGTTAGGAAAAAAAATTTCGCTTAGAAAATGATCAATATTTTTTTTTAGTTCTTTTTCCGCAAGCTTGCACAAACTAGTAGCTTCTAGATTTTGCTTATCACATAATGTTTTATATTTTATAGTTTTTTTTATAGTTTAAATCCCAATCTCCCGATATTGTGATTGTTAAATATTAGTGACTAATTTGATTTTAAAACCACAAACCATAAACCACAGCATTAGTAAGTCGTAATTAGATATATATTAGTATATACATACATATGTACATATCTATATATGTGTACAGTACCTTCTTATTGTTTCACAATTTTCTTTTTTCACTTAAAGTTTTCTGTGCACTGCTTATTAAGTACCCTGCAGGGAAAAATACTAGATGCTAATTAGAATCCATCTAGTTTACATTTTTACATCACTTAGTTAATTTTTCATCTATTTACCATGTAAGCAACTGGCATTTTTAACACGGCAATGTCCTACGAACTGTTAATTGTCAGTCTATTAATCAGCTGTATACTAGTTGTATACCAGTTCATAAACATATACCAGCTAAAATACTGATTCGTTCATACTAATTCGATTTATTTCGGCATTCTAAACGGTTGAACCGATTTTAATGAATTTTCTTGTGTGTTCAGACATATTTGAGAATGGTTTTGAAAAACTCCTTTTACGGAATGTTGACTAGGGACCGACTTATTTGAAAAACCGCACTTATGGTTCACTTTACTTGAAATTTGGTACATTATTTCTTTTCAGGAAATGGATCAGATAATAATGTACATATGTATTTGTAACTTAATAAAGACTGTTCATCATTTTTTTTACTATTTAGCAAATTACAAAAAACCACAATAATATATGGATGATGTTGTTGTTGTTGCGAGAAGTTTAATAATGTGTGCAAATTACAAACTGGTATGAATTGGCCGCGCAATACTAGTTCATATACTTGAATTTTTGCAAACTAATTCAGATTTTACCGAAAAGTACTAATATAATTCTAGTCTATGGCAAACTGGTATATTTTTGTCCTTTAAATACTAGTATAATTCTGGTTTATAACAAATTGGTATGATTTCATCTTCCAAATACTAGTATTTAACTAGAATTTTTGCATACTAGTCTACCTTTTCCTTTGTATGAGCTCACAATAGAATAGTGTGACCTTGAGGTCTAATACCTTTGCAAAATTTGCGGTTTCGAAAATAAACGTAAATAAAATGCACTTAGAGCGCAACAGACAGTATGTTTTTTTTGGTGTTGGGTGTAATTCCCTCTCTCCCTGCTCGGAAGACCAAATGCGATAATTTTATTTATATTTATACGTAACCTCCGTGTGAGAGATGTGTCTCGTCGCTGAAGAAAATTTTGTACGAAAATTTCGCCGTCCATGTAAGACCAAGTTCAAAATACGCAATAATATGCCGTCCTAGATCTTGAGAGCGTCGAGAAATAGACACATACGGGTCTTTGTCTACACTTACAGGAGCCATATTTGGACTAAAACGAACAAAACAATGATACACAGACCTTACAATATCTGTAACTGATCCAGTCTCTTAAAAATTCCTAAAATTTTACCAATTGCTTAAGTAGTTGGATGTAAGTATTAGAAGCAGAAGAGATAGACTCATAAAATTTATACCGATCGCGCCGAAATGACGAGTTGAGTTGATTTACCCATGCTCGTCTGTCCGTTTCCTTGTACCCAAATTAATATCCTAATTTTTAAGATATTTCAACCAAATTTATATTTGTCGTCACCAATCAAATCCGTCTCATAGCGTGAAATTTCGTATTCTACATATACACATAATGAATTACGCATTGCTACTGAAAATTTTCGAGATCGGACGGCTATAACATATAGCAACTACATATACATCGATTATTCAGATATGAGGCTTTTGTCAAAACTTCGTCAAAAAATTTTCCCATTATAAAATTTAATATTCCCCACATATAAATTCAAATAAATATTGACCGTGGAAATCATCGAAATGGAATTTCGAATTTTGCCATAAATTTGATATGTTCATAAAAAGGAATTCGAGGCAGCTCTCCAGATTTGAATACCATACGTCCAAACTAGCAGCAGTACTGACTTGAATAAGAGGAGCTTGTTGTTCATGAAGAGAAGACAGTGACGATTTAACAGTCAGGACATACTGCAAGATCATCTCTCTTGGTGAGCACTATTGTCTATTTAAAAAGCTGGAGATATGTCCAAGAAATTAGTTTTTTTTTCTCAAACGCCGATTGAACGTTTTTTACAAGCGTAAATTGGTGCATTCAGATGAAAATGGGAGACCAAAGATTAGGCGTAAAATTTCACACCAACCAAGTTCCTGATGGAGTTTTACAAGTAAAATAAATTCGGTTACTCATACGCACGAGCGTACTGAAATAACCTGAGAAGGATTTCGCTTTTAAAAATCGCATGGAATTCATATTACATTTCAATGGATTTGTAGCGGTTATTATCAAAAAGAAAAATAAATCGTTAGTCCAAACTTAATTTAACAAATTTAACAGCTGATTGGAGATTTAAACTATTTTTTTTGTTCGTATAGGTAATTTTGTTTTAATTTTCAAGTTCTGAGGAATTTTTTACATATTCGTACGAGGTGTGATCAGAAAATAACCGTTATTTTAAATCTTTTCGAAAAGTATTTATTTATTCAGTTTTGGGAAGAGGAAAAAGTCAGCGGGGGGGCCAAGTTCGGTGAATACGGTGGTTGAGGTATGATAACGGTTTTGTTTTTGGCCAAAAACTCACGCACAGCATCGATGTGTGAGCTGGTGCGTTATCATGGTGCAAAATCCATGATTGTTTTTTCCATTCATCATTTCATCATTTTTTACACAAAACATAATACAATACACACATATATACAAAAAAAAACACTTGTTTATTGGCTAGACCTGAAAAGAGAGTAAATGAAATAAAATAAGAACCTGTTGCAACATTAAAAGCCGTTGCAGGCAACATAACGACATGACTGACCTACATACCAAGCAACAAGTTATTTATGTATGTGACTTCATTTGAAATAACCAGTTAATCGGTTCAACAGACGCATCGCGTTGAAAGCTATGAGATTTGACCGGCTAACGAACAATTCTAGTGTGGAGCGCAGAAGAACAGCTGTGGCAACTGTAAAATGTACATAAACAAAAACAAATGAAAAAGATTTAAAAATGAAGAAAACAAAAAAGAAAAGCTGAGTATGCGTTGAGGCTATCCTCCTCATGGGCAAGCTCAATATACATATTTCCACAAAAACTCACAAAAATTCTTAGAAGCATGAATAAATTTCATTTTACACCAACAAAAAAAAACAACACTATTTTTTTTAACATTTACTCACCGTTTATTCATTGCGGTTGTTGGCAATCAACGTGTGACGCGCGTGCCTTTACCAAATGCATGAAAACCCTCTAAGGAGATGAGTCACCTGAGTTAGCGGCATGATGGGCGGGCGCGGTACTCGCACTCATCGATCACCGCACAAAACAGTGAGCCACCAGCGAAGCTTTGACACTTTTTGTCTACATATGTAGTTACATATACATTTGTTTTCGGAGAGTTTCTTGTAAGACGAAATACTTGCGCTCTTCATCATCACTCGCTCTCTTGATGCGCAGAGAAAATTTTATCATCATCTCAGTTGATAAAGAAACGAGTTGGGCTTAAAGTACGATATAATTGTATATATATATATGTATACCATGTACATATTTATGTATGTGGCGCACTTTCCTCAATACTTATGAACTTTCGCCATAAAACGTGAATAATAAATTATATGAAATTAGTAAAGTAAATATAATTGTAGATTTTGTATTTTTTTTTTCCAAAGAAATGTGACCGCGTGTGGATATTCTGCAGATAATTTTCGCTCTGGTCTGGCGTACTTGCTACCAGTTTAATGAAAAATTGTTAAACAATTCGTAATGCGTTTTCAATGTGGAAAGAACAGAAATAAAATGATTCATGAGACAGACCGCTTGACTACCTAGCTTTCATAACTTATTCATTCACGGGATTCCTTGATCGAGTGCACTTAGGCCTGTTACCTAGTTGAGATACCTTCATAGGACCCTCCATGAAGGAGATTCCCCTGCTCTTTGGTTTATTTTTTCTAAAACACGCAAAGCAATCAAAGTAGAAATTATCGAGAAAACGATGTCAGGCGGCTCTGAGGGCGGGGCAGTTGCAGAGATAGTGCTCCACCGACTCCTTCTTGTCTGTGTAGCTGCAACCGCGACAGTAGTTAGTAGAGATGTAACCCATCCTTTTACCATCCCGATCTCCTTCAAACTGTGTCCGATTATTATGCCGGCTCTCATGCTCGTAGAGGTTCTGTTTGAAAGGAGTATATACCTAGTTCTTTTTTCATCCATCAGTGGTCAGATCTGTCTGGTTATATTTTTTATTCAATTACTATACTTATGTATATAGAATTTTTTCTGAAACATGCAATTGCAAGACTGGTCGAATAGACGGATGTTGTGAAATCTTGAAATTACGAAAGACAGAAAAGGACGAAAAAAAGAGAAATAATGCAGAGATCAATTGCATTTCTCCTCCTTTATATGCCCCAGAGTCTTTTTATTTTAATAAAAAGTAAATATATATATATTTATATAGGTTTATACTCTTTTATATATATATATACCTATATATAATTGGCGTTTTCTAGACGCTGAAGCGATTTTCGGCCGAGCTCCACCAATTTGTGGTATTTGCATCTTGATGTTTTTTCAACAGTTTATTCTAAGTCGCCTCCGAACGACTGATGGCTTTTATTTCATGGAGCGGTGGACATTCCCCGCCAAGAGGCGACCGCAATTAGAAAATTGAATTTAATTTTCCATAACTTTTGGATGTTGGTGGCACCGGGATTTGATCCCGAGCCTTCCGAATGTCAGTACGCAATACTAACCACTCGGCTACCACGGCCGCGGTCATCCTCAATAAATTTGAAAAATCAGTTCTAGTTTTTAAACATGTGATGTGTGTTCTTTTTTTCAACTTTACTGTATAAATACTAACCTATTTGCTAGTTCTGTATTGTTCTCGGCCGCAAGGCCATGGGAATGCACACCCTGCGAGGTAGAGGTTCAATGTTACCTGCTACGAGGTTAGATCGCCAAAAGGGTGACAGCCCTTGGTCAACTCCGGTGCGCAGATTCGACTGTCCTTCACTCTGCATACGACCGCAATTGTAGCAAAACTCCAGAGCCGAAACAAAATCCCCAAAGTGCTACCCGGCAGCAGCTGGGGAAAAGACAAAGAAACTTTGCTGACACAGTACAAAGCAATTGACCGGGCGGTCGAAAACCACTCTGCACCGATCAGGACATCGAACATACTTAACGTATGTCCATCATGTAACGAGTCCCCGCACGACACTAACCACTTCTTTACATGACCCCTAAAACTGACACATCTAACCCATCTCTCCCTTTGGTTCGAACCCATCTGGTCTTTATATCGGAATGACCCGTAGTTTATTCGACCAAAGACTGCCCAAACATTATTTTGGGGAATATTTTTGCGTCTACAAAAGCAACAAACATTCAGAAGTTCTGAATTGGTCCAACCAGCGTCCAAAATTATATTGCGGTCACCACTCGCCAGGAAATTTTAACATCGACTGAATGTGCATACGCCATATTTCGAAATAAGGCAGTTCATTTCATACGCCAGAAGGTCCTTATAGATTTTTAATATATTATTTATAATTGGCGTTTTTGTAAATACTTGGCGGCTGATCAGTCGCCTTTGTACCTTCTGGTGGCAAAATAAAACATTTTTCACTAAAAATTTAATTATTTTGTTCATAATTCTTCGGTACTTAAGATTGTACGTACTCTTGAGTGGAAATGAATTTTATCGTACAAAGCACTCAAAACTCTTCTCAATGAGCTAAAGAGCAAATAATCTCTTTATTTAATGCTTGATAGCAGCTGCCAAGTGAAAAATGTTAAATAGTTCAGTAGTTCAGTGTTATCTTTGGTTCAGTAGGTACTAATGGATAAAGCATTTATTATTCCCGTAAATATTAAATTTCGTAAAAAATCTAAAAATCTGATTATATATAAATCAAGAAAAAAATTAATAATGACATCCAGCACTATTACAAAGGTTTCTTTGTTAAGACCATCGCTTTTATGGTGTATAAATCTAAATACAAAAAAGGTTTTGTATCAGCAAATGAAAAAGTAGAATGCAAATTCCACCTAAATCGACTCTGGCAGTTTCAGCGGGTTAATCTTATCGTTTCAAATTTTGCATTTTATTTTCTCGCTGGTTTCTCCAAATCCTTCTATCATTAAAAAATGCTAACACGCCTGAATTTATTTTATTTTTAATTAAAAATCACAAATGTGTTAAACTCAGTACAAAAAATTAAATCAAATTGCTGGATTTTTCTACTAGCTTGTTTCCAGCTGATTCGAAAATCGGTTTGGTTTATCTTCGTAAATCAGGTTGGTTTCATAACAACATTTCAAACAGATATTGATTTTAAATTGCGTTAAATAAGCAATTCAGTGTCGGTTTCTGTAACACCTCTGAATACATACTATGGAATCTGAAGTGAATCGAACCATAAAAAGGATTTTTAGGAATTGGTAAGCCCCTGGCCTACTTCCCGGAGAGAAGAGTAGTCTTGCTATAAGCACGATTTTTTCGGATAGGTCTGGTCCACTTACCGACAATTTTTTTTTTCGCATGAACCTTTTCAGGTGCCATGGAAACATTCTGTCAAAATTTCATGTTACATTTACATGTAACATATTTATGGATATTTACAAACGGACATAAGATTTTTATGCATATATATGTGTATGTATGTAGTATGCAGTATACAGATGAGCAGCGAGTGATTGGTCGATTTTGGTAGAAATTTATTTGTTTAATACACTGATGTTAACTGTGTAAAGAAATACCAAAAACCAAGAATTAAAGCAAATTGTTATCATTAACCAATTCCAAGTACTTAAAAATATAGAAATATGCAGAAAAAGGAAAGGAATTATTTATGTATGTACATACATACATATATATATACACATGTATGTATATGAAAGTTGTCCATAATAGTTCAGGGAAGTTTTCTATGCTTTCAATTTCATTTCAATATCTTTGCTTGCTTACTCTTCGGCATCAATTCTTGCAGCTGCTCTTTTGCCACGCATAATTCCATACACACACACATACTCATTTATTCTGATTGCTATTTCGTACGTTACTCAAATAATTGCTAATAAAATGGTATAAAATATGTACCATATGTACATATATTTCAAAGATTTTTCAAGATGAAGTGGCTTCAATTAACCTTAATTGTTGGTAGGTTTTCGGGGTGATTCGGGTTAAGTGTGGACCTCAATGGCATGCCGGCAACAAGTGTAGGCATATTCTAAACGATAATATTGTATTGTATTTTAGTTCTAAGTTTTTGGTGTCAAAAATTTAAAATTATTTGTAAATAATTACAAATAAATTGCATGTACATACATATGTATGTATATAAGGGAAAATATTTATTTTCTTCCTATAAGAACGATATCTTTTCATTTGCTTACCGTAATTTAAAAAAAAAAGTAAAAAATTTCGAAATATAATTTATATTAAGGAAATTCCAAAAAAAAAATATTTAGATGTGTTTTTAAAACTCTTACTCATAAATAAATATACATACAAACATAGCAGTCCAACTGCGTTAGCAACAAAATAAATGATTTAGAAGAATTTCTTTTTTTATGCACTCTACGAAAAAAAGCTACTCTTTGGTGAATACATAAATTTTTGCTGGAAATCTCATAAATATCGCCACTTCGTTCGCATATTTCAGATATTTCATACTTGTACTTATTAGGTTTTTTTTTAGCAATACTCATACTCACATATGTACATATGTACATATTTTTATTATTGTTTGTACATAACATTTATTTATTTGTTGTTTTTGGAGACATTAATTACCGATAAGATAAGCACCACAAAGTTATATTACGCTCCGGCCCATAACACTACTTTTTATTGCACATACGTGTATATATACATACATATAAATGTACAGATGTATGTACGAGTATGTTTATACAATTTATATAGGTATGTATGTATGTATGTAAATACTGTACGAGTGACTGGCAAAAAATGTTAGCTGTTGAAAAGTTGCATAATTAAGTAGTAAATAAATTCACTGGCAGAATTTTATATACTAAAAATATGAAATACACACACACACACACACACATTAGTACTTAAAGATACAAATTATATATGTATGGTACATAAATATTCACTCAATTGCTTACTACTCTTTTAAGATAAGCAATATTATAGCTGGGACTTGCATTTTTACCCCAAATACCATAATTCATACTTAGAAGGATGGGACCATATGTAGAAACTCACGGGTGTGAGACAAGTCACATGCACCTGTAATGTCCGGTCCCTTAATTGGGAAGATACCACTGGTGCCCAGCTGGTTGATGTTCTAATAAGATTTAAGGTTCACATCACCTCCGTTCAAGAAGTGCGATGGAAGATGGCTTCTTGTGATGTAGTAGCCATATAAAGGAGCGTAAATTTGGTATCGAATTTGTGGTGGTAGAGCGGCTCCGTCGCCACGTACTGGCATTCACTCCGGTGGATGAACGTCTCGCCATAATCTGCATCAAAACGATATAGGTATATATATCGCGCCCATGCCACGATGGAAGCGAGGACCATGTGAACAAGGATGCCTTTTATGAGTTCCTCGAGCATACGTATGAGCGTAAATAAGGACAAAGAAGGTATCTTCGGCACAACTGTCGGAAAATTCAGCTTCCACGGCAAAACATCACCAAATGGGCTGAGGCTGATCGACTTCGCCGAAACGTGGTTAACTGTAGTATCAGATTTCAACCACAAAACAATTCCTCAAGCTACCTGGCTGTCTCCAGATCGAAACACCCACAAACATATCGATCATGTTATGATAGACGGAAGACTTGTGTATCCAGTGTTTTAGAAGTGGGCACGTTCCAAAGTTCGCCTCTGTGCAGGCAAGAGCGCTTGTCAACAAAGACAATGATGGTTCAAGGTCCATAAGCTGCACTCACAACAGATAGCCGAACGATTTTCCATTCGACTTGCGCACCTGCTTTCCAAAAGCACTCATCAGCAGCACGGTACAAGGGAACTGTGGAACAGAATTTCAAGCTTTCTACGTAAAGCTTTACAACAGCGTACAGCTTTTCGAAAGAGTCAAAAAAAAAAAACAGCTGGTACGATGAGCATTGCTATCATGCTGTAGTGGAGAGACTGCCTACATCTTAATCTTGCGATCGACCACAACACGTGAGGAGTGGGATACCAAGAGCTGAAG
Organism: Ceratitis rosa; assembly: GCA_037013455.1. NCBI lineage: Eukaryota > Metazoa > Arthropoda > Insecta > Diptera > Tephritidae > Ceratitis > Ceratitis rosa. The sequence goes on from JAWMAG010000037.1 coordinate 18,180,165, forward strand.
AGGGAAGCAATTTGCAGACAAAAAAAAAAAAGAAAGAGGCGGATATGTATGAGTATGAATAGCTTGAGAAGATTTTTTTACAGAATATGGTCGGCTGAAAATTAGCCCGACAATTGGAGCTTGTGTGCGCTCTGCCCAATCCACTTAAAGGGAGATCCCACGGTCTACGCCAACTATCGTGGGACTAGCCTCTTAAAACGGCATTTAAGGTGCTATCGAGCATATTGTGTGAAAGACTAAAGCCCACCGTCAACAATCTGATTGGACCTTCTCAGTGTGCCTTTAGACCTGATAAAGAAACTATTCACCAGATATTCACCATGCGCCAAATCTTGGAAAAGACCCGTGAAAAGAGGGTAGAGACACACTACCTCTTCGTCAATTTTGAAGCAGCCTTCGACATCACGAAAAGGAGGTGCCTCTACGTGACTATATCTGAATTTGATGTCCTCGCAAAAATAAACTGACGCTGGACAACACCAGAAGCGCCGTCAGAATTGGAAAGGACCTCTCTGTGCCGTTCGATACCAAACGAGATTTCAGACAGGGTGACTCTTTATCATGTGATTGCTTCAATTTGATGCTGGAGAAAATAATAAGAGCTGCAGAGCTGAATAGAGAAGGTACAAGAAAAAGAAACTTTACTGGCAACCTACAAAGCAATTGGTCGGCCGGTCGTAAACTACGCTGCACTGATTTGGGCGCCGGGGACGAACGAGACGCAGTGGAGAAAACTACAGGCATGTCAAAACACCGCCCTTAGGACTGCGACAGGAAACCTCCTGATGTCACCAGAGCATCACTTGCACAGTGAAGCATCTTTTGGAAGCCGAGCCTCCACCTAGGCACATCAGGAAGGGAGTACTAGACCTAAATAGCACCATACAGCATCTTGTGCAACAACCGCTGGACAGGACGGCGTACCGACAAGTGCTTAATGCCATTCACCAGGAGTCAGTTAACACCTTCATAGACTCCCTTCCCGTGAATGGCGTACTCGGAATAAAAGCACCACCAATAGCAGACAACGAGCTCGAGCTGCCTCGAGAGACCCGCGTGACCCATGCACAGCTTAGGTCTGGATACTGTAGTAGATTAAACTCCTACCTATCCAGACTCGACCCCAGCATACCCAACGTATGCTCTGCATGTGGAGAGTCCCCGCACGACACTAACCACCTCTTCACATGCCCCCTTAAACCAACTCATCTAACCCCCCTCTCCCTTTGGTCCAACCCCGTCGAAACAGCACGTTTCCTGGACTTCCCCTTAGATGACCTCGGCGACTTAGATTAATGATACCTGCCCTAAGCGGGGTTAGACATCTTATTAATACGCTTAGATAACTTTAAATGTAACAAAAAAGAGAGATATACTTCCCGGGGTGATTGCAGCAGATTGCAGGATCATTCTTCAATAGATGCGACAGAGTGGGTTCCATTCGTTACTTGCTGCTTTAATGTCCTTTTTGCCTAAAGGACTCTTTCTAGGCTTTGGGCGGTAGGAGGGAGAGGATGTTTAGGAGTAGGGAAGATGATGATAAATGCTACCCATAAATGTATTCATCGAGCCCAATCAATGGCTCTTGAAGGAGTTCGGGGGGAGTACCATATTAAAAAATTAGTGGTGGTGCGAATGACCTTTCCTTCTTTTATATTATACACGTATTGAGTGTAGACCACATATGAGCTCCGGATGAGAAATTTTAGTTGGTGCGGAGAGACCATTCTATTTGTTCCGAGGGGAATTTATTTAAGCGCTTTGGCTCTTCAAAATTTATGGAGCAAGGCGATGCTCTAAGTGGTTTTGTAAGTCAAGCTTACAACACTTAGAAGGAACAGGCCGAAATCAAAAAAGCTAATGCCTAAAAGTATGCTGTGGAGATTGAGCGTGGGGTGGTACATCCTTAAACAGACTCTTATCTTTGGAACCTCGTTTTGGCCACGTGGCCTTTGTTTTAGGAATTTGGTTCGGGTTCTCTGCGGCGTTTCGTTCTCAACACAAACTGAAAATGTATTTGGAAATGTTCATAGGAAACTCGCTGGTTTTCCTTTGTTGGAGGCCTGAAGCCTTTCGTCAATCCTTTTGAAACGTTCCAAGAATTATTTTTCATAACAATAAAAGTTATTTTCAAAAATTAGTACGCGTTCTCAACATACAACATATACCATATATGTGAATCGAAAATTCATTTTCGGTTATCCCAAAAACAAAAACGGTGTCAGTGTGAATGGTGACAATTTTGCCACATTTATACTTGTACATACATACATAGGTATATTATATTTGTAGCTATATGTACGAGTATTCCATGCAATATTTGATTTCGCAAAAAAAATGTTTTCTTCCTTTCTTTTGTTTCTCTTGTACTCGTACTTTGCGTTGCGTCGCCTTCCACCCATTTAAATTACGATAATTTTGTTTACCATTTAGCATAACATTTCCGGTGTTTTTGGTGCAGTTGCCGCTGCTGCTGCTGCTCGTTTTAGAGTTGTCGACATTCCAAGTACTCGCACTCGCACCCGCTTGAAGTGGCGCAGCTGTGTAGGAAGCGGCTCTGGTGTGCAGCCATACCGTTTGCCATGTGTTGCGTGCCCGCTTTAGTGGGTAAGTTTGAGCGGTGCGACAAAAGCAGCAGCAACGATTGAACGCCGATAAAACATATGAATAAATGTACTTACATGCGTGCATACATCGGAAAAGTAATTACAAAAACAGTAAAATATGCCGAAAAACAAAATGTTTCGAGGGCATCTCGATGGGCATTCGTAGGGAAAGTGGTGAATCCCAGCAAACGACGTACTTGTATATAGTCTTTTTGGACTAGTTAAAGATGGAGCATCTTCTATTTGATTTATACTTTCAAGCCCCTGCCGAATTAATGGTTTTCTTTAAAAGATTTTATTTCTTTGGTTGAAATACTTTTGAAAGAATTAACGGTCTCGGTAAAAGCAAATAAACTATTTAAAACATTTCAATTTATTCCGCTGTTAACAATTTGAGAATTGCATCTGTTAATATAAAAACTAATTAAATAGTAATAATCCGCCTAAAATTATGCAAGGTCATACATATTTAAAGCCAAAAAGAATGTGCAGTTCAGAGGGTCAAATTTGTCAAACTGTCAGCAATAAAGAGTGTTTTTTTAGACGTGTGCTTTTCAATTAAGTAATATCTTTTTCGGTGTTGGCCTTTTTAACAACTGCTACATGATTTATACTCAGATTGATTTGCCTTTTCATAACGGACAAGCTTACTCCGGTACAACGTTTGAAAATCGTGCAAATTTATTACAAAAATAATGTCCCAGTAGAGTCGGTAAATCGAGTAACCATGAATCTTTTTCGAATCACAAAATTATCCCATTTGGAGTGATGATAATCCACAAGCCATTCTTGAGACACCGTTACATCTTCAAACAGTCACTGTTTAGTAAGTTCAATGGGCATAGGAAATCATTGATTCATATTTCTTCCAAAATTGAGCCGGCTATGGTGTTACCGTTAATGCGGAACGCTTCAGAGCCAGGATTAATGACTTTTCGCGCCTGACTTGGAAGATGTGGATGTGAACAAACTTTGACTTCAACAATTTGGCTCTACATGTCATACAGCCAACGAAACAATCAATTTATTGAAGAAAGCTTTTGGTGGGCGCATTACCTCGTGTCGTGGCCCTGTGGCGAAGCCTCCAAGAACGTGCAACTTAACAACGCTGGACTATTTCCGTCGAGCTCCTCCAATTTGTGGTTTTTCCAACAAATAGAGGGACCTACAGTTTATTTAAAGCCGCCTCCGAACGGCTGATGGTTTGTTTTATGAGGAGCTTTTTATTTTTTGTCAGAAATACACTCGGAGGGGTGGACATTCCCTGCCGAGGGGCGAGCGCAATTACAAAATTTAACTTAATTTTTGAGTTAAATTAATTTTCTATAACTTTTTTGGATGTTAGTACTATACCAGGATTCCGAATGGAAGTACGCAATGCTAACCACTTTTTACCGCCATAAAGGGAGTTGTTCAAAACAATTCTCAAATCTATCCGAACACAGACAAAAAAATTCATTAAAATCGGTTCTATATTTCGGAATGTCGGAATCAATCGAACTGGTCTTTGACAAATACGATGCAAACTGGTTTAAAGCGAACTAGTTTCTAACTGGTATTTTAATTGGTATATACATATGAACTGGTATTTAACTAGTATTAAGCTGATGCATAGACTGGCAATTGACATTTCATAAGACAAAAATACCCGTTGCTTACATGGAAAATAAATGGCAGATGAACTAGCTTGAGCAGAAATGTAAGTTAGTTGGATTCTAGTTAACAACTAGTATTTTTCTGCTGCAGGGTACATACTTACATATGTGCATGCATTCTCTTTTATATACGTACATACATACATATGTATAGAATATAAAAGCATAGTACTGAGTAGCTCGGCACGAATCTCAACATTTTGCTTGCCGGGAAACTCATTCATTAAAATAATATCCGAAAACAACAACTACAACAAAACTGCATGTGAATTACTACATGTCTACTTGTTTACATACACACATTCATATAAATCTCACCCACAAGTGAAATGCACTCGCTTTTCAACATTTTCTCTTTTCCACTTGTTTTTGTTATTGCAGCAGATACCGGTGCAATTCGAGGGAGCACATATTGACATTCATACATACATATATTCATATCAACAGTAGCATCAGCAAAAACAACAAACAAACAATTAAATAAAAATAACAACAACAAAATGGCGAGAAGTTTACGTCCCCTTAAGATCACAATAGTCGGCGATGGTATGGTCGGCAAGACCTGCCTACTCATTACATACACACAAAACGAATTCCCCGAAGAATATATACCGACAGTGTTCGATAACCATGCCTGCAACATAACGGTCGATGGCAATGAATACAATCTGACACTCTGGGATACAGCCGGGCAGGAGGATTATGAACGTTTGCGTCCGCTGAGTTATCCGAATGTAAGCATGATAAAAAAAAAATACATTTAAAATACATACATGCACACATATATGTATATTTTTAAATACATACATATACTCATACATTTCACTCATTCATTATATGCTTTCTTTTCTACTTTATCTTCAAACACGCAGACAAATTGCTTCCTGCTTTGCTATTCGATAAGCAGTCGAACGTCATTTGAGAATATCAAAAGTAAATGGTGGCCCGAGATACGACATTTCTCCAACAATGTGCCGGTGGTTTTGGTGGGCACGAAGCTGGATTTGCGAGTACCGAATTCGGAGAAATTCGTGACGACAAGTGAAGGTAGACGCTTGCGAAAGGAGATCCATGCGCATACATTGGTGGAGTGTTCGGCCAAAAGGAAGATTGGTTTGAATCAAGTGTTCGAGGAGGCAGTCAGAGCGGTTGAGAAGAAGCCAAGCTCAAAACCAAAACAATGCACACTACTATAGAGTGGGATTAGAGATGTTGATAGAAACCAAGGAAAATAGTGTAAGAATTACAAAAAAAAAAAAAAAAAAAACAATAGCAACAAAAATGTGGTGCATACAAACGTATATGTACATATATGTATATACAACAACTATATTCCCCTGCTAAAAACGTATTTATTCTGCTGCTTCAATTTTGTGCGCCTAAAAGTATGCAACAACTTTTGATTAACTCTTCAAACATTTATTCAACGAATTTGTGGCCATTATTGTTGCAGTTGTTGGTGCGCAGACGGGTCTTACGAGTACATGCGGGCGGGTAGAAAGAACTTTAAGTTCTTTTATTTTGTTTCATTATTGTATTCTTCTTTTCATTACAGAAAAATATATGAAAATATTGTAAAAATAAAAAAAATACTAAATTTTTACTTTACTTTTAGTATTTTAAGTGCAAACAGTTTTAATTTAATGTAAATCGATATGTTGTATTTACAAATGTATTTATTAATAAATTGATAACTATACATAAATAAAAAATAAAATAATAAAACAAAATATTTAGGTATGTATATAAAAAATCGTATGTGTGCCGAACTTAGTCAAACAGGCTGATAGATTGGATAGCATTGTTACTAAATAAATATGAAGAAATCCAAGTAATAAGAAATTTGTTGTAAAAAATATATAAAATTAATAAAAAAAATAATAAAAATTATTAATTATTGTAAAAAAAAATTATTTAAAAACAATGCTCTACTACTTTGCTATATCTTTTAGAGAATAAAAGGTTTGTTTTTTTTGTCGGAGTTAGCCTTTTACTCGATTTATACACATAATGTGCAGATTTACTCCAGAACAATGTTTGCAAATCTTGCAAATTTATAACCAAAATAATCGTTCGACATAATCGCCCCGCAGAATAGGAATTGGATTGCCTTCGCACAACGTTTACTCTAATGGATCCTCAGAGACGCTCAACAGTTGGAGCTGTTTACATCCACTTTACGGAAGATTTTGTCGGAAAATCTTGGTTTGCGGGCATATAAAATCCAACTCGTGTGTGTCAAACGTTCGGTGAATGGGCCCAAAACAAGACCACCTATCCCGATTTTCATAAGAAAATTTTGTTCGGCCATGAAGCTCACTTTTGGTAGAAAAAAAACAAAATTATCCCATTTGAAGTGATGATTATTCACAAGCCACTGTCGAGACGCCGTTACATCCTCAAAAAGACAATTTTTAGTATGCTCTACCGGCAGGGACAATCATAATGTTAATGATTAATAAGTTTATCGTGACTGAATTGGATGAAGTTTGATGTGGAGAACCTTTGGTTTCAACAAGAAGGCCCAACATACCCTACAACCAACGAAACAATCAACTTATTTAAGGAAACTTGGTTGAGTGCATTATCTCACGACGAGGGAGTGTGGCGTGGTCTCCAAGAGAAGGCGATTTAACACCGCTGGACTCTTTTTTGTGGGATTCAAAATTTGGAATTTATTCGAGCCAGGCGCATGTTGTAGTGATTGCGGTAGAACAAGGAACTCTAAGGCATTTAATGTACGAATGTCCGCACTTTGTAGGAGTAGGCTGAATTCTCTAGTGGTGACAATGTTTAGAGAGTTGATTGAATTAGCAGGAAACATCGATGGCTTTGTTTTGCCAACTTCTCTCGGTGGTTACACACTAGAGTAAGGGCTAATATGATCCTTACAGATATCACAATGAACCAGTTTGATCACATAAGTTAGCGGGTGCCCACCAACCACTTCAAGCTAATCTAACCTATTATAAACTGATGCTGAGTAACACCGAACGCTCTCCCCGAGTCGGGAAGGACCTCTTTGGGTCATTCTTTACTTAACTTGTGACTTGTTTAACTTATTGTTGGATAAAACGTTTACTTTAGAACTGAATACAGAAGATACAGTCTTCTATGAGAGTGTACAATTGCTGGCGTATGCCGATGATCTTTTTATCATTGGTTTCAGCATTATCTTAGCTCTGCATGTAAAAAGGAGTGCCTTCTATTCCGTTAGAGTGATCAGATGGGGAAGGACTCGTCACAAACAGTCATTTTTAAAAAAGCCCGTAAACTTTCCGTGCCTCCAACAGTGTAATAAATTATAAAGAACATTTAATTATAATTCCAAGCAACTTTAGTAGTACTTTCCACTTCCAACATTATCCGGCATGATTTTGTGAAAGTAAAAATGCTTTCAACCTTCAAGTTATCAAATAACTTAAATGTCATTGGTATTTTTGATTTTTGGTGCTGGTACTTCCGGAAAAATCCACATTCCTACAAACGCACTTTCATAGTTTCCTTTTATTGGGCTTAAATTGCACTTTACGAAGAACACATAAATAATGCTCTAAAACTTATAACACTCCACACTTCTAAATAAATTCACTTAAAATATCAATTAGAAAGTAGGAAATAAGCTTTAACGAAATAATTAGATTTTCGCGGCTGTACAACGAGACTCGAACGAGTATCACATATTTCTTAACAATATTTACCAACACTTCTACGAACAGCTGATATTAGCTGTCAAACTCAACAAAGCAGTGATGTGTCAACAGCTGTGAGTGGACGTGGTTTCCTAAAATTTTGCATTTATTATTGAAGATTTAAATTTTTAAACTTTTAAAAAAGTGTATCAAATTTAATAAACATTAATGTATCGTAGCATTCCAGAGAAATCTGCCCACCTAACAGCATGGACATAACGCAAAAATTCAAAGCTGGAGTAATGACAGTGAAACTACAACGCAAAGGTGAACTGCCACCACAATCGCTGGATAAACAACGCATACTGCCCAAAGGCGGTACTGGTGTCAGAGCTGGGCAACGCGATGAATTCTCACGTCAAGCAAAGGATGTGTGCCACAAAATCACAACATTGCGTAATGTACTTGTCGAAAACCGCTCTGCCTATATGCGTGTAGGTCAACACCTAAAGAATGCCGCACATATGAGCGATGAGCAGCGCGACCTAATTGACCGTGAATCTGAGAAATTCGTAACATATTATACGCAACATTTAGCACAAATGCGCGCCGATTGGAAAAAAGCAAAAAGAAAAGTGCAACAACAGCAACACATCGAAGCTGTAATCGATTTGTTAGAGCGCTATTTGCATAGTGTGCAGCAAATTTATTTGGATCAAAAACGCTATCGCGTACAATATGAACTAGAGACATATAAACTTTTAAAATTGGCAGCTGATAAAAAGAAAATACCGGTACGACCGGCAGGTGAAAATAGCGGACGTCGTGTTAAGCGTCTATCCACAAGTAGTAACAATATTGATGACGATGTTGCTAATGAATTGCGCCCACGCAGTGGTTTAAACGATCAAGACGTTACAGATCTGCAAGGTGATTGGTTGGATGACGACGAATTCGGTGGCAACGACTACAATAAAGAAGTTAGTGATACCGCAGATGATGGTCTGAATGGCTATGTTAGTGGGGATGAAAATGGACCACAACTTCGACACCGACATCCACACGCTGATGATAGCATTGGCAGCGGTGGAGATTTGAAAACAACACAGTCCTCACAGAAAGTCGCACTAGATGAGGATATACAAAAATCACAACAACTGGAAGATGAGGCAGAAGCGGCAAAGAAATTGTCACCGGAAGACATACAAATGTACGAACAAGAGAATTCACAACTCTATCAGGAACTGCAAGGTGTAACTGAAGAGGTTGAACAGATTGAAAAGAATGTTGTGGACATTGCGCAATTACAAGATATATTTACTGAGAAGGTGCGTTTCAATTTTTTATTAATTAGATTTTTTTACTTAAACATACGTGTACGCATTTCTGCGCACAGGTTTCCTTGCAGCAACATAACATTGAACGCATTGCCAACGCTGTAATTGGCGCGACGGAGAATGTCAAAGATGCTAACGAGCAGATACAACAAGCAATACAACGCAATGCCGGATTGCGTGTTTGGTCATTATTTTTTCTATTAGTGATGTCATTTGCTTTACTCTTTCTCGATTGGTACTATGACTAAAGGGGTGGAGGAAAGTCAAAGTATACTCGGAGCCTTAGAGCGCTTTACGAATATGATAAGCAATCTACAAAAACTAAAATAGCGATAAACGAAAATGTTTTATTATAATATGTAATTATGTTTGTCGTGTATTTAAAATGCAGCGATATTTCTTAAATATTGAAGAGAGTTGATTTATGTTTTGTTAAATAACTGACATTCGCTATAAATACATAAATATATTTTAGTTTAAATTGTTTTATAACTATTTATTGATGCAGTCATACATTTCCAGTCACCTTAACATACTTACATGCATGCATACAAAATATATAATGTAAATGGAAACTACTTTTTATACCGATATTAGCTTAAGCGCCTATAAAATACGAAAACAAAACTTATGTATGTCTGAATGTTGTAACAATAAATAGTTTCATATTTTCCATTGCTTAGATAGGAAAATATTTTGGGTGAAATTTATATTTGTTACTTTATGTTTTTTTTTTTTTCATTGTAGAATTATGGTATGTTGTTAGGCAATTGTGGATAGACTACGATGAGGGATCATTTTTATGTTCACGGGTTAGGGTGGTTGTACAGTGACTCATAAGCAGTGTAAATACAAGGTTTTAATGATTTCACACAATTAGTTTTTGGGCTATCGTCGTAATCTTGAGTGAAAAGTGAAATATTGAAAAAATCAAATATCAAATACCGTTATGAAGTCCCTTACCAAGCAAGGAAAATTAGTTGCGACCATAATGAATGAAATGTCATTGGCTTACGGTGACTCTTATTCAGAAAAATCCGTGATTTACAAGAGGCACACTATATTTAAACAAGGAAGGGAAGCCTTTGACCCTTTAACCATTTTTTATACTCTGCAAGATCATCTTGGCTTGACTAAAGTCAGCGCAAGACGGGTGCCGAAAATGCTCACGTCTCCGCAAAAACAAACAGCACGTAGAGTATTCAAGTGCCTTATTGGACCTCTGTAATGAAGAGAAGGTTGGTGTATTGAATCGAATTGTAGACGAAACTTGGTGCATACTTATGAACTTGAGTCGAAACTAGATATATACAGTGACATAAAAAGGCACAGAATCTCCCAGGAAGTTTAAGTCGTCACAGTTGGCTGGGGAAACTCATGGCCTTTTGTGTTTTAGAAGGAATATCGTTGATCGATTATAAAGATAAAGGTTTTCTAAATCTAGAGAATAAAACGCTTTAATTTTAGCGCGACGAAAAGAAAATAAGCCATTAAAGATTGAAGAGAGTTGATTTATATTTTGATAAATATCTGACATTCGCTATACATACATAAATATATTTTAGCTGCTGCGCCGGCCCACAAGAGCCGCATTGCGTTGGTTGCCCTGTATAAGGTGAAAAAGAGCTGGGAGGTAATAAATAGATCACCGATGACAAGGAGAGAGTTTCGACATATTTTGAAAGAGAACACACTTTTTTGAGGGTTTAGATAAATTAATTAAAAGATTTGAAAACTGTATCCGTGTCATGTAAGTGAATTTATTAAAAAAGAAAAAGAATTTGTTTTTTTTTTATTCCCACCCCGCATTCCCCACCTAAAAGCATCGAAATCAGATGATTATATATATCATTTAGCCTCCCTACAAGCATTTTTTTTTTAGATATGAGTTTTGGGTCAAAAATCTATCAAGAAAGCATTCAAAAGCGTGAGATTTGATAAAGACTAATGACGGTTTGTTTTGTTTTTTTTTATAATTATGGTTCCATTTAAAAAAAATACTTTTAAACCAATGTTTTAAAGTCGTTAACGATTATAGCTACAAATAAAAGACTTTTTTCAATTATTTTTGCACAAAAATATGATTGCTTCAATTCATTTGTTCTTTTTATTAATTAATAATTTCTCTTTCACATTTATAATAAAAGCGCCAGGCTTGGAACGTAGCCCATACTGTTTCTGCCATTGGAGATATACATACATAAATAACATACAAGCATATATTTTTTATTTAATTATATATGTATTTACAACTAATTAGTCTTAAATAAAATATCTCATACTTTAATATATGTATATTAACATATGTTACCTTTATGTATTTACATATTTATTTATTTATTTAGATTTTTTTTTTTTTTTTTGAAACATATATTCATTTTTAACAACTAATTTGTGTTTTGCTGCCTGTATTGCATTTTTTAATAAAAAAATTGCAAAATTTCAAAGTTGAAAACTAATAATAAATTATATATTTATAAAGTTAATTTAAAATATATTAATAGCAAGTACAAACAATTAAATAGAGTTCATTAAATATATATCTCGAATTGATTAAAATTAAATATTTTAAATACATTCGTTTTGTTGTATGTGTATGTTATATAAATATTTTTATGAGAATATTCATGTATGTATGTATGTACATGAATATGTTTGAGAAGCATTATGTTCCACATTTGTATGCTTAAAATAAAGAAGTCCATTTTCATTGTTCTGATTTGAAATAAATTAATTTTATTTTGATTTTTTTTATTGCTAATTTTTCCCCTCCAAAGAGCAAATTATATATTCATATATTCATTCTTAGTATATTTTAGTCAAACATTTATTAATAATTTCATAAAAACAAAAATTATTTTGCAAAATTTTAAAGAAGATTTTGGGTCAAAAATTAATAAGTAATTAAAAAGTAACGTATTTAAAGTAAAAAAAAATTATTTATAATAGTAAAAATAATGGTTTTGATTTTCATAAATAACTTGCAATTTTGCGCGTGTTCATATAGTATAAACTTTTAGCTCATATATACATACATATATATATGTATTAATGTACATATGTATGTGCGTGAGTGCATGTGGCGCAGATTTTTGGCATTGAATGTTTGAGTAATTTTTAAAATTATTAATAATTAATATTAATTGTTTGTTTTAATATTTTTTTGGCGAGAATTTTTCTTAGCAACTAACATTTATGTATGTATGTATGGTTGTAAGTGAAACTGATATATAAACATAACTGATAAAAAGCCAATTAAATAATAATTAATTTATATACATACATACGTATATATGCATAATATTTAACATATTTACCAATCGTAAAAATTTATGTAAATTACAATTTAATTTTAAAAAATTATATTTTTATTTATTATATATACACACATATTTACTTTTTATCAGTTTTATTTTATAAGTTGTATTTATTCAATAACAAAAACAAAAAGTTACGAGTTTTCTTTTTTTAGGCACTAGTGTTCATTTCATTGTAATTTCTCTTAACATTTGTTTAGCAGAGAGAGAGTTGGTGGTGAGAGATTGTGATCGATTATTATTATTTCAAGCAGACTTTTTTTAAAAAAACCAATTTAATGAAATCATCGAGAAAAATAGTAATAACTGTAATTTCTAACCTAAACTAAGCTTTTATTTAGTATTAACAGTAAACTTTTATAGTGAAAGCTCCACAAATGTGACGAAAGCGCTTAAGGTATATAGGTAAATAAAAGCTTTTTACAAATATATAAATATTTTTGAACAATTGCCTTTTAATGGAAGTTCACCAAACGATAGCTTGCTTATAGTTATTTTTTTTTACAAGTTTTTAAATAATTCTAAGAGCGCGCAGTTTAATAGTTAATTTAGCAGCATATAAGCAATTCAATAAAAATTTTACGATTTCATACTTTTTAATTCAAATTATTTAATATTTTAATTTATTATTCTTATCATTAATTTTTTTTAATTATAATTAAAATTACAAAACAATTATATTAGCACAAGCTACCAGGGCTATCGGCTTTTTTTTATTTAAAAGTTTAATACAAATAGAAAATTGAGAAAAAATTATAAAATTTACAAGTTTAATATCAATATAATAAAAAATTTAATAAACTTCAAGTTGAGTTGTTTAAACAAAATTAAAGAAAGCATTTCGAAACGTACGCCAGTGTTTTCATTCATTGTTTTATAAAAACGTATGTATAAAATATATATAACACAAATATTTGCCAAGCACAACATTCGTTTACAATGTTTTAAGAATGAGTAAGAGTTTTTAATATATTTATTTCTAATTTTTCCTTTTTTTTTAAGTCAAAATGTATGCGAGAAGAAGGGGAATGCGTTAAATAATTAAAATCATTAATAATTATATATATACACGTATGTATATGTATATCTACAAATAGTATATATATATGTACATAGTAACATAAATCATCAATTAAATAACGAAGCTAAGGGCAAAATAATTCATTTTTCTTTAATTTTAACATAAAACACCAATTATAATGGCAACATTTTCTATTTTTATTAAATATATTTATATATGTATGCATATAAAAAAATTAAATAAAAAGCGTTAACATTTATAATTTCAATTGAAAGAATATAAAATATTTTAATTTAGTTTATATTTAATTTAATTGATAAATAAGTGAAATAAGAAAGCTTTAAAATAAGAAAAATTCGTTTGAAAAAAGCAAATTCTTATCCATGCGTTCAGTTTATTTAAATTCAGCTAATTATTAAATTTAAATTTAAAATTTTTTAAATAATTAATTTCTTTCTTTAATTAAAAAAATATGAAATTTTTATTTTTATTGAAAGCAAAAGTTACAAACCATAAATCGAGATCGAAAAATACTAAAAATTATAATAATAATAATAATAATAATAATAATAATAATAATAATAATAATAATAATAATAATAATAATAATAATAATAATAAAAATAATAATAATAATGATAATAATAATAATAATAATAATAATAATAATAATAATAATAATAATAATAATAATAATAATAATAATGATAATAATAATAATAATAATAATAATAATAATAATAATAATAATAATAATAATAATAATAATAATAATAATAATAATAATAATAATAATTATAATAATAATAATAATAATAATAATAATAATAATAATAATAATAATAATAATAAAAATAATGATGATAATAAAATTTATAAAAAAAAATAATAAAATTAATGATAATAAAAATAATAAAAATAATGATTAAAAATATTATTAATAAAAATAAAAAATAATAATAATAAAAATAAGAATAATAAAAATGATTCACTTACAACTTATTTTTAATGCTTCATAAATTCTTTATTTAACAAAGTTTTTAATAAAAATGGAAATGTTAAAGAACATTTAGTAATAAAAATACTCATAATAAAATAATTTTTAAAAAGTTTAAACATGGAATTCACTTAAGTTTCATAAAAACTAAAAGCAATAAAGACTAAATTTCTTAAAAATAATTCACTTTTAAAAACACATTTTGTAAAGTATTACATATTATGCTATGTATGTATGAGTGATTGCTAATTTTTCTCTTAATAGCCGGCAAGCCAAAAAATTTATTTGAATTAATATAATATATATATAAATACATATAATTTATGTACGAAAAATAAAAATAAGAAAAAATTATTAATTAATAATAAAAAAAAATGAATAATATAATATAAATAATAAAATTAAAAATAATTCAAAAGTACAATAATTAAAAAAAAATAACAAGGAATTCAATAGTATGCAAAGTAAATAAGTACGGAAAAACGCTATTATTACTTCGAAAATAGTTAAAAGGAATTACAAGAAATATATATGTATAGAATATAAGACAAAATTCCAAAATTAAAAAAAAATTAACAAAGAATTTAAAAGTTTTTAGTTTAATTGTTTTTGAAAATAGTTAAAAGGAATTACAAAATATATATATAGTATACATACATATATAGAATATAAACAAAAAATAATAATAATTCAAGAAATATGATAGAAAACATACCCAAGGCTACCTCTTTTTACGCTAAATTGTGCAGTTTCAATGAAATTAATTTTTTTTTTTGCTTGAAAAACTGAGATTCACATGATTTTTTTATAAATTTATGTGTAAACATATTTGGAATAAATTGGGTTGAATGTACACACACACATACATACATACATATGATACATTATATGCAGCTATGTGTAATAATGTCTGTGTTATAAATGTTTTATATCATTTTCTTATTTACATACAGCAAAAAATATTTTAAGCATGATTTTTTTTTTTTTAGAAATTAATAAGTAACATTAAAACTATTAATTTTATTACTAAATTATTTTTTTATTATAATTAAGGATTTTTGGGGATTCCAGTGAAGTCTTTATATGAAAATAAATTTGATGATTTTTTATGTACATAAATCACTTAACAGCAGGAGTGTAACAATTTACACAATTTCCTTTTTCTTTTGCAAGGCTATTTATCTCTATATATGTATAATAACTTCTTATAATATGTACATATATAAAAATTTTGCTTACAAATATTAATGTGAATTTAACAACGTATTTTAATAAACATATTTTTTGGCGCAACGGCAAATTACAGCTCATAGTTTTTTCTTTTTTAATGGAAGTGTGTTTAACAGTTATTAAAAATATTTTTTAATGAGATTATTATTTTCAATTAAAAATTATTTTTTTTCTTTTTATTAAAAAAAAATACAAATTATTTTTAATTAAAAAATTAATATTTTTTTGTTTTTATTAAAAAATTAAAGATTAATTAAAAAAATGTATAAAAAAAATTAAAAATAATCTTAAAAAAAAGGAAAATAACATTTTGGTGGGTTCACTCCTATGATAAAAATATATAAAGTACTTCAGTAACTCAAAGATGAATTGTAATTAAATTAATTAATATTTATTAATTCATTTAATTTAAGCATATTCATATTTATATGTATGTGTGCGCAATTATAAATATTAAGCTAATCATAAAAATATTTTCCATATAAAGTTAAAACTAATGAGAGACCGTATGATATGTTTTTGTATGTAGGTATATATAATAATTCATATATAATAGTTTAGTTTAGTTTAAATTCATAGTTCAGTTGCCTTTTTTTTTGAAGAAATAAGTAATTGCAAATTCTTAAATTTAGCACATTTTATTTTAGCAAACATACAGATAGCTTATGGTAAATAATAGCGTAGCAATCTAAAGAAATTTGAAAGCAGTAATTTTTCATTTTTTAACCATTTTCATTTATAATTAGGCAATTGAATATAAATTGTACAATAAAATTAGTTTATAAAATGCTTATGAACAGACTATTCTTTTTAATATAAAATCTTTTGAAATTGTTATTGTTACTCGTATTGTTATTGAGCTTAAATAAAATGAAAATGAAGAAAATATTGCCAACAAAATAGTGAAATACACAATTTGTCACTTATATTAGAAGAAAGTTGGTCCGATGTAACTCTGCATTCATGTCAAAGTAGTTAAAGTAGTTTAAAATCATTACTCTTCTCCTTTTAAGAGCCGCACTTGAGCACTGCGACTCAGAAACATTAACATTTTGAATTATCCAACATGCCGCCTTGTTTCTCGCCTAAGTAAATTTAGCAAATCTCGCCTTCTACTTCTCCCCGTGGGGCGGACTCTTGCCACCACCATCGCGTACTTTTTCCTCCCCCCCATCAGCTTCGTGTTATTTCTCTGCACAATAGTAGAGTACTATGGTTGGCGGCTTTTGTGCTACAATGTACGCAATGGCCCTGGACTATTTAGCACTACTACTGCAACCGTTAGCCATCACTAGATCGGTGTCAGCTTTATGCGTGCCAGTACTGCTAGTACTGAGTGCATTGTTGGTTGTGGTGCTGCTGGTGGTACTAATATCCGCATAGTGTTGTTCACCGGCAAAGGGATGTGGACTGGCGCCCGTGGTTGTGCTGGGACTACAGCCGGGTGTAAATACTAATTCATCAGCATTTTCTTGTTGTTCTTGTAACGCTTTTAGCTGTTCATCCTGTTGGGCCAACAATACATCTTCATTATCCTCCAACGCCAATGTATCGTTATCTTCAAATTCTTGTACTGTTGTACTTTGTTGTTGTTGATATCCGCTCACATGCTCGATAGTATCAATATCCATTGCCACAGTCATTGGCGTGGCGACATCTTCAACATCTTCAACAGCGTCATCAACATCTTCAGCTTGTGCATCATGCTCAACTGTTGGTGTCTCGTCCATTAACTCAGTTAATTCTTCATCTTCAAGCAGCTGCTCCATTTCGTGTTGTTCCCGTACGTTTGCTTCATCATCGTCTTCATCTTCCTCCTCATTTGGTTGCTCTATGATTGTTTCCATTAGCGATTCTTGTGGTTGTTGGTACTGTTGTTGTTGCTGCTGTCCCATGCTGGACTCTTCTTCATCGCCCTCGCCCTCGCCCTCGTCCATCTCATATTCATCCTGCGGTAGGTGTTGCTCTTGTTCTTGTTCTTGCTCTTGCTCTTGCTCTTGCTGCTGCTGCTCGTCCTCCTCCTTTTGCTGTTCCTGTTCCTGCTGTTGACGTTGCGGCAGCTGTAGCGCATCCTCGGACATGAAAACGCCCAACGGCAGATGTGTCTTCATGTGTACTGTGGAAAATGCAACAAAAATATGGGCTTTTAGTAAAAAATAATTGCTAAAATTCAATTACAATTAGAAGGATAAATGTGCAAATAAAGATAGATAAGTCTGAGGCATAAGACAAAATCCATACACGTACTCGTATGTGCATATGCAGTTATGTGTGTATGGCTATGTGTACACAGAATGCATAAATACATTATATATGGTATGTACGTAAGCAGCGAGCAAATAGTAAGCACATAAACTGACTAACTACAACTAGAACTAAAGAAAAGCTATTAAAAAGAGATGTATCATATGTATGTAGGAACAAGCGAACAGCTGGCAAAATGCACTAGGTAGGCATTAAGGAAATCATATGTGTGCATTTATATTTAGAAAAAAGCGCCGGCTGGTAGTCTTAAATGCTAAATATGAAATTACAACTCGGATTATCTACTTTAAATTATAGGTTAGGCAGGCGACAATACGGTAGCTTACAGTCAATAGTTAGTCAAAGTTGAAAGCTTTTGCTGGCATGTAGAAAAGAAAGGTGAAACCCGATGTACAATATATAGATCATTGGACAGACACGCCCGGCTGATAATATTATATGTAATTGGACCACCTTGCAAGACGATTAAGTGGTTGAGAAGTCCAAGCAATTAATTGGTTATAATAATTAAATTAAGTCGGAAAATAAGATGTTATAAATTCTGATGAATGATGGTATACAATTGCATCAACTGTTCTAACTCTTTAATTGACGACAGGCTTTTGCACTGCTCTAAGGACTGATTTAAACTTATAATTTCCATTGGATGATTGATGAGGTTTATGGCTTCTCTGGTAGACCCTAGGGCCGCTGAGATGCCGCGAAGAAAACACGCCTTACTAATATTAAATGTTGATGTTGTTGTTGTCGGAACCGCAAAAATATTCCTCAGTCAGTTCTTGGATGGATAAAAAATACGGGTCGTTCCGGTGTAAAGACCCGACCGTCGCAGGAACTATTGCATTTTAGTCGCCTCTTACGACAGGATTGCCTTACCGCGGTTAAATTCTTGAACCCCTAACCAGCAGGTACTAATATTAAAAGTCAGTTTCTAGTGGCGAGAATTTCGGACGATTAACTCTCGTAGGTATATAAGTGATAGCCGCTACCGTTGCGCGAACAATGCCATACTTCAGATCAAGCAGGTCTTGCAAACTTGTTTCAACTTTATGGTAAATACTTTTTTTACAACAATTTTCATGTTCCAAGGAATTCTAATTTGAATTCTGTTTAACTTGACACCTCGGTACTTAATACTGCTTTTATTGCGTCAACAAACGGAAGGAAGTATATCCTTCCTGGTCGAAAACCTGCAATCACAACAGACAGTCAAAAAATATTCGACTCTACTCGAAGAGCACTTATCAGCAACACGATATAATGGAACGATGGGACGGCATTGAAAGCTCCCTATATACAGCTACAAACGTAACTTTTGGTTTTCGGAAAGGTAAAAAAAAAACAGCTGGTACAATTTGGATTACCGTGCCGCAGTTGCGATCGACCACTATCGAAATGTGTGTGCATGAAAAGCTACGAAAAGATGACTCAACTAAAAGAAAGGTTCCAAGATCGGAGCAAGATCCTGTTGTACTCAGAGGGGTGATCTAGCGACTGATGGCCAGAGTATATTGAATTTATGGAGTGAGTGAGATGGCGACCCCGATTCTTCAATCGATGACATTGGGACAGATCTTTGATTGTCCGACTATGAAGAAGTTCAAATAGCAATCGTCCACATGAAAAAAAGTGACGCAGGTCGATGCATTGCCAGCCGAGCTATTTAAATACGGCGGCGAAGAGCTGATAAAGTGCAGGAATAAGTTTCAAAATATAGTGGGATGAAAACATGCCCCACGATTGGAACCTAAGTGTGCTCAGCTCAAACCATGAAAAGCGGAACTCCACAGTCTGCGCCAATATCGAGGGTTTGATTGCGTGAAACCCTAAAGGCCAACGTCAACAAACTGAGTGGACCTTGTCAGACCTGGTATTTTGAGAGAAAAAAAAACGTAAAAATAAGATCGACACACACCACCTCTTCCCCGATTTTACAGCAGCTTTCGAGGAACAAAGGCCAAACTCTAAAAGTCATTCAACATTCCCGACCTGCTCTATGGTGCAGAAACGGGGTATGATGACAATATCTAATGAGTCGGGATTAGAAGGATTAGGAGTTTCCGGGAGGTTTTGCGTAAGATTTATGATGGGCAACGGCGAATACCACAGCTAATGGAACGATGAGCTGTACAAGTTATAAGATGGAATTGACATACATAGTGCAAAGAATCAAGAGACTCCGGTTATGTAGTTAGAATGGGACAGAACACTCCAGCGTTGAAAGTTTTCTATACAGTACCCGCCGGTGAAAGCAGATGTAGAGGAAGATCTTCACTTCGTTGGAAGGAGCAGGCGGATAAGTACCTAAGTACATTTGGTATTGTCAATTGGCAACTCGGCTATAAGCGCTTAAGCGGTGTCTACGCTAGTAAAGAAGAAGAATTGCATGACATTTTAGTCAAAGCTACTTCTCTTTCCTTTCTGTCAGAACCTATATAACCTTCAAACGTATTATACATATCAGTTGACCACTCGGCTAAATTTGCCTTGATTCGACTAGTCGAGTTTTTATTGCACCCTAGCCGTGACTGAAAGTGAAAATATCTTTTCTAGAGATTCTGCTTTCATACTAAGACAGTCAGCGTTTTTCTCAAAGACTGAATAAGTCACGAAGATCGTTGGTTATCATTTTTTTTTCGGCACCAAATAAATCATAGGGAAATGAATAGTGAAAACTGAGTGTGTTTTCATTAGAGATCTGTTGCATAAAACAAACCATGTTGGGAGTTAAAATAAATATATGGAGCTTACTAACCACTAGTGATTTTCAGCCGAGTTTGTCGTCTAGTTTCTAATGTGTACCCTGATAATTTCCATACAAACGAAGGGATGTTTGGGAATCTTATATTTGGTATACGCCAACTGGCCAACGTGGATTCAAGACCTCAATGATGGAATTAGTGAAGCTTTTGAGGGCATACAACAGCTACTTTGCGATTTGATGTTAAATTTCAAAAAAAGGATACGGTTCTGTTAGCGTAGCCGTAGCGGCCATTTGGCCGATATTGTTTCTGTTATTAATAGCAAATCTTTCTCTTAACATAGAATTATATCAAATAATGCCATTTTTCTTTGAATATCAAAGTAACACCTCTCATTGAGGTTTTATAACAACAGAAGCGATTATTGGTCTAGCTCCTTCTCCAATTTTTGATTAGCGCGTCTTGATGTGCTTCTAACAAATGGAGGGACTCAAGCGGCCTTCGAATAACTGCTGGATTTTTATGAAGCTCTTTTACTTCATGTCAGAAAAAACTTTCACGAGTCCACACAAATTAATTTCTTAAAGGATAAAAAAATTCTATGATCGTTAATAAATTCGAAAGTGTCTTTAGGAGGCCAATGTTGGAGTTCAAAAAAAAATATATATATAGTTAAACATTTTAATTGTAAATATTTCAACTAAAAAATAGCAACAACAATGTAAATTCATCCTACTTGCTATTTATTGGCTCTAGAATGTCCTTTATCCTTTTTAACACATTATACAAATACCGCACTAATGAACAGATGAAAGACAAAAAGCTTCGAGGAGTGAGCACAACAACTGTCATTCAAGTTATTTGTTAATATGAAACAATTTTGTTACGCTCTTCCAAACAAATTATAGTAAAAAAAAAAAGTAGAGCGGGAAAGCGTCATTAAGTCCTTTGGGAAGACACCAATGCCTAATTTATATATATAAACATATATATATAACATTATGTTTACAGTATACATTGCTAAATCTAAAAGCAAAGACAAAAAAGAAATGTGTAATCAAGTAACAGTGTTTACACTCCAACTACAAAGCACGTAATTACACATACCGAGCGGAGCGCCGGAGCGTGATAAACTGTGCGCAAAGAACTAAACAGCTGCTCATAATAAAGAGGCGACAGGAGACACACGAAAGACAATTGACGGTAGTCGATAAGCGGTAAAATGGAGTAGATATGCATACACACATACATACATACGTGCATTCGTATTTGTTAGCACACAAAAAAGGACTTCTCACCGGTGGGAGAGAATACTATGGTATATGCAGCTGTAGTTGAAACCGCACGTTTGCCAACTCAATCTCAACTACATTATCACATAGTTGGCTGTTTATGAAGACTTTGTTGGTGGCGTCAGGCGCTGTAAGTTTGTTTGTCATTATACGCATGTACATACATACATATATCGCAGGATGTGAGCTCATTGTGTTGTCCTTAGATGGGTTTGTTGTGATAACTAAACGACAGACGCCACAGGCGGGGAGATCTGCATTTCTTTTGTATGCATGTGCATGTGCATGTGTATGTGCATGTATGTGTGCGTGACTAACTAATGAGTAATCGATCATGTCAGACGCCACTGCGAGAAGGGTGTGGCTTAGACTAAAAAAAAAAACTATGATGAAATTTTACGGTCTTTGTTTACTTTTGCCCAAAAGTCGTTTGAAACGTTTGACGTGAAATTTTGCGTGAAGCAGGATGGCAAAGAAATAAATGACAAAGTATTTATTTGCAGAGTTTTTGTTTAACTTTTTTGTTATTTTTGTTATTTTTCGCAATAAACAATTGCTTACAATCGCACCTTTTACCTGCGTTGTGCGCTCGTGTGTATAATTGAATCAACAGATAAGTAAATATAAAGGGTATTATGCGGTAAACTACTGCCGCAGAGCGCCGGAAGACTAATACGTCCGCTGCACAATTACAACTGACAATTTCCTTTACGCCAATCATCTCCGCTCACTTACTTTTGCACGTTTTGTGTCACTTTCAGGTGTCACATTGCTTTCGAAATTAAAAATTCAAACTGCATACTCATAGATCCTTGCAAGGAAATACCATAGCAGATCGACTGTTGTGTTGTGTGATGGACATCAGCAGTAGCAGCTGTTAGAAAGTATGACTACTAAAGGATAACCGCAAGGATCAGTGAATATATTTATTTTATAGCCCGGACTAAAATGCTTGACGGTAACGATCTTTGCAATAGACTGCTGTTACACATACATACTAAGTACATTTGTTAATACAGCTGCTCGAATTTAGACTCGCGTCTAGCATAATTAATAACTTGACGTTAAACTGAAGCTTTTGAAAAAAGTCTCACGTACAAAAGTGCTGATCGTAAAAGTGTTGTGGAAAATTGAAATTATTTACTTGTATTTATGTTTTTTAAAGGTGAGAATTCAAGGCGTGACTTGCATAATAACTAATAGGCTGGCAGCTGTTGATGATGTTCAAAAGACAATAAAATTTGAGCAGAAGTGCAGAAGCGGAAAAGTATTTTAATATCGCATGTACATATGTATATATACTTATAATTTAACATTTAAATAAAAAGTTGTTAATGAAGTTTTTTTTTAAATAAATGTGTAAAGCTAAGTAGTGTAAGTGCGTTGACGATTAGTTTTTTAGTGCAATGCAGTACAATTTCAATAAAAGATAGTCTAAAGCATGTATTGGAACCACGGCTTGCTTGAGCTTTGAAAAATACAATGACTTTTCCCATGTGTTGAATATTCAGTAAAACATTTGCCGTTTGCGGATTAGATATTGAAAACTGCCTTCCAAAATGTCGAGCCTTCAACAGCAGCTACAAGAAATTTACGCCCGAAATTTAGCGAAATAACCCGTCTTCCAGCCAGTTTATGGATCAATTTGTGCTACAACTTCATCAAACCGATTCGTTATCGGACAAAACTTAATTTGTTTTATTTTATTTTATTTTTTTATTTTATTTTAATTTATTTTATTTTAATTTATTTTGTTTTAGTTTGTTTTATTTTACTTTATTTTATTTTATTTTAATTTATTTCAATTTCAATTTCTTTTAATTTATTTTATTTTATTTTATTTTATTTTATTTTATTTTATTTTATTTTATTTTATTTTATTTTATTTTATTTTATTTTATTTTATTTTATTTTATTTTATTTTATTTTATTTTATTTTATTTTATTTTATTTTATTTTATTTTATTTATTTTATTTTATTTTATTTTATTTTATTTTATTTTATTTTATTTTATTTTATTTTATTTTATTTTATTTTATTTATTTTATTTTATTTTATTTTATTTTATTTCATTTTATTTTATTTTATTTTATTTTATTTGATTTTATTTTATTTTATTTTATTTTATTATATTTTATTTTATTTTATTTTATTTTATTTTATTTTATTTTATTTTATTTTATTTTATTTTATTTTATTTTATTTTATTTTATTTTGTTTTATTTTATTTTATTTTATTTTATTTTATTTTATTTTATTTTATTTTATTTTATTTTATTTTATTTTATTTTATTTTATTTTATTTTATATTAATGGTTTTTGTGACCTTTCTTTTATTTCAAATTATTTAATTTAATTTAATTTAATTCAATTCAATTTAATTTCATTTTATTTAATTTAATTTAATTTAACTTTATTTTAGTTAATTTTATTTTATTTTAGTTAATTTTATTTAATTTAGTTTAAGTTAATGTAATTTATTTTATTTTAATTTATTTATTTTTATGACGTTTTATTTTAATTTAGTTTTTTGTTTAATTTTTTTTTTAATTATTTTTTATTACATTTTATTATTTTTAATTATATTTTTATTGTTTTTTATAATTTATTATTTTTTATTATTTTTTTTTATTTTTTATTATTTTTTTTTTATTTTTTATTATTTTTTATTATTTTTTATTATTTTTTATTATTTTTTTTTATTTTTTTATTTTTTATTATTTTTAATTATTTTTAATTATTTGTTATTATTTTTTATTATTTTTAAATTGTTTCATTTATTTTAGTAATTTTCGATTACTCTTTGCCTTTTGAGCCTTTTTGAGCTTCTCAAATTTCACAACATAGCCCATAACTTCGCAGCCAGCCATCAAGCAGCTACAAATCAACACTTCAATACAATACCTTACTGACAATATTATTTCTTGACTTATTCACGCTTTTGGCATGCGCGCAAGTCAAAAATATCGCAACAACAAAACAAAATACAAGTCAAAAACTACATTAAAGGGATCCAAAGAAGTTAAAAGACCACGACGCATTTGTTTAACCACAAACACCATTTGCATCCAGTTATTTGAGCTGACTCACTATACATACATATACGTATACATATAATACAATATGTATGGACGCTTTCAAAGGAACGACGGATCATCAACAGCTCATCAGTACATCTGTTCAAAGCTGTCAGGTAGACGAAACTGCCATCGCAACTGACACAGAGCCACAGAGGCACAGAGGCAAGACAAAAATGAGTTAAGTAAAATTAAAAAAAAAAAATAAAATAAAATTTTGTATATTTTAAACAAGTCAACGAAGAACCCAACAATAAAGTTTGTCCCACTGACAGCGGCATGACTTCATACATATGTAGTTATGCATACACATATACTTGCATACATATATGTATTTGTATGTATCCACTTATGACCTTAAGCTTATCCTTCCGCTTAAGTTGGTTCGTCTAGAGGATAGTTCTTGCCTCATTATGTATGCATGTGTGTTTGTACGTACACGTATGCGCATATGTACACCTATTAAACTAACTGACTGACAGTCCGTGGTTTGCACAATATGCTTGTGGGTATGGAAAGCGTATTTTGTTTGCTGCGGTTTTTGTTTGTGTGCGCGACGAAAATGATTTGTTTGTTCGTTTGTTTGTTTATATGAATGCTTGAATTGCTGCTTAAAAAGGTCCTCACAAAAAGCACATTTAACTCAAGTACAGTAAATACAGAATTTAAACAAATACAATGAGATATGTATATGTACGTGTATGTGTGCGATCATACAAAGTACGAGTAATAGGCAAATTTGTTAAAAATATATGTATGTATATATTATCCTATTGCAATATGGAATGCATATTAATATACATACACGTATGTATACATATGTATATTTGTATCTTAAATACATAGTAGTTAAAAGTAAATTTATTTGCACATGCCATTGTCAAAGCATGCCGTGCAAGGCATTCAGCCATGCAGTCAACCAAAGTCAAGTATGAAAATAAACTTAATTTAATTAAATACTCTAAAACTTTACAACAAGGATGCTCTGTACTCTATACCATACAATAGAGTAGATACATACTCGTATGTATGTAAGTAAGCGAGTATGAGTAATTTATCTTATGGACTTAGTAGGTAGATATGTATTTATACCTACAATATAATAGATGTATGTACGTATATAATTATAGGTATGCTTTTTATTTACAATAAAGTTATCATAGGTAAACTATATAAGAATATTTATATATATATGTATATGCACTTAAATATATAATATATGTCTACACATATGTATTTACAAGTATATGTCTATAGGTATATTACCCCTCAGGCGCGTATAATGCATAAACGCCGACGCACAGAAGTCACATTTGTAAAAACGTTCACCAGTATGCAGGCGCATATGTTTGCGCAGATCTTTCTTGAGATAAAATTTTCGCTTGCATACATCGCACTCAACGGTGGGCGCTGTAAAGCATACATATTTACATAGAAGAAATTGCAAGTTTTCGAAATGAATAGTTGATTCTTCAAATCTTTTGATTTAATTTGATTTTGGATATGGATTTTATATTTTGGAATTTGGTAGGAAATGGCGAGTATTAAGAGTATTTAAAGTTCTTTATATGGCTGGTGTTAAACTGTTGGATTATTTATGAAAAAGTAAACTTTTTTCAAAATTTGCCAAATTGTTTTGATTTATTATTATTGTTTTTATTGAATTGTTTAGTTGCAATTTTCTTTTAATTTTGTTTTAATTTATTTTTAAATTTTGTTTTAATTCTTTTTTAAATTTTTTTAAACTATTTTAGATTTTTTTTTAGATTTTTTAAATTTTTTTAGAATTTTTTAAATTTTTTTATTTTTTGAAAATTTTTGTTTTATTTTTTTTTTAATAAAAAAATAATAATTTTATAGAACTTTTTTTTAAAAATGTTAATTTCATAAATTTAAATGTATGTATGTAGAGTTTTTAAAATAAAAAAAAAATATTGATCTTTATAAAGCGTTAAAAAAAATATTTTTTAGTAATCATTTACTGCTGCGTAAATACCATTTTTATTAATAACTTTTATTTATATTTATATTTTTTGTGTGTAATTTTAGTTCTTTTTTGTAAGATTTAGGTATTCTTTTTTGCTTTGCTTTCGTGTCCCGGTGATTTAAAATTCCCTTTTATTTTTAAATATATTTACAGTTGTCCACAAAAAATTAGGTGCGACCACATGAAAAAACTTTTAAATTTAAATTTTCAATAAGAAAAATGTGTATTTTTCCAAATTTTTGCTCAACGCAATAACGTAACCTCAATCACGTTGTCTCTAAACCATTCCTGGTATTTTTAGGATCATTAGACCGTTGATATACCCGCGGCACCAATAGCCGAGTGGTTCTGCCATTTGGAAGGATAGGGTTCGAGTACTGGTCCGAACAAGTTTCAAAATTATAGAAATTTAATTTTTCTAATTGGGTTCGCTTCTCGGCAGGGAATGTCAAGCCAACCGAGTATATTTCTGACATGAAATAAAAGCTCCTCATATAAAACCATCGGCCGTTCGAAGGCTTAGAATAAACTGTAGGCCCCCCCTCCATCTGTTGGAAAAATATCAAGATGCAGAAGTTGGAGGAGCTTAGCCGAAAATCGCTTCAGGCCGTATTAAACCGCCAGTAATATATATTTAATATTTTGACATATGCTCTGAGTCCCATGATGCCTTCGATTAAGTGAATTGACCAACTGCCCTAGTGAAAAACTACTACATACCATGATTTTTAACGGATTTTGTTGCAAACCGGGGATGCTGAGGCCGGACTAAGTTTCTAAGACCCGCAATACTAAATCACTGAATTTTGAATTCATCTGACCACAATGTGTTACGCCAGAGGACATATTCTTTTGCAAAGTTCGCCAACAGTTTTAGTATTTTTCGATTTTGTCTACGTGTTTCATTTTTATTTTTCTATAATTTAAGGCATTTTCTAATATTTGAAAACAATTTTTTGATGATTTCTTGGATTTTTTTATATGGCATTCTACACAGACTAAGCATTCTTAATTTTTCTATCATTTTCCGCTTTTTTTCCTCCTGGCTGTACTTGACTGCTTTGAGAAGGAAAATTTTCTCAACAGTGAATTTTAATAGCATAATTGTAGCGATTGAAGGTCGTAATTTGAGAGTAATGATCGCATACGTGAAGGTGAAAAAAAAAATTTAGATTCATCAAATACACTTTTGGAGCTTTGGCTACTGTTAACAGAACTCAAAAAAAAACTGCTCACTGAGAGGGAATGCAGAGGATATCTCCGAAATTAAGGCCTATTTTCAGGCAAAAGATAAATTGTTTTACAAAAGTGTTATTGAAATGATTGTGTGGCTCTTGATGGAGTTTACGTTGACAAATAAAGCTAATTTTGAACAAAAAAAAAAACGCGTTTTCCTTGTTAAGCACGAGATTTCTCAATCCATGTGTATAATTTATGCATTCTATTAACTTTTCAGAGATTTTTTGGTTTTCAAACATTTATTTAGTCAATTTCAGTTTCATTTTCAATTTTAGAATTTTAATTTTGAAATTTTAAAGTTTTTGGTAGTTTTAACGCATGCTTTACTCAAAGTTTGTTTATATCATTTTAAGAATTTGTAATTTTTTATATTAGCATGGTTTTTACATGCGTTTTATATGCGTTTATATTTTAAAGTTTTTATGAGATGCATGCATTTGTTTGTTGACTAGTCAACTATTTTTTTTGTTCTGTAAGCCAATAAATAAATAAATAAATATTGATACATTTTTTGTTTTTATTTTTTAATATCTTAAATATACTAAAGCTAATTGAAAAATTAATTTTAATTGATTAAGATTAAGTTTGAGGTTAAGTTTAATATTTTTAATCATATTTTAATATTTTTAGTTTTTGCTTTTTATTTATTACTAATTTAAATTTAGTACTAATTTATTAAAGAACTACTTATTTCATTTTATATATAAATAAATGATATACTACTTAAAAATATTTATTAAACAAAACAAAACGTCTAGATCAACAAAAAAAATTTAAAAAAACATAAATAATAAATTTTTTGACATTTTAAACGATACTACTAAATTTCCCATTAGGCTCTTCCAAAACAATAAATGCTTCCTATCGAAGAACAAGAAAAATAATTCCATAATCTCTAAAACACTTCACGAACACTTAAAGGAGAGGGTCTCTAGAACTATAAATTTGTATGTCAAAAACGTGACTCGCAACCAAAAAGCCTTGTGAAAGAGAGTATGACTAAGTTTTCTGGAGAAGTGTATAAAAATGAATAAAATTTAAGAGCTTGCATTAAGCGCACCAAGGGTGAATAACTAGTTTTGGTTTGTCTTGAAAATTCTATATTTTTCGAAACATACAATTTTTCGTTTTATAGTCCACTTGTCGATTATAGTTTAATGGAAATCGTCGAGTCTGATCATCATGCGAGCACTGTTTCGATCGCCCAGGAGCAAAATATTGCACACAAAAACCCATATTGGAACCACTTAAAAAAGGCTGGGTACACTAAGAAGCTCGATGTATGGGCGCCACACAGGTTAAAGCGAAAAAACCTCGTAGACCAAATTTTTATCTGCGTATCACTGCTGAATCGTCACAAAATCGACACAGTTCTGAAGCGGTTGGTGACTGGTGATGAAAAGTGGATCACTTATAGCAACGTCAAACGAAACTAGTCGTGATCGAAGGCCACTCTACCGACACAAACGTTCTCCAAGCCAGGATTGACGGTCAGGAAGGTTTTGTATAGTGTTTGGTAGGAGCCGCCGGAGCCGAAGTTGCTACTTTACGGCCAAACTATTAATTCGAACCTGCACTGTCAGCAATTGGTCCGTTTGAAGCAAGCAATCGCTCAGAAGCGCCGGTGTAAAAATTGATTTTCCCAATAGGAAGAAGGGTTTTTATGAGAGACGCATAATGACATTATCTTCAAAATACCAAAAAGTTATCGAGCATAAATCGGATAAATTTCACTAGACCAATACATATATTCGTATGAAAAAAATAGATATTAATAAAAAAAAAAAAAAATACGGGAGGATCGGTGACACACCCACTTTTCCGAAAAAAAAAAAAACAAACAACAAAAAACTGAAGATATGTATATATGAATATCCTGAGAAAAATTATGACTCTCTAAGAGTAATTAATTTTGACCACAAAACCTGGAGCCGTTCGGAGACGCACAACACAAATTAGAGGAGGAGCTCGGCCGAGAATCCCATCGGCGATTATAAAACGCAACTTATACACATATGTACATATATACATACATATATCATTCAATAAAACAAAAGCTACTGTCAGACATTTGAAAATAAGCAGAAAAAATGTTATTTACTAAAAAAAGATCTTTGTTCATAAAAAAAAAATCGACATTCGATTGAACTCTGGTCAAAGACAATTAACATTATTTATTTACGCGCATACAACCGCACATTGCCAAAAATGACGGTAAATGTATGCATATTCTATGGGCTTTCATATCAAGTGCTACCCTAAAAATTCGCTGGCTGCCTGCCTCATCATATTTAAGTGTTTTTAAAAATTTACGAAAAAAGGCGCGCACTTAAGGGGTGAACTGAAAACAGATAAAAAAAAGTGTAGTAAAAAGAAATAACGATAAAAAGCCAACATTCATTTGTAAACTTCATTTATGATAATGTTTTTAAGCTACTGAGGACCAAAAAAAAAGGATCAAATCTGTTTAAAATGCAGCAGGGCAAACATGACAAGTGAATGAAAAACAAATAGAATCACTGAAAACACAAATTTACAAAGCGAAATGTATAAGAAAAACAAAGAACACAAAGAGCAAAATGTATGTAAATATAAAATAAAAACTTCAAACAGCAAAAGTCGTGAGTTGTGAATCAACAGTAAAAGAGAGAGTAAGATAGAAAGAGAGGGAGAGAGAGTATCTATTAAAACAAGGATATATTGTAAAATTACATATAAATATGTAAGCATGTGCGCGCTTTGCAATCCAGAGGCTACATCACACACACTTCAAAATGCACATACATACATACATACATATATGAGTAGATAATTTTCGAATTTACATAAATTACCCTCGACGCATATGCAAACACTCTACTCTGCAGCAGGTAATTTATGTGCAGCATACAATAGGTACATCGGAAAACAACCTCCCAAGTGATGGTAATACTACACAAAGGAGTCATCTCGTCATACATGTTATTATGCAGCCTTGTTTCTCGCTTTTTTTTTTCTTATCGTCTGTATATAAATGTAGATGTGTACGCCTTCGGAGGCGTTAACATATCCTTATGGAAACTAATACACTATGAAAAGGTACACACAGAGGTATGTAAGTAGATATGTATTTATCTGTGTATATAGTACAGGGTAGGCCATTTAAAGTGGAAGAAGCATTGGACCACCCATTAACCGAATTGTCAGATCGACTAATGACATATCGCGTTGGGAGCGTCGTTCCAAGACAATTTATGCCATGGAATACTGTACACCCCAAAAGGATGCACTGAAATGATCAGCTTTATATATATATTTGGCGCATTGTAACAGATGGTTAAATATTCCAAAAACCCAACTTGGTTACTGTCATTGTTCACCGGACGAATCATATCGAAAAACGATGATTTTGATAGACCCCCGAGATAAATCGACTGGACGCCACCAAATTGGGGCTATTTGAAATCCGAGGTATACGATGACGAGCTAAAGACCATAAATCAACTCAACTCAAAGACAACCTACGAGGCGAAATCGCCATCATATCGAACGCCGAAAAAAGAGCACATTTTGTACTCAAGACCAAAGGTGGCCATTTACGTGATAACATTAAAAAAAAAAATGGCTCTATAACATATCTCCTTGCACCAAAAAAAAAATTAATATCGAAATGAATATAAAAATATGTTTTTTTCCTCTTTTTTTCAGAAACAAATGCTTTTACTTTGAATGACCTACCCTGTTTTGTACATGTATGTATGTATATATGAAAGCGCTGCCTATTCAAGTGCATATTTAAGTAGCCGGTGGTACATACCCAAGTATGTACATACATACATACATATGTACATTACCAAATTTACAGTTAGACTTTTGTTATAAACAAGCAAGTTTTATTGCACTACAATAAATTCTATGGCTGTCTATAATAATATATAAGTACATACATACGTTTACATACAAACATATATGTGTGATATGCATGCCTTTTATGATCCTTTTATTTTGTTCTTTTTTTTAATTTTAAAATAATATGTCTTATTTGTTCAGGGGGTGGGTGCGTAAAAAGGGCGTTACCGTTGTCGAGCTCTGCTGCTGCTGGTTGTTAATGGGTGTTCGAATGTGAAATATTGACATATGAATGTATGTAGGTATGTATAAAGGGTTATATGATATGGCGTTTTGATAATTGAATTACAATATTAGAAAACAGTGTGGTGTACATTTACATTTATTGGTGTTGTTTTACTACTTTGCTTTATTGTGCAAGTGCGAAATTTATGGATCGAATGACTATTTATTGACTGCTGCATAACATCAAGTAAGTCAAATAAGGGTTAAGAGGGTTAAAAGGGTCTAGAAAAAAGTATTCGATTTCACTGTAAATCATTGAGAAAAATTATGTTGACCTTACTCATGCGGTTTGTATATTTGAATGGTTTTCTTTATTGTGTTTTTTAGATTTTGAAAGAACTTTCTTCCATTTCATTAAGCTGTCTATCAAATTTTCAACTGCACGATATCTAATCTTTAGTGGTTGACAAATTGAGTGTGTTATTTTTATTGCACACTGTTTTGAGTTCTTAACCATGAAATTGGCTAAAAAAAATTTTGTAAATAGTTGTTTTTTAAAAAACACCTTCCCAAGGCTGTATTTCCGAAACGAAAATAATTTTATTTAAATAAAAATAAAAAAAAAATATAATAAAAATTAAAATAACTAATTTAAGGTAAAATAAAGTAAAATTAAATGAACTAATTTAAATTAACAGAAATTTAAGTAAATATATAAAGTAAATTAAATTTAAAATAATAATATAGACTGAAGTAAAATAAAAAATTTCATAAAATATATTAGAAATGAGATGTAATAAAACAATAAAATTATAAATACAAGAGAATATGTAAACAAAATAAATAAAATAAAATAATTTAAATTAAATGAAACAAAAAATAAATTAGCCAAAAATATTAAATTTAAAATATATAACATAAAAAAATAAAATAATTTTAATCAAATAATATTAAATAAATGAAATAAAGTAAATAATAAATTAAGCAAAAATATTAAATTAAAACTATATAACATAAAATAAAAAAATAATTTTAAATTAAAGAAAATAAAATAAAAAATAAATTAACTAAAAATATTAAATTTAAATAATAAAAAAAATTAAATAGTTTTAATTAAATAAAATATATAAAATTAAAAAAAAAATAAAAATACATTAAATAAAATAAATGAAGTCAAATAAAAAATTAATTAACCAAAAATACTAAAATTAGTATATACAAAATAAAATAAATGAAACAAACATACAAAATAAATGAAACAAATTAAAATAATTTAAGTGAAAATAAAATAATGATTTATTATACAGTAATAAAATAGAATAATGCAAAATAAAATAGCTTAAAGGAAATGAAATAAAATAAGAACGTAAACATAAAATAAAATTACATTAAATAAAGATTGTCCATAACAAACAAATGACAAATTTTGTCTTCAAAAGTTGATAAATAGGCCTTTTCTGGAATTAGATTTCAAAATACATATATTTCTATTAAAAAAATTAATTAATTAATTAATTAAAAAAAATTAAAAGCCTTCCTTATATGAGAATGTATGAAAAATCTTTTCTTTTTATTTAAAAAAAAATCTGATTTTTAAACTTAAATGATGGTCTTGAAAAATTTTAAACAAATTTTAGGATATTTAATTTGGCAATCAAAGGAAATTTTAATCAAATGAAAAAAAAATTAATAAAAAATAATATAAGAAAAAAATAGCAAACAAAAAAGTTAAAAAAAAAATTAAAAATATTTAATTACTAAAAACAAAGAAAACTGCCAAAAAATTAAAAGAAAAACTGATTTAGTCTTGAAATATTTTAAACTAATTATGGGATATTTAATCTAGATAACCAAAAGAAGCTTGCGGCAAATTAAAAAAAGTAAAAATGAAATCTAAAAAGTCAATCAAAACAAGTCTTGTATTTCAATTAATAATTATATTAATTAAACTAAAAAAGTTTGCATATCAAAAAAATTTTAATAGTTCTAAAAAATAAAAAAAATCAAATAAAAAATATTTGAAAAAATTTAATACTTAAAACAAAGAAAAAAGCGAGAAAAATTAAAAAAAAAACTGATTAGGCTTGAAATATTTTAAACTAATTTGGGTTATTTAATTTAGGCAATCAAATGAAGTTTGCAGCAATTAAAAACAAAAAAATTAATAAAGTATAAAATAAGAAAATAAAATTAAAATAAAAAATTTAAAAACCAAAAATTTAAAATAATATTGGAAAAAATTAAAGATATTTAATTACTTAAAACAAAGAAAAAATGCGAGAAAAATTAAAAAAACTGATTAATACTGAAATATTTTAAATTAATTTTGAGATATTTAACTTAAACAATCAAATGAAGTTTGCAGTAAATTAATAAAATAAAAACAAAATTAAAAAAATTTAATTATTTAAAAAAAAGAACAAGTTAAGAAAAAGTTAAAAGAAAAATTTTAAATAAAATTAAAAAAGAAATTAAAAAAGAAATTAAAAAAAAAATTTATTTAAAAAGGAAGAAATGCAAAAAATAAAGAAGAAAATAATCCAAAAAAGATCTAAAAAAATTAAAAATTAAGCAAATGAAAGGTAAAAAAATGAAAACATATTATATATATACATATGTATGTATATCATATCTTTTAAAATTTTAATTATAATTTTTTCGTTCACTTTTGTATATGTTTCAAATAAAGCATATAATTGGAAAGATAAAATGAAAGAAAAAAAAAATAAAAATAAATAAATAAATACATCAGAAAGTTAAAATAAAACGTAAATGCAATTTAAATTTGTTTTTATAACAATATTTTATATAAATAAATTGGTGTGGAAAATTGGAAACAATTACGCTTTTATAAACTCATAAGCACAACATGTATGTATGTATGTATACTCGTAAATATTTATATGTATGCTTAAAAACAAACATACAACGCTTAATATAACTTTTACATGCTCCTTCAGCGTGACAAGGTTTAATTTTAATTGTTCACTGAAGTCATGGCAGGTTGCGTAGCTTCTTCATTAGTGAAACAAATTTAATTGAGAGGAGCAACACCATGTAGTACATTATATAGTATATGCATGAAGTATGTAAGAAGAGAAGTGTCTTACAAAAAACCGCAATAAAATGAAATAATAAGAAAAAATATACAAACAAAACATATGTATGTATGAAAATAAAAAATAAAAAAAAAATAAAAAAAAAAAAAGAAATAAAAAAAATGTACAATGTACAAGACGTTCACTGAACGGAAGAGGTAAATGCTCTGTAAATTACAGTAACTGGCGTTGCAGTCGCTTTATGCGGGTGATTATTACCACATTTTCACCATGCAAGTACAATTTTTAATTTTATTTACATTTTTAGTTTTATTTTTATTTTTTTGTTTGTTTTCTTTTTTGTTTGATGCTTCCGTTGTCTTTTGATGTCAAGTAATAATGATGAATAAGTGTGTATGTATATTTAGAGAAAAATAAAAAATAATTGCAACAAAGTTATAATAGCAACAAAACGGTAATTGTGTCGCAGCTTTTTCTGTAAATGAGTTTTAGCGACTTTTTTGTATATATGTATGTATGTTTTTTTTATTGTTTATATACATGAATATGTACATAGCTCATATGCCACAAAACATTCATTATAAAAACGGCACACTTTACCACAAGATAAAATGATTAATAGTAATAGTAAAAAGTAAAAAAAAAAAATTTAAAAAAATATAAAAAAATATAAAAATAAATAAAATGTACAAGAAAACCATTAAAAAAGCGTAACAGAATTTGTCGCAAATTGCACGCAGCCAACGATGCGCTTAGAAAGCTCAACTGGAGCGTGCAATGTGGCAGTGTTGCTGCTATTGGGCGACTTTAAAGCAGGGATAGCTGGTAAGAACAAGAGCGGGAGGAGGAACAGAGGATGTATTATATAGATTAGAATAAATTTCTTAGTGGCAAAAGTAGTTATAAAGGGTTTGCAGTGTTAGTGGTAGTTGTTGGTAGGATAGTAGCAAATATTATATTAGTAAAGTGTAATGTACAACAACTATTTATATGTATGAGTGTATATGTTTGTTACAACTAACTAACTCAAAACCGACAACGTTAAACGAAAAACAAAAACAAAAAACTGAAAGCAAACTTTAGGTGGAAATGTGTTAGCTTTATCGCCAACACTTTACTACTGTTGGAGTTTAAGGGTTTTTCTTTCAAATATAATTTTATACATGTGTGCACATTTATGTATACATATTTTAGCTATTTTATTTACTATGTGTTTATTTACTAAATATAAATATTAAGTGCCCGCCAAACGTTGACTGACTGAAATGCTGCCAGCCAGTCAGCTGTCAGTCCATCGTCGGCAGCACACACAGCAATTTAGTTAATATATTTATATGAATATTTTTATTTATTAACATAATACATAGAGTTCCACGCACTCTAGCGCTTGCTTATGGAACTTAAACTACTCACCTCCATGAAATTTAGCATGCGTCTTCAGTGCACTCTCCGTACCAAATTGCTTGCCACACACTTCGCAGGTATGCGGTTTGCGTAGAAAATGCACCGTCAACTTGTGCAATGTCAGCTGAGAGGGACGCGGAAATCGTACATGACACAACGTACACTCGTATGGCCGGCCCTCGCTATCGTGCGTCTCCATATGCCGTTGTAGGGCGTTGCGCATGCGAAAACCGCGCTTACAAACCGAACAAACAAACGGCATTGAAGCTTGATTACTATGCGCCAATTGATGATGTTTGCGCAGTGCAATGTCATTGGTGAAACGCGCATCGCAAAACAGACAATTATGACTGTTGCGCAGTACACGTTCCATGAGTAGGAGTTCATCTTCGCTGGTATTTGAATTGCCAGCAGCCATTAGTGTGGCATGGCTATTTGCATGACCAACAACACCACCACCTCCACCACCACCGCGTCGCTTACGGAAATGTCGCAAAGTGCCGGTGTTGTTGTTGGTGGTGGATGTGGAGTCCGGTTCCGTTTGTTCGGGTGAGGGTAGTGTGACGTGAGCTTTCTTTGTTGGTGGTTGTAGTAGCATGTGGTGGGCAATACGTTTTTGTTGTTGGTGTTGTTGTTGTGGCTGGCGCTGTACAAATGCCGACGAGGCATCTTCTTCATCTTCCTCTTCGCCCATTTCATGCTGATCTAAATCATCTTGTTGTTGTTGTTGTTGTTGTTGGTATTGTATTTCTGATTGTTCCAATTGTGTTTGTTGCTGCTGTTGCTGCTGCATGTCTTGCTGTACTTCTTGCTGTTGTTGTTGTTGTTGTTGTTGCTGCTGTTGATGATGGTGTAATGATGCGCATGGTTGCGCATGAGAATTATGCTCCTCACTGAAAGCTGTTGATTGAATAAAAAAAAAATGACAGTTAATTGAATTAGTTAGTTAGCTAGTTTGCATTCAATTTTCAATTCAATTTTCATTCATTTTCTACACGCGATAGAGATTTTCAAGCTTATTAATTGTACACTCATGCATAAACACTAACATACATACATACATACATACATACATACATACATACATGCATACTGGGTTTTTTTTTCTATTTTTTATATCAACTTACGATCATCACAATCCGGACAACAAAGTATGCGTTGCGGTTTGCTGCCACTGTCGCTGCCGGTGGGCTTGTGTGTTGTCGCCATTGTAGTTGTTGTTGTTGTTGTTGTGGACTCGGCAGTCAGTTGCGTGGTGTCCAGTTGCAAGTCAATTGCTGTAGGCGAGAACAAACAATGCATAAAAATTAGTTGCTATGTAATTGAAGTAAATACGTGTAGTTGTTGCAATTACTTTGATGATAATGGCAGAGAGCAACAACAACAAAAACTTGTGAACAAGGTACAAAAATGTAAAAAATAATGCATATGTCAATATATTTTCGTAGTGCGGTTTAAGGGAGAAATATTTAAGTATATATTAAAATAAATAATAATAAAATGAAAAAGAGCAAAGAAAGTAGAAAAAAATAACAAAAATTAAAAAAAGCTCTCGATAAGGTAAACAACAAATACCTTTGAATTAGTTTAATGACTACTTTTTTTAGAATCTTATAAGCTTATGATAACTCTACTTCGATTAATAATAATTATAATAAAAAAGCTCAAATATTTTAAAAGCTCACAGAAAGCTCTGAATTTCTCTTAATGACATTTTTTTTCTTTTAATTACCAATAAAAATTTTTTTGATGAAAATTTTCAAATACAGAATCAAATTTTGAAATTAGAGAGTAGAGAAAAAAATCAGCTAGGCGAAATAAAACTCGTTAGGGGTCTGCAAAATACTTCAAAATAGCGACTCAGTTCCTTAAGGGGTTAGGGGTAGTCAGGATTTTCAAAAAAAAAATTTTTTTTTTTTGCATTTTCGTTAAGTATAATATCTTAAAAATAATCTCTGAAAATTTCAAGTTAATCCGATAATTCGTTTTTAAGTTATTCGACAAATAACAAAGAGAGCTCGGGCCTTTCAAAGCGCTGTGTGAAAC
Source organism: Ceratitis rosa (assembly GCA_037013455.1). Lineage (NCBI taxonomy): Eukaryota > Metazoa > Arthropoda > Insecta > Diptera > Tephritidae > Ceratitis > Ceratitis rosa. The sequence continues at coordinate 18,219,085 of JAWMAG010000037.1, forward strand.
TTTAAACGCGTTTTTCTCAAAACTATGTTTTTTGAACTGGTGACAACTGTAACTCGAAAATCGCACAGTTGATTTTAATGAAATTTATACAGCTTGTAGAATACATAATAAACTCGGGCCTGATCGAAGGATTTTTTTTTTTTGAAAAATTTCGATTTTTTAAGACCAATTAACTGTTGATTTTTTCCCAAAAATTTAGACAAAAATTTCCTGAGGCCGCCATTTTGTTAATTTTTGAAAAACAAAAAAAACCCTTGGATCAGGCCCAGGATTATTTATTTATAAAACTAATTTTTTTTATCCGATTGATTTCAGATGAATCTCCAAAGACTTATGATTGTCACCGCAAGGACCTTTTTTTGGAACTGGGTTAACACAGACAGCTGTAACTTCGAAAATAAATTTTTTTTTTTTTTGAAATTATCGTGACTTCAAGTCAAAACATTGTTTAATAATACCATATCACTACTTTTGTAAAATAAAATTATTTAATAGCAAAAAAAAAAAATACTGAAAATTCTCATTTTTTCGTGCCTCTACCCCTAACCCCTTAAGAAAAATCCATCAGCGGTTCGGAGGTGGCTTAGAATAAACTGTAGGTCTCTCACCCACTTTGTTGGTACACGCCCACCTCACAATGTAGGAGTAGCTCGAAAATTGCTTAAACGCCTTTTATATATACGAGTATATTCACATAAAGGGTGTGATTTCCAAAGAGGCTTTACTTCTTTCGGAGTAGATCTTGATTTATACTTAGTTTGGTTTGCAATTTCATAATTAATAGACTTACTTCGGAACGACGATAAACCACAAGCCCTTGTTGAGACGCCATTATATCCTCAAAAAGTCATGGTTTGATGTGCTCTATGGGCAGAAGGAATCATTGGTCTGTACTTCTACAAAAATTGAAGCCGTCAATGTTGTTACAGTGAGAAAGGGGAACGCTTCAGAGCAAGGGTTTACACATTTTCGTGCTTGAATTGGTAAAAAATATATCTACGTAGCAAGTTGGGTTGAAATATCTCAAAAACTGATGAGCTGCTTCCGCTAGAACAGACCTATAGGGAGACGGACATGGCTAAATCAACTCTGATCGGTTTAAATTTTGCGGGTCTCTTTCTTCTTCTACTGGTACTTACTAACTCAATTTATAATATAGGTACTTCGTCCATTAAGCTCCATTTAATGAGTCGCCCTCATAATATTCAATACATTTCTTCCCCTAGCTTCAATGACGAACTTCCTAATAAATAAATCAATTACCCGATTTTCAAAATAAATCACACCTTTTTCACACAGACTATGCCATTTTCTCAAATTATTAATTTCCAATCTATATCCTAAATATCAAATTTTGTGAGAATTTCCATGGTAAATTATTGCTTTTTAATACAAAAAGCTACAAAAGTAATTGAATTTCCCACTCTCCTTCTGGTCGATTTCGATTCGACCGATTCATTTAGCCGGAAATACACAAATTAGGCAAATTTCAAACTCACCATTATACAAGCGAGTGATAACTCAATGATAGGCGAAGGCAAGACAAGCGAGAGCGAGAGCAGAGACAGAGGGTGACAGGGCAGAGAGCGGCGAACGTTTTATTCAACAACGTTTATTCATGACTTTACAAGTGCCAATTAAGAACGCCATTAAGGGCAATTGAAACATCAGCTGTGATTCCAAGGCCATCATTACCATCACCACCACCACTACCACCACCACGACCGCAACAAAACTCCAGGCAGCAGCAACAAGCGATGAAGTTAATCTAATCAGTGCGGACATTAATATTCAGAGTGTTCGGGAGTTGATGAAGTGAGTTTGTCTTTTTTGGTTTTTTTGCTGCCTCAATAAATTGTTTAGGGTTAGAGTTAGGAGGCGTACATACATACATACACACACATACATACAACTGGTATAATATGAAAGGGAATACATTTAGTATGAACATGCATAGTTTATGAATGAATGAATGAATGAGTTAAGTAGGAAACTTTTTCCTCCCGTGTGAAATGAGTAAAAGAGCATTTAAGAGGCGAGAAAGAGCGTGTAAATAAATAAATGGTTAACCGAAAATTGGAAAAATGTGTAATACAAACATTCATATAAAATATCTGAAGCCCGTGGGTGGTATGAAATTATACAGTTAAGCATAACCGCTATCACTTTTAGTTACATTAAATCCAACCATGGGCGGTCTATATAAACAGACACACACACAAGCGACACGCGGTGATAGACTGATAGATTGGTTTTCAAGTATGGCGTCATGTAATTAAGAGAGTTGTTAAATGCTCACAGAACTTGCGGAGGGATAGCATAATTTTGTGTCATTATCGAGATTTTGAGTGATTCATGGGTAGAAATAAATATCAGACAGATTGTTGTTAGTTTTCAGTTGACTTAAGTAAATTATTATGTTCCATTATATCTATAATGAATGAGATAACCGAGACAACACCATGATGTACAAGTGGCACAGTTTATTTATACAAGGAAAGGAAACCCTTAACAAAGACCCGAGACCAGGCAGATGTAACGAGGTGATGACACCAAGACTTATCCCAAAAACTTGAAAAAAGTTGTTCTCAACTATGCTCGTCTAAAGACAAAACAATTCGCAGAAATGGTTGGAGTATTCGATACAACCATTTTTAGTATCACCTCAATAATACCTACTAAACTCACCACAAGATGGGTTCCGAATATCCTCAAGCCCACGCAAAAGCAACAGTGTTCACAAGCATTTTTGGAGCTCTGTAATAGAGAGTGGGGTTGGTGTATTGAGTCGAATTGTTGCTGAATAAGTAGCTTGGGTTCATCTTTATCAACACCTGTTTAAACTCCCAAGTCTGGGAGACAGTTTCAGCGTATTTTGAAGATATTGAGAAAAGGTTTGTTTTTAAGAGGATATAAATAAATTAATTGAAATATCTGAAAATGTATCCGTCTTACAGGTAAATATTGTATATTGAAAAGGAAAATTAATTTGGTTATAACTTTTGAGTTGTATGAATTGAATTTAGAATGCTCCTACGGGATCCCTGAAAACGACCTCCGAACATAAACTGAGATAACAAAGTATCATAGAAACTGAATAGTGTTTCTATGGGGTATTCTTCTTCATGAGTAGCCAACTTCAAGAACAACTATTGAAGTAGTTCAAGAAGGAAAGGTGCATGTTATGGAGTGGCCGTCACAATAGCCAGATTTAAGCCCCATTGAACACTTTTGAGTAGTTCTAAAGAACAGAATTGAACCAATCAAAGCCAGCAACTAAGACGAACCGTGGCAACAGATTCAAAAATCATGGTACATAACTTCGAAGAAAGTTTAAGTTAATTGAGGGAATTCAATGCCTTGCAGATGCGATGATGTGTCGAATCAGGACTTGATCCTACGACCTTCCGGCTGATAGTATGTACTGCTAATCCATCGAGCATTGTGGTCACGAATAATTTATATATATATTTATTTGTGTTTTATAATTTTTTAATATATTTTTCAATAATTTTTTTTGTAATCACATATAAAAAAATTTGCCTTTAATTTTTTTTTTTTTTTAACAAAAAATGGAACAGCCTCTAATTTCGCTTTTCATACATAAGTACATACATGCATATGTATGTACGAGTATATTTATTCTATTCTGATCTGTTAACGAAATCTCCCGTCATTAGAAACGATCGTTTTTTTTTTTAAACAAAAATCAAAACTAATTAAATAATATTATTAATTCAATAATTGCATGAGAAAAAGAATAAATTATATTAAAAGTTTGATTCCGAGAGCATTTTTTAATCAAATTTAAGCACTTTGATATTTGAGAAAATAGAAACAAAAATGTGCAAATTACTCTCATTTTACACTCAATTTAGCACACACGCGTTAGCAAACAAAACAATTTTAGTGCAGTTGTACAAATGGGTGAGCGTTCTAGTGGTTACAGTTAATTAACGAGTTTTGCTTTGTCATTCACGCAATGGCTTTGTTGCATGTTTTATTTGTTGTAAGCCACCGTTGAATAAGTAACCGAAAAGGCGTACATGAGATAAGTAAGTTTTTCCATAATATGAAGCATTCGTATGACAATATACATACATACATACAATATGTATATATGTATGTATGTATAGCTTTAACCGAATATCCGTTTGATGTTGAGAATAATGAATGTGCAATTAAGCATACTTATAAATAAGCTACATATACCCTAATCTATATGTAGTCCATACTCATACATACGATACATAAATACCCTCTAGCAAATTTGGTAAGGTCTTGCCTTTTGGAATTGAAAAATTAATTTTAATTATTTAAAAGTAAACAGAAACTCTCTCACGAAAAAAAAAATAAATTTAAAAAACTCTTCGCGTGTATTTGTTGTTGTAGAAAACGCAAAAAATGTGAGAAATTGCAATCTATCTTATGAGAGCGCCATTTTAATGAAAAGTTGGCACCGACAGACGCTTGTCCGGCAGAAAATACTCTGTTATATATATACTCTTCCAGTCGGGTGGTGCGGCTGTGAGGTATGTAAGATGGATAGTTGCTGCAATAAAAGTGTTGCTGCAGGTGTTGGGTGTTAGTTCAAATTTTAGTCATGTTTTGTCTTTGGAGCAAGTAGGCTATGCTGAGCTACTTAACTTCCTTCGGGTGGCTCGAACAAACTCTAGCTGAGAGGCCCATTTTTCGACCACTCTTTGCAACAACTGAGGCCGTATGTCAGCGCGGAATATTCTATTCCAAGACATCATCTGGCTTATCTGCGTAGACAAGCCACTTCACATAAACGGGAATGTAATTGGCAACAAATGGAGGGACCTACAGTTTATTCTGTGCCACCTCAGAACAGGCGATGGATTTTTGTGAGGAGCATAATGACATAAATACAGGGTTTGTGATTCCTTTGCCGAGGTGTGAGATCTTGGTCGAACCCGGACCTTCAGTGTTTTAGTACGGCAAACTTCGGCACTAAAAATATTCCACTCCACAGGGCCGCAGCCCAAGATAATACGTTCATCAATGAATTCCTTAAATTAATTGATTTTTTCGTATGTCATGTACAGCCGTCTTGTTGAGACCCAAGCTCGTCCACATCCACATCCTTCAATTCAGGTACGAAAAAGTTATTAATCATGGCTCTATAGTATTTATAACCCTGTAACTGTAACATTGAGGCTTCATTTTTGAAGAAATATATGGACCAATGATTCCCGCTGCCCATAGAGAATAGCAAACAGTCTCCTTTTGAGGATGCAACGAGCCATTTTTGAGAGGATTGGGGGTTATCATCACTTCGAATGCGTCAATTTTGTTTATTAACATGCCCATTCAACTAAAAGTCAGCTTCATCACCGTGGCCATCTAGTTATGTTCCCCTTCACAGAACGTGCGAGGCGCTTGATGGTCCTTCGGCTTCAATTCTTCCATGAGTTAAACTTTGTAAGCTTGCAAACCAAGATCTTTCCAAAAATCTACAAAGTGAATGGGCACAGCTCCAACTGCTACGCGCTATGGCGGATGGTTTCATTTGGCTCTTCTTCGATACTCTGCTTCAAAGCCGCAATAGCGTCTTCGGTGCACACTCTGCGGTGTTGGTGAGGATGCGCATTAGTCACTAGACTATGTATGATGGTTGCTCGAATTACCGACTATACTGGGTGATTATGTCGAAAGAATATTGGACGCAGCGCTCGATGCGAAAACATTGGTTGCAATAACCAAAGCAAAACACGGATGAGCACTTTTCCTTACTCGAAATGGTATAAGGAAAGAAAAAAAGACTGTACATTTGCTGGAGACAACGTCGTTTTAATTTACGCTTCCAAGGCCTTACCTTTTGCTACTGGGTATGTTACATATACGTGTATACATGTCGCTCAGCCAGTGACCTGTGTCAACAATACATTTTACTTGTTTGCTGCCTACACCCCCATCGCTCCGCCGATTAAAACAATAGGCAGCACGTCGTTAATATTGCCTCTTAGGCCAACGACCACCAGCATATTTATAACCCAAAGTACATTACATTTGAAGAGTATTTAGTACTTTTCTTGTACCGGAAATCTCGCTTGGATAAACACACAGTACGCCAAATACATGCACACATACCATACATGCATATCTATCTATCTATCTATCTGCAACTCTTTTATTTTGCTATTTATGAAACGTGAAGTTGTCATTGCTAAAATTAAACTTCCGCTATGAAAAACGCTACACAAAAGTTCAAATGCGACCAAAATACATACTCGTATATACCTACATATCTATGGTATATATACATATATATATTCATTCATATATTCCTAGATGCGCAAACGATGCATAATGCCCATCGTTCTGCCTACAAATAATAATTTATAAATAACTTCATTCATTAGAGTGAAATTTGTGTTTTCATATAAACGACAATACAAAAGAAGAAGAAGAAGAAAAAGAATAAGATCAAATGATGAAAGTAGTGCCTGTGCTTTTGTGTGTTCTGCACAAAATATGAATATGAATCAAATATGACTTCTTTGTTTAATGCACACACACACACACACACACGCACACACACACACACACACACTCACATCTCTCGGCATTGTTAATGTGCGATATTAAAGAAGAAAGACTACCTCAAATAAAACTGCAGCGAATACTAGTTTACGAGTGTGAAGATACTGAAAGGAAGCCAGTTCAATGATACCCTCTACCTCTATAAAGCATTTGAAAACTTAATATAAGCTAAGAAGCGCGGGTTGCGTGGGGATCTCGTACGCTGACAACATAGCGCTCAGAGCGTCGTGAGAACACCCCCCGCCCAAGTTTTAAGTGAACTACTCCGAAATGGTCTTTATGTGGTAAGCAGAGATTGTGGTCTTTATATGAGTCCCTTAAAGACTGAGGCGTGGCGCAGGCACCGCTCATGAGTACGCTCCAGGCGTTCATAAAATGTATTCTTGGTCACATGGTACTTCTCTTTTGTCATGGCGTGGGAGCAAATCAGCGAAATGTTCAAAAAATTGTAAGTGGATTGTAGCGATACGTTCATTTAGTACTTGCCGACGGAGTCTCTCTCCCAGCTAAAATCCGACAGCAAACCAAACCGTTCCTTAACCATATATGGCCGCTACAGTATATTTCACAAGCCCCCACCTTCTTACGTGCTTGTCCGGTTGAACTCCTTGGACGGCGGTGATGTCAGCCTTTAGTTTAGGACTTCAACCAGCTGAGCAGTAGCAACTTCCCTATTAAGATACCGGACATTCTAGGTACATGCAGGGGTCGTTATTAAAAGAGTGAGTACCTCATCCGAGGAGTTACTAACTTTTTCATTGGAACTGGTTTCCACGTGACGGGTACCAAACCCAGTTCGAAATCTCGCTAGGGGAGTAAGTGTAAATTGTTTACACATTTATATAGCGAGCCGCTTGCTTTAAGACCGACGCCCGTTCATAGCTGTACCTCTGGTGGACAGATGCTGCAATTAAGCTTCAATGAACCCTCAAACCGAATATGTCGTAATGAAGTTTCCTTTCTTTTAGCCGTGACCTAGAGCTCCAAGTGGGTTGATTACCGCATATTGCACAACGGTTGCTCACAATTACAGAATGCCCGAAGTGGACGCAGGAGTACCAATTGAGTATAGTCACGCAACTGTAACTGCATATCCAGAAGCTTGACTACACCCCATTACATCTCCTTACTTTAAGTCGCCTTTACTAAAATGAATCGAGATCACTCTTACTAGGTATGATCTTACATAGTAAGCTCACCTGGAACCGAAAGATGGTTGAAAGGAACTAAGACTGCGCTGCGGAAGGCGGTAATAGGTAAAAGGTGGACACTAAGACTATATAAAACAGTCATAAGTCCCATATTATTTTATGGAGTCACACTCCGGTGACCGACACTAAACAAAGTCCAGTGCAAGCTGGATAAAGTTCAGCAGACATCTTCCATTATCATTACAGGATCGCTACCTTCAACTCCTAAATTCTCCATAATTTCTCCCGGCGAACCTTTGCGGAAAACCTCATGCGAGTTATAACGTCATAAGACTAAATACAATTCAACCATGGGAGCCCTAAAGCATGCCAGTCGTAAAAGGCGGCTGAAATCCAATAGTTCCCGCGACAGTCGGATCTTTATACCGGAACGACCAGCCAAGAAATGTCACTCCCGCAACATTACCCAAAAACTACTACGGAGTTCACTCTGAACCACTTGCAATCGACATGAGCCATAGTTCCCTTTCACCAGACTGGATAAGGAAGCGAAGCGTATGGGTCTTGGTAGTGAACGAGGACAATACGAACTATCTCCCGTCATCAAACAAATAGTCATGGCATTCGCGTTCGCGGCTCCCTCGTCACTGTTGACAGTCATTATTTAGAAGTCGTAGAAAACTTCATCTATCTTGGAACCAACATTAACACCAACAACAATGTCAGCTTTAAAATCCAACGCAGAATCACTCCTCTCTCTACGAATAAATATTAAGCTCAAGAAATAGCTCATCATTCCGTGCCATATGGTGCAGAGGCATGAAAGATGACAACAGCTGATGAGTCGGCGTTGGGAGCTTTTGAGAGAACTATAGCGTGAATAAATATTAAGCTCAAGAAGTAGCTCATCATTCCGTGCCATATGGTGCAGAGGCATGAAAGATGACAACAGCTGATGAGTCGGCGTTGGGAGCTTTTGAGAGAACTATGGTTGGCAGCCAGTTAAACGATGAGCTGCACGAGATATACGGCAACATTGACATTGTTCAGAATGCGAGTTGTTTTTGACTTGGCTAGCTATAATCAGGTCAGCGGTGTCTATTACAGTAAAGAAGAAGAAACCCAAATATGCCAATTTCTCGTCATTATTTGGAATTGGGCATTCCACAAACGTCCTTGCACCGTATCTCTCGAAGAGATGATCGAAATTGGCCACCGCTATCTTGTAATTTAACACCTCACTACTTCTTCCCTTGGGGCCACGTGAAGTGTAAGGTCTACACCGACAGGCCAACGTCCACATTTATTAGACCTTAGTTCTATGCGATTCTATTTTGTTTGGGGTATATTTCAATTGCAATAAACAGCGGCAAGAAAGCGCACAACCAACCGTAGATACATCCAAGGCCTTTTGCCCCAGCAATCGCGCACTCACGCACAATAAATATTCAAAAGACATTTTTCAACGCATCTCAACATTTTTCTGCTTTGTTCTATTCATAAACTACAATAAACAAAGGACAACAAGTGAGGCCGCAACAACAATAAAATTCAACTAACAACACATTTATCTATGTTTATATGTACGAGTATACGTGTATTTGTATGTACTTACACTTCTTGCCTTTGGCCGCATCATCGCAAACTTGCAAGTGCACATCCTCTACACGCACCATTGGCGCTTGTGAATTGGATGCCGCTGCAGCTGCTGCTACCGTCGAGGCCATGGCGGTGGTGCGGTGACGACTCTCCAACCAAGTGGGCCGTTGTTGCAGGAAACATTTGCGGCGTTGTGCTGAATTTAGCGTTTGCTGTTGCTGTTGTTTTTGCTGCTGCTGCTGCTGCTGCTGCTGTGTCGTTGTCGTTGTCGGTGTTGTTGCATGTATGAAACCATGTCTTTGCCGTTGGTGTTGCTGTTGTAGGCTAACGACGCGCGTTGATTGCTGCCCGTGTGACTGCTGTGGCGTCTGTGTGTACGGCTGAGTGGGTTCTAATGCATGGGCACGCTGCAAGTGCTGATCCAAGGCACGTTGGGTGCAGAAACTTTGTCCACACTGTGCACATTGGAAGCGATTTGCGCCATGCTCCTCGACAATGTGTTGTTGCCGCTTGGCACGGCGCGTAAAGTGCAACGGACAGTAGGGACAATTGAAGGGAGTCTCTACCGGATGCATGGCAATAATGTGATTGCTATAGTCGAGATTGCTGGTAAATTTGGGGCGCTTGTGACAGAAGCGACAAACCAAGTTGACTTTTAGCGATGATGTATCGGTAGCGGTGGCACCGGATTTAGTGCCGTTGTTGGCTTTCATTGTTGGCTGTGCTTGTGGTTGTGGTTGTGCCCGCGATTGCGGATGCGGTTGTATCAATTGGTGTTGTTGCGGCTGTGGATGTGTACGCATATGCGGTTGCAATAAGCGTACCTGCGGTCTCGGCGCTTGCTGTATCAACTGTGTTTGTTGTATATGTGGATGCTGTTGTTGTTGTTGTGGTTGTTGTTGTTGCTGCTGCGGTAGATGTTGATAGTTGTGTGAGGCAGAGGGTGTGGATGCACAGCGCGTCGGTCGATTACCGCCATGCACGGAGGCTGGACGCGGCGGTGGTGTGGCGTTGTGCAATTGATAGTGCTGCAGCTGACGCGACGCTGCTGTATGAGGCTGCAAAGAGCGTTGTACCACCGACGGATTTGCACTCATTGCCGGTGAAGAAGCGATGAATTGTGAACTCACATTGACGCCGTTCACCTGTAGCGCTGTCGGTCTGTGTGGTCCTTGCAAGTGCTGCGGCTGCTGTGATGCATGTTGCATGATTACTGTTTGCGGTTGAGCCTGTGACAACTGATATGTGGTCGGTTGATCAGGTGTGGCATATAATTGTGCGGTGGCGCCACCAGCGCCGGCTGCACCATACTCTTGCGGTATCACTATCATTATTTTTTGCTGCTGCTGCTGTTGACAGGCTGGGCGTTGTTGTTGCAGCGTTGTGGCTGCCACTCGATTTCCAGCACACAGGCCCTCAATGAAATTCTCATTTGCATCGACTGTGGAACATTTATCCAAGCCGATGGCATGGCGTTGTTGGTGCTGTTGTTGTTGTTGTTGCTGCGGTGTTGTTGTTAAATGCGTTGCTATCAAGTTGGGCTGATACAAATCGCGGGCGTTGATGTAGTAGGTGGTGGTGGTGCCACCAGTGCCGGCGCTAGTTGGAGTTTCGATGATGGTCGGCGGCGACAGGCTGCTGAGATCGGGGCTGGCTGTCCAACGGATCTCTTGGCCGGCATTGCCGAGTCCATGTGCATAGAGATTAACGCCCACACCAAGATTGCGCTGAACGGTGTTGTTCGGCGCTTGCGCCAGTTGCACTTGTGCCGTTTCATAAGCACAGCTCGGCGGCAGGGCGATGTAATGTGGCTTTTGCGGCGTGCTGGGTTGTTGATGCGGCTGCTTCGCGCTCGTGGCCAATACAGTTTGGTGTAATATTTGAGACCGTTGTTGCTGTTGTTGTTGTTGTTGTTGTTGTTGCTGCTGCTGCTGCTGCTGCTGCTGCTGCTGTTGTAGACGCTGCTGGTCTAGCAGGTGTTGTTGTTGGTGTCGTAAGCATTCTTGGTCCAACAGTTGTTGTCGTACCAACTGCTCGTGTTGTTGTTGCCCCAGCATTTTCTGCTGCAATAGGTGTTCCTGTTGCTGCTGCTGCTGTTGCAGCAACTGTTGCTGTTTCAGCAGCTGTTGTTCACGTTGTTGTTGCTGCAGCTGTAGCTCAGCCGCAGTGGGTTGTTGCACCAGCTGCTGACGTTGTTGCATTATCTGCTGCCTCTGGATAACCTCTGCTGGTACCAATTGTTGTTGTACGACAAGTTGTCGCGGCAGCGTGTGGTGTTGTTCTTGTCCTTCTAGTTGTCGCTGCGCTCTTTCATCGCGCATTTTTCTCTGCTCTTGCTCGCGTCGCCGTTGTACCACAGCGGTCTCCGTTGCCTCGAAGTCATGCAGCAGCTGAGCAAGTGTGGCGTTGTCCACAACGTCTGCAACTCTAGCGGCATTCTCAACTGCTAAGTCGACCGTTGGCGCATGTGCCGACACACCACCATCAGCTGTCGCACATGTCTCATTACCCGGGGCTATGCCCAAATAATGTACCGGTGCCTGCTTTGAAACACCCACCTTGCAATTAGTTCGCTCTTCCGGCGTTAATTTTCTCATTTCCATATCATGTATACTGCTTCTCTGTCCATTGTGACTGCTGGTTGGACTGACGGAAGCATTGCCTGCACCTGCTGCCGCCAACTCAATATTCTCGAAGCAGGGAATATCATTTTGGAAGCCAATCAATTCGGATTGCGTGCTGTCTTCCGTAAAGCATTCACCATATTTATTGCCATACTGTTTGCCGAAACCAGCAGCATGCCCGTGTTGTTGATGATGTGACGTTGGTGGGCCTACAGATATGGGCGCTGGCAATGGTGATGGCTCTGACATTTGGCCACTGCTCACACTTGATGGTTCCATGTGCATGTGTTGGACGTAGGGGCTGGATGCAACCGACAAGCTGCCACCGCCGCCAGCCATGCTGCTGCTGCCTACACTACCAACGCCACCGAGCGGACTTTCTGCGTACATGCTGTGCGTTGGCGTGGTGGGTGGATCGGAGAGCGGTGAATAGACGGATTGTGCGAAAAAGTCGTCTGCACTTGACGAAACGGGTGTGTAGATATGCTGATCCTGCATTTCGTTGAGAATGCCACTCAATGTGTTCTCCACATCTTGCATTTCACTCAAATTCGACTCGCTTAACAGCTGTGTGGATTGTGTATGGCTGTTTGCGACGCAGAGTGGTGGAACTGTTACGGTATCCGCTTCTGCTTCTGCTATCAAAGCTGCGGTTACCTCACCGGCTTGTACCGTGGCCTGCAGTTCATTAGCTTGTGGTGCCTCGGATTCATCGGTTAGAGCAGGCGCGATTTCGTTGATGAAGTCGTGTAGTTTTGCATTCGCTAAAGTGGCGGACCTCGCAACAGCCTCGGGTGAGCTTATTCCTAGTGAGCTACTCGGATACAACAAGTTGTTCTCACCTAAACATTCAACACGTCTATTCGGGCTTGAGCCTGTGCCATCGCTGAAACCAAAAAAGTCACTTTGCTCACTGTCATATTGACTGCTGCTGCAGGCTGCGTGACTGTTGTAATGTCCCAGAGTTGATGTTTCCAGTTGTGCCGTGGCTTCCGATTTGTTTGAAGTTGTGTGATCATCCCCAGCGGACTGGGGCGGCTTGTCACTATCAACCGCTGGCTGTGAGGCAACAATGGTTGGCTTCGAGCTGGTTGACTGTGTGGTTACTTCTTGGTTGGTGGCAGGTAAAGTTTTGATCTGCCGCACTTCTGCTTCACTGTTGTTGCTCTGTGCATTATTATGCGTGGCAAGCTTCTCGTCAGTCGACACATCCTTAGCATTGGCAATTTGCACTTGTTGTGTTTTTGTTGACGCTTGCGGACTCGTTGGCTTGCTCGTTGACTCAGTGACATCCATTGTAGTGGACAACGTAGCTTTAGTTGGTGTGTTCTGCGCATTTGTTGTTTTGAATAGCCTCTTGTGAAACTCGGCGGAGAGTGCGGACAGCGGCACGCGTACAATTAACTGATTACGCAAGACCACCGACACGGGATTGGTGGCAGATGATGTTGGTGATGTTAATGCAGACGAATTCGCGGCGATTACTGGCGACAGTAGAGAAGTCTTAATTGGAGATTCTATTGTGGATGATTTGACTGGCGAAGTCTTTGGTGTTGTTGTGGACACAAGTGTGGAAAAGGTCTTCAAAGACATCACGGTTGCTGGCGCCGTCTTTACTGTAGGCGATGTTGCCTTAATCGGCGAAGACAATGACGGCGTCTCAGCCGACGATGCAGCCTTTGGAACCTGTGTGAGCGGCAAGAACGCTGGTAGGAGCGGCAATAAGGGCACCGACGGGCTGGCTAAGTCCATAACAGAGTTTGCCTCAGTAGAGGCGGTTGCTGCTGTCGTGGAACTGAGCGAAGGCAAGCGCTCTTTCTTGTTATTATCACAATTTTCTTTGGTGGCTTCAGTGCAGTTGCTAATATTAACTATATTAACATTATCTATAACCATTTTGCCCTTACTCTGGCTGATTAACTGCGGCGGTAGGGCGACATTTCGCACACTTTCATCATCTGCAGGGTCGTCAGTGAGACAGCCATCGTGACAGCAAGTGCGTTTCGGACGGAACCGGCGTCGTTTTTGTAGTTCGCCGCTAGCGGACTCCCGACCATCGAGCTTTGACGGCGTGCCCACTACATGATACCGGGCCGAGGTCGTTGCCGACGCTGACGCATTGTCTTGTGCATTTGGTGTAACGGTTGTTTTCACAATAACTTTTGGTGCACAAGTCGCGCAAGCACCATCCACTGGACGTTTCTCTTGTACTAATTTCAATATAATTGGCATGACTTTACCGTTAGCAGCACTTTCCTCAGACACGGCCCGCAACTTATGCCTCTGTTCCAGCAACTTTCGTCGTTTCTTAATGCGTTTACTCCGTCGCTCCGCGCAGATCTCTCCCGCAGTTGCCGTAGCACTGTCGCCGTCGGTGGTGGATGCTTCAGCAAGACTCAGCTGAGTTTTCACTGAACCGTCTTTGAGTTCTTGTTGCGTTAAGGTTAGAAGGTGCTCGTCCTGATCATCATCTTCCTGCTGGCTGTTCTCTCGCAAACTTTCCTTCATTTCGGCTTTGGTGCGCCAAGGTGAACGATTCGATGCATGATTTTCACTTTCGTCGGCTGGTAATTTACGTTTGAGCGTTATACGTGTGCCGCACGCTGAGTTCTCATGTGTTTCGAATTCAACATCCATTACACCAGCTGCTGCTTGGACGTCCGTTGCGTTTGCTTTTTCCTCATCATCTGACCGCACTGCGTCAGTCAACAAACATTTTGTCAACTCTTCGCTCATTTCACTGCGTGACAAACGCCGTAAGCGTACAAAACATGAGGGCAGCTGTTGCTTGGCCACCTTTGCAGGCTTATCTACCGTGCTGACATCACAGGCGGTGGTCGGTGTACTCTCCGTACGTGCATGTTTATCGAAACAGGGGAGACGTGAGCGTGCGCGCCATTTAAGCCGTCGACGTCCACGACGCGCTGTCGCATAATAGGAATATGTTGGTGGTGTTGATGATGGAGAGCTTGCGTTTTCCGTCACACTGCCGTCAGCACTATTACAGTTTGTAGTTGAGGGTGTCGACATTGTCGATATTGTTGGCTTGTCACCGTCTCTCCTCGTGAGCGTACGTTTTAACTGTTTCTTGTTCGTGTAATGCAATGCTGTGAAAGCCGCTGCTGCAGCTGAAGTGGAAGTGGGTGAGTGGGCGAGTAATTGAGCTATGGGGCCTTTTAATGTACGTTTCAACTTGAGCTGCATGTGGCGGCGTGCGAGAGAACGACATTTGGGCGAGGTACTGTAGGCTTTGAGCGCGGCTTTCGTTAAGAAAGAAGAATTCGACGATGAGGAGGCAGTTTCGGTGGACAAGGTGTTTGAGGTAGAGGTCTCGGTGTTGGCCAACTCTTCTGAGATCGTTGATTTGGCGGCATCAGACTTAATAGTTTCATTGTTAGCTTTGCTTTGCAGTTCAACTGTTGCCATTAGCGTTTCAACGCCTTCATCATCACCATTACCATCAACAACAGGCATATCTTCAACAGCCAAATGTTCGTCAGTTTGCGTACGGCCGTCACTGTTCTTCACATTTCTCAGGCTTAAACTACAATTCAAACTTGACTTTAAAGTGTTGCCAGCAACTACCTTATTATTAGTCGCCGCCGCCTCGCTTGTTGTTGCCTCAGTTTCACCGGCAATTATTTGCAAAACAGCCGAAGCCGCAACCTCAGACACACCGTCAACATCTTTCACAGTCTCGTTGTTGCACGTCGTCGTACTCGTTGTTGCCGGCAAAATTGGCAAATTACTAATCTCAGACGCTTCCACTGTTTGTTTACTGCTTTGTACATCATTCGTTGTCGGCTTCATCGCCGAAATAACCGCCTCCCCACAACCAATCCTCATTACTGTATTGCTTTCCATTGTTATTTGGGCCGCTTGACCGCTAATCGGTTTTCCTGGGATCAACGATGTGTCGACGTCCATTGGTGTTGTCTTAGCGGAGTTAAACAAAACAGCTGGTGGTTGCAACAAATCGTCGACCTCCTCTTCCTCTTCCTCATTCTCGTCCTCGTCATCGTCCTCATCGTCATCTTCATATTCATCGTCGGCCCTGTTGTGCCACGTAGCCTCATCTGTGATAGCTTTAACAATATTGCAGCCGCAATCACCGCCGCAACACGCTATTAACGTGTCCACATCAGACGAGATCACTGACTGCGTCGTCGCAGCCTTCTTGGTACTGGTCGTCGTCGTCGTCGTCGTCGACGTCGTTGTTGTTACCGGCGAATCGGAGGCGTGTCGCGTATCCATAAATACTCCTGCTGACGCGATTTCCGCTTCTGTTTCTCGATCTCCTTCGTGCACACATTCAATGCCGCCGACATCGACATCGACACCGCCGTCGTCGTCGTCACCTCCCCCAGCTCGCTGCCTTGCTCGTTTCGGTGGACGTACACAGTCTTTGGTGTTTTGTGGCTCAACGTTTGCTGGTAACAACGACGCCGTTTTGGCTAAGGCATCCTCAGACATTACGGCGTCAGCTTGCAGACTTACGTCTACCCGTGCCAAAGCCTCATTTTTCACCTCATCGTCATCATCATCATCGCCGTCATTAACAACAGCGGCAAGACAATCATCTTCGACTTGTTGGACTACATCTTTCGACCGTTCGATGGCGGTTAGTTCATCATTCTCCTCCTCCTCCTCCTCCTCTTCTTCTTCCTGCTTCTCCTCCTGCGCCTGCTCCCCCGGTTTCGTTAGGTCGATACTGCTGCTTTGGTTCGCCGCCGCCGGCTTCTTTCGCGCCGATCTGGTGCGCATCACATTTGTTGTTGTTTTGCGCGCTTTCGCGCGTTCCATTAATGTTGGTGTAGCTGGTTTGAAAATAATATGCGTTGCCAAGAGTGATTCTTGATCGACACTTTTACCACCACTGCTGCGCCGGCGATTATTTTCATCACGTCCTGCAACCGCCTCAACATCTAGCGGCTTGTTGGACAAATCACTATTTGGCACTTTCGTTTTGGACTTTTGCACTGGTTCATCATGCGGTGATGAGTTTGATGTGCTGTGAGCTGGTATGCCTGCCTGCTCGGTGGAGGTGATGCTGTTTGTGGTGTTGGTTATTTTCTCTGCCAAATTGATCAGCTTGGACTTCCTGCTGTTGTTGCAAGCACTGCTGTGGCTTGACGCGTCGTTATTAGCCTCCTTTAGTTCCAGCCTCGCCATAGCCGTCGTAAGCGTCGGCGATTTGCTGTACTTATCGTTAATTAAATCGTTGCCAATGTCCAACACCGGTGGCAGATTCACGCTCAACGCGCTGAACGTCGTCGTCTGAAGCTCCAGTTGGTCTGTTTGAGTCTCTCGGTTACACCATTGCAGTCTTTGGTAATTATTTGGCTTCGATTTCGTTGGCATATTCATTTGCTGCTGCTGCTGCCCCCTCGCCTGCGCTTGTTCTTGATACTGCTCAGCGGCTACGCGCGCCGAGAGTTCCTCATATTCCCAACATTTCGTTTTGTCGAAGAGGGATCGCAATCTGATTTGTACCTTAAGGCATTTACGACGAAACTTGTGGATAATATAGAATTGTGCGCTACATTTCGGGCAGATACGTTGCGGCAGGCCATCGTTGGGTTTTATCTGTGCGCAGAGAGAGAGAGAGAGAGGGAAGAGAAGAGAAAAAAAAAGAAAATGATTTAAATGAAGGAAGATTAAAAAAATTGCAGCTTATTATTAATGTTCAGTTTGTTCAAAAGTGTATGTTAAAAGGATTTTGCTAGTGATTTGCCGCTTGCTTCTTGGTTGTTGATTATTCGCGGACTATTTCCACACTGCTTTACTCATTCGAAGGTGTTGAAAATTGCTAAATATTCGTATAATCAAAGAATACCCTGGCAACCGCCCAGTTTATTTGAGGTCGTGGTTGTGGCTATGAAAGCAGAGTGTAAACAAATGACGTCAAACAATGCCCGACTGACTGGCCCGACACTACAATTACCGCGCCGTCGGCGGTGGTGGTGGTGGAAGAAGAAGATGTGCTTGTGGTGTTGGTAATGATGGCGGTCTCATCTTCTTCTCTACCATCTTTTAACACTTACAGATCGATGATGCTTGCGTAGTTTCAATGCTTTTTGCTACACTAATTTTATACTTTTGAGAATTTTATTGTTGTTTATTTTTGCTTATGTATAGTATTTATTAATTTCTTTTTTGGTATTCTGTTCCTTTGCTCATTGTTTTCAATTCATTTCGTTCGTTCCTCATTTTCATAGCCACAAAATAGTAGTTATACGGTTTAATGCGGGTTTATGGTAATCTCTGTGTCAGTTTTACATTTTCGCTCAGCCAGAATTGCATATACAATATAAATATTATATAAATGTAAAATGAAGTATTTACATATTTTTGTTCACGACAAGAGCATGAATGTCTCGATTTGGCTGACCACAATGTTAGATGACAACGAAATTGAAAACTAACTGGAAGCATAGCCAATCGGAAGAACAGTACCAGAAGCTGTTTACGGTCTGAAATGTTGTATGTATGTATATACATATGTATATATGTACATATATTTGAGTTCTATATAATCACTGTTCATGACTTCGTAATATTGGATGAGTGCATAAGTTCGTGCCCGATTTCAAGTGCAAACTAAAATTGAAATTTTTTGAAGAAGGCCCCTTCGTGTGCCTGTTTCCATGTTCTTTTGCGTTGAACATTGTTGTACAGGACACATTTTTCATCACCAGTCACGAGCCGATCCAAAAAAGGTTCGTTTTTGATCCGTCGAAGCAAAGAAATTGCTGTTGACATACGGTCCACTTTGTTCTTTTCACTCAACTGATGTGGCACCCATGTATCGAGCTTCAAAGTGTACCCAACCTTTTTTAAACGACGAAACGCAGTTGATTTGTTGACGTTCAATTCACTGGCAACCTCTTCCGTCGAAATACGTGAGTTATTCGCAACTAAAGTCCTTAGAACATCGTCATCAAGCTCAGAAGGACGTCCACTGCGAGGTTGATCTTCGAGGTTAAAATCTCCAGAACGAAATTTCGCGAACCATTTCTTTACTTGGCGGAGTGCTGGAGCACGGTCTAAATAAACTTCGCGAATATCTTTAGTTGCAGCGCCCACTGTTTTTCCTTTGCGGAATTCGTATAACATAATATGACGCATATGATCTTTTTCGTTGTTCATCTTCCATGCGTCTTTTCACTAAGCAACTCAAATCAAATTGAAGTTATTTTATGCTTGATTTACAGTTCGGATTGTCACCTTTCCAACGATATATAATAGTATATATTTCTTTCACGAGCGCCACTCTCAAACGATTCGTACGGCATCCAGCGGAATCGGGCACGAACTTATGCACTCATCCAATATAATATTTGCTCAACCAGCTGCAGAATAACCACAATTTTCCATTCCGACGAAAATTGAAAACTTAAAAAAGTTATTCCCGAAAATCGAGTATTCACTAACAGTATTGCCTATCAGTGTATTGAGAAAGGTGAAATAAAGTTTAAAAGTTAATTTAGTGTCTTGTTTAACTTAGTTTTGTGGTGAGTAGGGCTCTTCACACCGCATTTCTACTTACTTTCGTTAACGCCTAAGCAAATACATAAGGCGTTTTTTTGCAAACGACCTGCAAAAGAACGCCCAGCTGGCTTATAATTTGTATTTACTTCGCAGCACTGTTGCTAGCTGTGAACATACATACATATAAAAAAAAAGTTTGATTATGCAATATTTAAGCAATTCAATTTATTACCAAAATAATGGTTCGGTTTAAACGACGCTCCCTACAATATTTGGTCGTCATAAATGCCCAGCAGAGGCGAAAACCATGGATCGGTTACCCTCTGGCCGAAAACGAGATGGCAACCGATATTGATTTTGACAAGAAAATTTTGTTCAGCGATAAAACTCACTTTTGGTTGAATGGGAACGTTAATAAAAAAAAAAAATTGTCGCATTTGGAGTAGTGATAATCCACAAGCCATTGTTGAGACGCCATTACATCCTCAAAAAGTCACTGTTTGGTGTGCTCTCCTATGAGCAGGGGGAAAACCGTGAAACCGTCTATAATGTTACAGTGAAAGAGGAACGCTTTAGAGCCATGATTAATGACTTTTTCGCGCCTGACTTGAAGGATGTTGATGTGGACGACCTTTGGTTCCAACGAGACGTCGGTAAATGTCATACAGCCAACGAATTTATAAATTTATTAAAGCGCATCGTGGGCCTGTGGCGTATCCTTCAAGATCGTGCGATTTAACACCGCTGGACTATTTTTTGTAAGGATATGTGAAGTCACTTGTCTACACAAACAAGCCCGAGACGATTGACGCTTCGAAGGAGTTTATTCGGGGCTTTATTGTTGACATGCCGAACCCAATTGCTGCAAAAAGTGTTCGCAATTTAGGCCTCTCGGCTAGTCATTTGTTTATATTTCTCCTTGAAAACCATATATACGTGGGGATTAACAAAAGTTCGGTCAGTTGGTGACTTTCAATTCAATTTGTTTAGTCTAAAAATACCAAATCCTTTGCAATTATTTTATTAGTTTTCTTTTAGAATTTTAGAACAATCGGCTAAAATGGAGACGAGATTATCTTCGAGCTCCGGCGTAATTTACAGCCAATACAAATATTCAGTGAATGCCAAATTGTATATGAAACGATTGCAACGTCTTTAAAGACTATTTCGAAGTGGCTCCGAAGCTTCCAAGATCGGACATTTTTCCGTAGAGGACGAGCCCCGAGAAGGTCGACCAAAATCTTCCACTGATGACGTCACGAAGACCCACGATTGACAATGAATTGGGCTTGAATGCAATGGCTGTATCGCGAATATTAAGTAATCATCTGGGATACACGAAGAAATCGGCTTAATGGGTACCACGAATTTTAAATGAGACCCACAAAGAGGCTCGAGTGCATTTTGCTCAATTTTTCCTACACAAAAATTCGAAAATGGTCAGCCTAGCAACTTTGGTAAATTCGTTAATGGTAACAAATCTCGGTTCCTTAAGTACGATAAAGAAACAAAACAGCAGTCCATGGTGTGGAGCCCAATAGGAGCAAACGCGCCATCCCACACTGCTGAAATAACAAGTAATTTTATTGTGATCTTTGAAATACGTCCAGCACCATATTCCCAGGGTACAAAAGAATTTTTTTCATTTATTATTTTCTGGTCAACTTACCGAATCTTTGCTAGTACCCTCATACGTCTCAAAAAAAAAAAACACCCTAACACCATAACCAACCTCATTCTCCAATAATTCGCTAACCATATAATATAGCACCCTCCCTGCACCTTCCGTCCATTGTTTTCCAACTGAAGAGAATTTTATAGTTCTCACTTTGATTTTTATGAAAGTGTTTTCTCAACGCCATTCCAAACTTGCTCTCTAGCTTTGGAGACTTTCAAATTCTGAAGTTGATTTTTAACCTGTTAAAGAATTCAAAAAAAATTCCTTTTTAGATTTTATACTTAAATTTCAAATTCTGCGCCAATATTTTCAGATTTTCATTTTAATATGGACTACGTGCTCTTTATCCCAATCTCTTATTGAAGAAGAGTATTTTACAGGTGTTCTCTAACCTCTGAGGAATTACAGTTTGGGCACATACCCACATTAAGACCCCTTAGATTGCTCTTATTACAGCTATAAATAAAAATTATGAGTATCTCTGAGAAGCAGTGTATAAAAAAATAATGACTCTGTTAACAACAACGTTATCCTAAAAAAAGAGGGTTGCTTGTGCGCAACAATTTAATATGACAATTCAATTTCTTACGCATGACTAAGCCACACACGCAGAATGCTGGTCGAGATGAGATGCATGGCTATTTAACATTTTCTCACAGAGCTCGTTATGAAGTTGCACATATACATATGTATATACGAGTATATCCTTGTTAATGACTCGTTTAGTCCTTTAGTTATGTCCATATGTACGGGTGAGACTCTACCTCTAAAAGGATATCCTGTTGTATTTTGTGTGCTGTTCAATTAATTTTTATTTAATTATAGATGTAAAACAATTTAAACGGACATGTTCTTTTTATCATAAACGTTAAAAATAAAATACTGCGATTAACAGCATGTCATCAATGATCCTGCTAATCGCTACTTGTGGTTCGCTTTGCCAATTTGTTGAGACAACCAGCTGTGCGGATGATCTCATTTTGGTTACACAATTATTCAGCTCACTCTCCCTTTTCTCACCGCATTTTGGTGGTTACCACCTGCGGGTTATAGTTAAGCTTTGAATTATGTAGATCTCGCTGTACACAGTTGGCTGCGCCGAGTTGCACAATGCGGGTTGTGGAGTCCTTTGGAAATTGCATTTTCTAAACATTTAATTTTTTGGAATCATTTAGTCATGAAATAATTATACAATTAAGTGGATTAGATCATTAAGGTTGACTTGTTTAATGATTTGAGCACAAAGAGAACGTACAAAAAGTTGTTAGTTTTAATTATAAACAATTGTTTTGTGACACTTGTAATCTCATCCGGCGCTGTTCAGTTGGCGTTGTGCGGATAATATGGAAAGGGAAGGAGTTGAGTGAATTTTTAGCTGAAAAAAACACTTAATTTTTCCTTATATATGTTTTAATTAAGAATTTATTGAATTTTTGGTACATTTTCATTCTACTTAAATGATATTTTTGGTCTTCGGAGGTAGGTTCGTGCATATTTTTTGTGTTTTGGTGAAATTCCCATATTCTGCAAATCGATTTCACATAAAAATATGTAGTTTCAAACCACTTAAAAATTGCTCAAATAAATTCCAGGCGAGAAGCACGAAAAAGTCTTTAATCATGGCTGTATAGCGTTCCCCTTTGGAGAGAAATGATAGCAAAGAAAAAAATTTAGTTTCATCCAATTACAAGTCAATCGAAACAACACAGCAATTGAACTTCAAATTGTTTCCACTACCACTGTACTCGCCTGCTTTGGCTCCCACCGACTGCTGTCTATTCGCAGACCTCGAAGAAATGCTCACGTGTAAGAAATGTCGCCCGACTCAGACTTTTCATCCCAGGTGTTATTATTTCATAGTGTGTAGGGTATGAAGTGATCATGCTTGATGCGTATAATACAAAATTATATATTTATACATATAGGTATGTATGGATATGCGGGTAAAGATATATCATCCGTATAAACGCATTGTTGATTATTCTATGAGTTGTTAATTGGACTGATCTTTTAACACCAACGATTAGCAAACAAGGCGCACACACAATCTACATGAGCGCAAGGACAGCAGGGAAGAAAGGTAAAAAAAAAAAAAAGCAACCGGAAAGAGGGTTGGATAATGTTGTTGATGAGTCTATTGTGAAGGAAATGCAGATGTAAATAAATAGTCGTATGTGAGAAGATAGGTTAGAGGTAGCAGCTTTATCAAACAACCACCTGTTTACTATACAAAATAGTATATTTAGTATGTATTGTATGTCAATTAGGCGGTAGTGTCAGCTTAGAGCATTTTATTTTTTATTTTATTTTTTATTTTTTTATTTTACAAGTAATTGACAACATTGTTGGCACAAAAGTGCACTCAATTCAACACAAATCGACACGTCCTCGAACTATGTATGTATATCCTTACATATGTCTATACATACCTACATACAGTACCTCTTCACCGAGTTATGAGCGCTCACATTTTGCAGTATTTCTATCGTTAAAGTACTGGTTTTGTTAGCTAAATGCTTTTCCCTTAGTTGAAAAGTGTTACTTAAGGATTGAGGGGCATTTTATTCGTAATTTGAGCAGGTAAAAATAATAAAGGGACTCAGGAAAACGCGAGGATTGTTGAAAAATTCGGTATACTATGCCCAGAGAAGATCGAATTCAGAAGCGGCAGTGATGCACAACCACCTGTAGGGATGATTTGAGGATGTATCACCAGCGATGGTTCAGCTGTCCCTTAAATCATATTTATTTTGTGGAGGAAATGATGGGCTTTGCTCAATATATACGAGTCTTGGAAACAGTTATATATACACATAAATATATATAAAAGACTTTATCCTGAATGACTGACGAGACCTGAAACTTGGAGCATTTGTTCTGCGTATGACAAATGCACCAGAAAAGAAAGGATTTTCCGAGAAGTGTACCTGGGGGCGATATATTCGAAAAAATCGAATTTATTTTTAAATTATTTGATATACATAAAATTTGGTACACAGTTAACCCTTTGCCTAAATTGACATATGGATTAGTTTTTTCCGGTAAGTGGACCCGGGACCGACCTTCTGGAAAAATTTGTATTTATTTACATATAATTTGATATAGTAGTAGCTTTAGCCTGAATTTCCGCTGGGAATACTTTTTCTTTCAGGAAAATAATATGTGGAATATGTGGAAAAGTTCTCTTTTTCTTCATATATTTTTACAATATAGTTTATCAGTTACAATAAAAGGCGGACAAAACATTAGACTTAAGAATTGAAAATAATTGAATTGAAATATAATTTGATTTTACAGTATGCAATAAGATGCCTCTTTTTTTATGTTATTTAAATTACTACGGAATTTATTAGCGGTTAAGGCAGTAGTCTCATTTAGAACCCGAAAAAAAACGATTTTTTCAACAATTTTTTTTTTTAAAAGAAAGGAAATTATTGTGCTAAACGAAATATTGACAATATTGTACTATATTTAAACTTCTAAGAACAATTTTTAGTATAAAAATATATTGGAATTTTCGAATGTTGTAATGACTTTTCTGAAGCGGCTGCAGTCTGAACTCGTGAAACGGTGCCGGTGATGGAGGTCGTGCGATGCATCTAAAACAGTCGAACTATTTTTTTTTTTTTTTAATGAGTGTCTCTTCTATATGAATTATGACTTTTTCCAAGTTTGAAAAAAAAAAATTAACTTTTTTGAAAAAAAAAATAATTTTTTTTAAAAAAAATATAATTTTTTTGAAAAAAAAAAACTATAATTTTTTTGAAAAAAAAAACTATAATTTTTTTGGAAAAAAAATATAATTTTTTTTGAAAAAAAAAAATATAATTTTTTTGAAAAAAAATATAATTTTTTTGAAAAAAAAAAATAATTTTTTTGAACAAAAAACCCACTAAGTTGCAAAAAAAATAGTTTAAATAATACTTTTGTCCAACTTACTTAGTTTGCTATTACCGGCACCATTTTCTACGACTTGTAAAAATTAAAATTCGAGAAAAAACGCTTCAAAGTTCTGCTCGAGCTTTCGAACCTGCTCGATGCTCGGTCACTAAAACTGATCTAACTTCTAAAATATGTCGAATTGGCCACTGAAATTGACATACCTTGACACCAGATACATATCTGCAAAAGTTTCGGAGTTTAAGTGTAAGTTTTATTTTTCAAAAGCGTTTTTCTCGAAACAGCGTTTTCGAAATTTTTCTGTCGTTGTAACTCTAAAACTAATCATCCGATCGACTTGAAACATATCGGATATTTCGATCTGATTGAAGATCAGATTTTTAAGCTAAATTTTAACTTTTCTTATAAGACGATGCCATTTTTTTTGAATTTCATTTTTTTACCGCCATCGTGGGTCACTTTATAGCTCATGCAATCCTCTTTAATTCCCTTTTTGTCTTGTTTCATTTCAGGTACCCTGAAGGCAGATAGGATGACAGCAAAATGAAACCTGGTCTTTTTGGACCTTCGAGGGATAGTGCATAGCACGTCGAGAAAAAATATATAAAGATAACTTATTTATAGACAAATATCCCCTTGATAATGTAAGAGATTCAATGGAGAAGTTTACTTCAAAAAAAAATTTCCAAAAATCACCTTTTTTTTGCTGTCACACTGGTTGAGCCACTTAAACACACAATCGCTCATAATTCAGTGAACAGGTACTGTACTTACATGTGTACATATATACATATAGGTATACAAATATATCAGAAGGATTGATAGAACGTCTGATAGGGTTACGTGCGGGTGTATTTGCTGATGAGAAACATCCTTTTTAGCTTTGGTAATAAATAAAATTATTTTCCTTTCATATGTATGGTACATATATCAATATATTTATTGCGTACATATGCACATACATTTGTTTGTATAAATATTTTATTGTTTATTGCAGGCATTGAAAACCACAGAAGGAGATTAAGGGCTTTATGATAATGGAATATATGGTACATACATATGTACATATGTGTACGTATTTATTAAAGAAAATTAAGATGTTTCGAAAACAAGTGAAAGGATATTCGAGACAATGCCAAGCAATAGAGAGAATAAAAGCCGAATTAAAAGATGCAAAAGCTGTCAAAGTAAATTAGTTTGCTGGAATAAAATTGAATTTTAGCAACAACAACGCAATAGCAATTGAATTAAACACAAAGAGAATAGGTCAAAATTAGCGCAGGAATAGTTTTAAGTACATCAAATACAACAGTTGTAGAAGCATGCATACAAAGCCAGAGACGCTACATCTTTGGCAAGCTAAGACCATCAAATATTGTGTCCAAAACCCACTGAAGTATAGCTAATTTGGATTATATTGTATAAGAGTGGTGAGTATAAGGGTTCATCATCTAATTGTCGTTACTCAAAGTGAACTGGCAACACATGGTTAGTACACACTCACACCCATTTAAATAAATTCATATGTGTATACATACAACTGTGCATATGTACAATCGTAAGTAGCAGTATAAAAGAAATAAAAATACAAAAAAAAAAAATTAAAAAAAAAAAAATAAAATAAAATAATGAAAGAATTGAACCACAAAAAGCCACCTGCTCTTGAGTATGTTTTATGAAACTACATAAAATGGTTAGGAATTTTCACTAGAATTTTGTTGTTTCAAACCAACTAACCGAGCATTTGAATTTGAGTTTTCTTTTAACCCCTACTCACTCTACATCACTCTCTTATTTCACTGACGGTTTTAAGCTGCGGGCATTTTTTTCTTGCTGTTTTTGGTATGACAAGTTTAAGTAATGCAAGTCAGGTATGCACATACTTATGTATGTAGAAGTATATATATACATACGTTGATATTGATGTGCTACATTTTATGCTTGACTTTTTACAGGGGAAGACGAGAAAGTGGAAGTTTTTATGAGAGAGAGAAAAATTTGTTTGAATTGTTGTATCGGAAGAAAATGGGATTAACTACAGTATGACTAAGATGCTTTTTGGTAGCACTGGGTGATTAAATATTGATTATTAATATGTAGCTTTCATGTATGTATCATAGATGAAATGGTATATTAACCTTGGTCCGATGTATGTATATATATAAATACCATATGGGCCGGTGAAATCATCGGTCAATATTTCTTCAAAAATGAGAACGTAACCGTCAATGGCGAGCGTTAACGCGCCATGATAACCGACTATTTGATGCCTTAAATCGAAGCTCATGATCTCGGCGACATTTGATTTCCACAAGACGGCGTCACTTTCCACCCTGATTGATTGTTACAGTATCTGGACCATAAACACTATTCATATTTTAAGTTGCACGATGCGCAAGACCAATTGTCGAAAATATCGATAGGATAATGGTAATCGTCGAGTCTGACTGTGAGCACCGTTTCAGCCGCCTAGAAGCTAAACGTTATACAAAAAAAAAAAAAAACAATTTGGAAGCACTTGAAAAAGGATGGGTACACAAAGAAGCTCGATGTAGGAGTTAACGAGAAAAACATCATGGACCCAATTTGAAACGTTTGGTGAGTGACAATCAAAAGTGTATCACTTAAAGCAACGTTAAACGATCGAGATGCAATGAGGCGGCATAGACGGTCTTCAAGCAAGAAAGATTTTGCTGTGTGTTTGGTAGGATTGGCAAGAAATCATCCGTTATCAGCTGCCAAAGTCTTAATTCACACTTGTACTGTCCGCAATTGGAGCATCTGAAGGAAGTAAAAACCCAGATTCATACAGCTTTGGCCAACAGCAGGGGACTTGTGCTTCATTTGGACAACGCCAGGTCTCACACATCGTTAGTGACCTGCCAGAAACTTCGAGCGCTTGGTTAGGAGGTGCTTTTGCATGCATCTTGTACTCCGGACCTCACACCAAGTGATTAGTGATTACCCATCTATGCCTGTCTGTTGGCGTATGATTGTCTCAATTTTTCTCTTCTCTTCTCTTCCATCCTGTTGTAATTACATACTAACAGTCAACCATTAAGGCAAAACGCATAAGTATAGTTTAACAAAAACCGTTATTTCACCATATCTAGAATTCTTTGTGGTAGAAAAAGTAGTAATATTTGGAATGCTCGCACTCTACCATTTTTATTATATGTATAAAATGTACTGAAATCAGGTCAACAAACTCTGCTCATAGTCATTAGCTGTTAGGCAAACTACAATAAACCAGTAATAGACAACAACAACAACAACAATAATCTGGCAAAATCAACAATTCTCTTACAATAAAATGCTGGCAAAAACCTGTAACTATATTTCATATAGACAATACTAGTTTTAAACTAGTTCATATTCTTACAATAGCCAATGCACGCACATATCAACAACAACAACAACAACAACAACAATTACTAACAATAAATAGCACTAAAAATGAAATGCCAAATCGAACGAACATTGCTAGCAAACAATCAGGTGCACGCATAAATACATACAAACAGACAGACAAACAGAGAGACAGACAGACATATGTATGTTCGTACGTACGTGTATGTACAGTGTTGCATGCACATAAGCGCACGCATATTTATAAATTTGTATTAACTGCATTCCAACTGGCTCCATTATCGCATCAAATAACCAAGCGGCAGCGGCAAACAAATGGACCAAAGCTACGCAGTGCAATGTACGCAACAGGCAGGCGACAGGTTGCAACAGATTGCAGGTTGCACCACCACCACCACCACCACCACCACCACCACCACCACCACCACCACCGCTGACCAAAGCGACAATTTCAGCATTTTATGCATTTCGGCTGATAAACTCTACCACAAATTCATTGCATGCTTTGTTCGCCCAATCCTCCTCCCTTTCCTTTCTATACTGCCCTCTATGCAGATACTCGTAGTTAGCCAGCAAGCAAGCAAGCCATCAAGCCAGCATACTGCTTTTTGGACTTAGTGGAAGTGGCGCGTAGCAACTTTTGGCTCATCCATTGAGCTCGCAGTGGCTTAAATAACAAGGCAAAGTAAGCAAGTAAGTAAGTACCTGTGCGCCACGAATGCTAACAATCGTTTGTACAAACATATATACATACAAACATACATACATAAATACATATAATATGTACATGCAAATGCTGTACTTTTGCAGTTGCATTTAATTTCTCTGTTTTTGTTGTTGTTGCTACAATTCTTTTGTTTTTGTGCACTTGTTGTTTCACGATTGTTGTTGTTGTTGTTGTTGTTGTTGTTGTTGTTGTTGTTGTTGTTGTTGTTGTCGATGCACTCTTCACTTGCCAGTTGGGCAATTGTGACTGTCAATTTAATTCATACACTTGCAAGTAAGTTATTCTATATGTTTGTTTGTATGTATGTACATATATTGTACATATGTATGTATGTATTTAAGAAGCATTCGAACGGAAATGACGGTCATACTTTTATGTCGCCCTCGTTCGCGCGACCATTGTGTATGCCATCTTCCCAGCGCTAACTCGTTATTCGTACATTTCATGCATACATACATATGTATGTACATCCATACAATGTATTTGCATTCGCATAAATGACTAGCCGATAGCAAATATCAATTCATTGTCTCAAGTTTGCGGTTAATTTGTATACCCCTCTTGACAAAATAGACTTAAAAGGAACTAGCGACATGGAGGAAATGAGGAAAGAAGAGAATTAGTTTCGTAAGCGTATTTAAAGGAAGGAGACCCGGACTACATAATTTTTATTTTAATATTTTCAGGTAGTGCCAGTGTGCTCTCGGCCGAGCTCCTCCTCCAATTTGTGCTGTGCGCCTTAATGTCTTTCCAAAAAATGAAGGAACCAACAGCTCATACTAAGCCGCTTCAGAATGGCAGAAAAAAAATATGACAGTATGCACTACTAATCACTCGGCTACTGCGGCCGCGGCTCCAACTTAAATGATATTACGTCCATAGTGTTGCCAGACGCACTACATAAGTATGGCCAAGCTGCACTGCTACACACTTTATTGTGTCACTAGTTTAAAACATTGTTGTTCTTTTCATAAGTTAAAGTTATCATTTTGGCCCTTTGTCCATTGCCGATTGAAGGTCTATCAAAGTACTTGTCTGCCGAATGTTGAACACTCACAGATAAGTGCTCTCCACACATTCCCAATAGTTCTTTGACTGGTTGTCACGTGACGCCAAAATGCAAAGCCCTACCAGCAGCCTAGAATCCGACCTCTATTCACCTGACAAAGCAAGATTATTGCTTGATTTGATGGAGGAATTCTTTGAAAATTCCAAAGACTCATATTTCTAAAAATTCAAAGATTTATACGTACTTTGAACGTCCGTGTAATTACCAGCCAGCAAGTTGAGTTTACCGCCCAATCACCTACAACAACAATCAACAGTCGTTTCGTTAGTTCTGACTTCATAAAGCTGTGTAAAAAATCAAGCGATTGGATCTGGTAGCAAACGAGTACAAGACGAAATATTTGCTGTCATAAAACAAACTATCAGCGCATTCGCATAGCTTCGAGGTCGTAGATAATTTCTGTATAGGGAGCAGAGACAATACAACAGAACAATGTTAGCCTCGAAATCCAACGCAGAATCACTCGTGCCAACAGGTGTTACTTTGGATTGAGTAGGCAATTGAAAAATAAAGTGCCCTTTCTACAACAAAAAGTGGAAGACCTGTTCTCCGTTAAAAAGAGCAAGTGGAGAAGGCAGTAACATCACTAAGCTGTTTTAAAATGGGAACAATCTGAAAAGCGAAGAAACGTTTGGCGCACTATCGTTGATTCGGCTATAATCACGTAAGCGGTGCTTACCCAGACAACCAGAGGCCAGCCTCAAGCAACGAGGTAACCACAAAATAACTTAACCAAAAAGTTTAAAAAATTTACCTCGACGATGATCGACCAAAGAAGAAACGACTCGCAGAAATGATTGAAGTATGTGATACAACCATTTTGAAAATATTTTTAAAATCCTGCACTATCATCTTGATATGCTGAAGGTCAGTGCAAGATGTGTGCCGAGAATAATAACGCCTTCCGCAAAAACCACAGCCCATAAAGTGTTTACGTGCATTCTTGAGCCTCTGTAGTGATGTGAAGGATGGTGTTTTGAGTCGAATTGTTACTGAAGACGAAATTTGAGTTCATCATTATCCAGCTGAGTCGAAACCAGACAACATGTAGAGGCATAAAAAGGGCATAGCACATGTCAAGAAATTTAAGATGTCACATTCACAGTCAGGTAAACTTATGGCAATGGGTTTTTGGGACATTTTGGATGTTAGTGCGATACCAGGTTTTGAACCCGAAACCGGAAGGAATATTATTGCTTATCAAAGAAGCTATCAAAGAAGCTATTGAAGAGAAAAGATGGGGAAAATTGCATAAGGTGGGTTTCGATATTTTGAATCACCCACGAGTAATGATTACCGCTTTCTAAATATAAAAAACAAGCTGAGAAGTAAACAATTTATCAGGAAAGATGAATTTTAGGAGGCAGTTTCGGCGTTTCTGGAAGATACTAGAGAATTTTTTTTTTCGATAAATTAATTGAAAGATCTGAAAAATGAATTCGTGTCTTACTGGTGAATATATTGTACAGGAAAAATAATTTGATTTTTTATTTCCACTCACAGTCCCCTATATTCTGCGAACATGAAAACGATCCCTCCCAAAGCATGAATTCCAAACATTTTCTTCATTTTGGCTCATCAAATTAAGTTCAATTGTACAGTGGCAAGTTCTAGGAATCTAATTTAGTAGATATGCACCTACGAGTTCCCCGAAAACTACCACCGCGTAGCAGCTGAGATAACAGAGGCTTATAGAAATTGTATAGTGTTTGTATGGGGTATTCTTCTTCACCAGCAGACAACATCAAAAGCGAGCATTGAAATCTTTCACACTTTGTTTACTCTTATTATAACTAGTATTATTTGAATACAACAACAACAACTTACATAACATACAACAACAACTAAGCGACATAAAATGAAGTAGAATAAATAAAATAAAATAAAAAATGGATCGAACAACAAAATCTGGTATTTAGATGGATCTTAATGTTTGTTTTTAGAGCGACATTACCAGTCGGTTGGGACAATGCGCCTGTCGTGTCGTGTCGTGATTGCGATGATGAACAGACATACATAGGTATATACCGGCATATGGATATGTAAGTTTGTGGGATTGCAAGGCATGCAACATGTTGCAAGTGTTGCAGAGCAGCAACAGAGACATTCAATTCTTCTTTTACATTTAATTTTTATTTTATTTTTTTTTTAGTTTTTATTTTTTCAATTTATTTTTTTCACATTTTCTATCTTCATATTTTTTATGTTGATTTCAAGTGCTTTTGTTTTTTAATTATAGCACAAATGATGGCATGTACCCATGTATGTTTACTTGTGCAAATATATGTATATATGTAATGCAATGCAGCAATCAGAACCTGTTTTCCACTTTAAAAAGTCATAAAATTCAATTGTAATGTTCTTACATGGGGGGAAAAAAGAGAAAAAGATAAAGAAAAGCACTAAAAACCAAATGAAAACCCAACCAAGAAAGCTAAACAAGTTGTGTGGACAATGGTTAGAAGCTACAAGTGTATCACGGCACTTTTATTGTGCGTACTTAGATAAATTCATATATATATATGTACATACATACATACATATGTAACTATAGGAATTTGAATATGCATGCAGCAGGTTAAAGCCGAAATGATGTATCCACGGACGCTTTGCAAGAGTTTTAACATCTTTGGGCAAACAACGCTAGAGATTTGGGTTCAATGAAATTGAGCACTCAATACCTGTGGCAAGTGGTTGCGCAAGTGCCTAGAAAACTAAGCACGACTTACTCAACCTGTATAGGAAAGAAGGAAAATTTAAAAAGAAGTTCAAATGTAATACAATAGTCTGGATAAATTATTAAGAGTAAAAAATCTACTTGCAATGATTTAAATACTTTATTTATACATGTACATATGTATGTACCATATGTACGTACTAGAAGAAACGTCCACATACGTGTATTGTTGTGGATTTTTGAATTTTGTTCATTTTATATTCTATTTGGTATTGCAAGAGACGATAAAAAAAACTCCCTAATTAAGTAATATCTAATTTAAAATATTATTATTGGTCTAACTTGTATGTGTGGGTCACTTCTTCTGTGCTCAAAATCTTAACTTCAGGTCTCTGTTCAACTTCCCGTAAACCTTTCCAGAAGTTGCGACTGCAATTGTCACAATGAAAGAGAGGCGCTTTAAAATCCTCAAATCATTAACCATCAGCAGCGAGAGATAATACAAAGAACCGTTTTACGCAATATACAAGACTGCAGTTGAAGAAGCTAGAAGCATGTCAGAACACCAACCTCAGACCGTTACAGAAAATGCCCTGTTTTCACTGAGATCACCCCAACAGGCATTTAATTGACGCTGAACTTTCAACTCGGGCACATCGGGAATGGAGTACTAGACTACAGGGACTCTGCCGGCAAAAGATGTTCTCGAAATCCAATCACCATCTATTGCAGACCAAGAGTTCGAGCTGCCTCGGGGAGCCCATGTAATATGTACCATATATGTATATGTATAATTGGCGCTTTGTAACCGCAGTATGTATGTCT
The DNA here is from genome assembly GCA_037013455.1 of Ceratitis rosa. Taxonomy (NCBI): domain Eukaryota; kingdom Metazoa; phylum Arthropoda; class Insecta; order Diptera; family Tephritidae; genus Ceratitis; species Ceratitis rosa. The sequence goes on from JAWMAG010000037.1 coordinate 18,252,762, forward strand.
TACATGGAATGGGATCCCGCACGACCCTAACCACCTCCTGGCATTCCACCTAAACCCTACTCATCTTACACCACTTTCCTGGACCTCTTGCTAAAGGATCTGGATGACTTAATACTGGTCTCGCCTGCTCCTAAGTGTGGGTGGAGAACCGTTACAACAACAACAACGCCAGAAGTCTGTTCAGAATAATTTGGTATACCTTTACAGAAAATGTTATGGCATGTTAACTTTGGTACGAGGTATGTAAGTTCTATAAGAAGCAGAAATAGAAGAAAGATCAACGATCAGAACGAGGAGTTGAAGTGATTTAGCCATTTCTGTCTTTCCGTTTGTTTGAACGCATATATAGAGATTGTACTCGACTTAATTCTCACTGATCCAGACTTGACCCCGCCATACCCAAGGTATGTCCTGTATGTAACGAGATCCCGCACGACACTAATCACCTCTTTCAATGCTTCTTAAAACCCGCTGATCTGTGGAAAGTTTAAATCATCTTGACGGCCCTTGAACACCCTTGAAAGGGTGTCTTTTAACAATCCTTTTGAAGAGTTTGTCTTGTCTAGTTCTTTTTGTTTTTATCTCTTATGTGACTAATTTGGAATTGGTTGTCAAACGCTTAGAAACCTCAGACGATGTAAGGAACGTTAAGCCGAAAAACAACAAGGAATTGTGGAATACAGAATAATAGGATAGGATAGGAACCTTATCAATTTACTACAACGTCATGGGTCTTTGATTTCTGCAGGGTTTAAAATAAATAAGATCATTTAAAGCTGGTCAAATTTGCGTTCAGAGTAGCACAAGCATACTAGTGAAGCTTATAAAAGCGTGGTAATAAATATTTTCTGAGCTACTCATACTTGCGCCACCTAGCGGATGCAATAATAAATGCCTTGCGTCTTTGTCATAGTTTTAAGGAATGTGCAGCCCAAAATTAGGTTGATATCAGTGAGTTTAATATATGTATGTAAATTTATGTTAAGTTTATTTCAATATGTGTTGTTTTTTCTTTTTTTTTTTTTGAAAATGTCGAAATGAGAATCGAATTCAGTCGAAAATTAAATGATTGCGCAAATAAACTTTGTGTGCTTTTTGACATAACGACTGCCAATTACAAATTGTGACTTTATACATATATGTATACACATATGTGCATGTATGTATGTACGTTGACAATCCTTTTAACAGTTATTGTGTTTTTTTTTAAGTTGCTTTATTATTCTGTCGCACCACCGTGACTCAATACGGAGAGAAAGGTATCGAAAATCAGTTGAAAAAAGTATAATAAAATAAAACAACTTTGTCTCTGTGCATCACTGGCTGACCAACCGACCGTCTGTCTGTCTGTCTGTCTGTCTACCTCATTTTGAGAGAGCATTCGCATTCATTCATTGATTGACACAACGAACGAAAAGTAGATGATGACTCTACATAAAATGAATTTCAAAAGAATTAAACAAAAAACAAAAAAAAAGAAAAAATAGTAGTAGATATAATTGGTAGTAAGGCAAAGTAAATATAAACGACAAAAAACGCACTGTTGGGCGAGTGCATCATCAAAAGAAAGGTAAATAAATAAATAAAGAAAATAAGATGAAACATAAAAATGCGTTTTTCAATATTAAATTTTTTTTTCAGCGGCGTCAACCGTCCACCGACTGAGATGCTGTCAACGGTGTTGTTGCTGTATAGGCTATATAGGTATACGATATTGAGTAGTTTATTATTTTTATTTTTATTTCTTTATTTTTTTTTTTATTTTTGTTTAATTTTATTATGCATTATTATTTGTTGTTGCGTTTTCTTTTCTACTTGCTGTGTCTGTGTGGGTAGATCGTGTCGCCCTTTGTATGCGATGGTAAGCGCAAACAACAACAAAAACTTTTTTTCCCTTTATTTTCATTTACTTTCAAATATGCTTAAGTAAATATGCTTTTGATGTTGTCGTGCCTTTGTGTGCGCCTGAATAAATATGTAAATATGTATATATGGCGCAATGCAGCAGCAGTAGTAGGCAAGCTTACATACATACATACATAATTGAGTTAACATTAACAAATAGACAGTTTTATACATTGAATGTGTTTTTTTTAACTATTTTTTTGTATTGAAGCAAAAATATTCTTTGAAATTTTTTTTTTTTTTGTATTTTGAAGATTTTTATCATGGCCTTGTCACAATAAAAGACCAGCAAATAATGACAGTACGTTTTAATTATACTCATAAAAGCTGTGAGAAGCAGTTTCGAGTTTTCTAAGTACCATTCATTGTATTCAAATAAGAATAGGCGTATTGAAAGCTTTCAAATATGAATTTTAAAAAATAAACCACCGTTGACAAACAATGACAACACTGATATGTATGTAAAAACTAAAGAAAAATATATGTAAATAAAATGAAAAGATATAAAATAAAATAACTAGATAATAAAACAAAATTAAATCAAAATTTAAAAAATAAAATAAAATGAAATCATATAAAAAATTAATTCAAATAAAATAAAGAGAAAAAAATTACATTAAATTAAATATTTAAAAAAATAATAATAATATGTAAAATAAAATAAAATGTATATAAAAAATTAATAAACATTTAAAAATTAATACAGTCACATAAAACTAAACAAAATATACAAATAAAGAAAGTAAAAAAATTACACTAAATTAAATAATTTAAAAAAATAATATGCAAAATTAAATAAATAAAACAAAACAAAAAGAATTGATATAAAATAAGGAATTAAAACAAAATAAAATAAAAATTTTATATATAATATAAAGAGAAAAAATTACATTAAATTAAATATTAAAAAAATAATAATACGAAAATATAAAAAAATATATATGAAAAAACGAATAAAAATTATAAAATTAATAGAGTAACATAAAATTCAAGGAAATAATATAAAAATTTAATTCAAATAAAATTAAATAAAATATATAAATAAAAAAGAGAAAAAATTATAAATACCTATTAAATTAAATAATTAAAAAAATAATATGCAAATTAAAATAATTAAAATATAAATTATATTAATATAATTTGAATTAATATAAATTTATTTAAAATTAATTAAATTTAATTTAATTTAAAAAATATAAAAATAAATATTTTGTTTAAAATAAAATAAAATAAGATAAATAAAAATAAAAATAAAATGCATTAAATTGAATTAAAAACTTATATTATTAAATGATAAAATTAATAAACAAGATAAAATATCATAGCATGAAATTAATTTAAAAATAATAAATATATATATTAATAAATATGATCAAATGAATAAAAATTAAACGAATTAAAATAAGTTTAGCCAAAATGAACTGAATTAAATTTAATCTAAAATAAATTAAATATTAAAAAACAAAAATCTAGTAATAAAATAAAATAAATATAATTAAATAATCTTAATTTAATTCATTTTATTTTTAAAAATAGTCAATAAGATGAGTAAGAAGATAAGATAAAATAAATAATATAAGAAGAAAGAAACCAAAATATAAAATGAATTAAATTAAATAAAATAATATAAAAATAAAATATTATTAAAATAAAATAAGATAACTTAAAATGAAACAAAACAATGCAGAACAACAGCAGATTAAATAAAATAAATTAAATAATAATAAAAATAATATAAAATGAAATAAAAAGAATTAAATTAAATAAAACAATATAAGAACAAAATATTATTAAAATAAAATAAGATAACTTAAAATTAAACAAAATAATGCAAAACAACAGCAGATTAAATAAAATAAAATAAATTAAATAATAATAAAAAGAATATAAAATGAAATAAACTATAATAAAATATCAAAACGATTGAAATAAAATAAAAAATTAAATAAACAAATGAAATAAAAACAATAAAAAGATTAAAAGAATTGTATCAAATTAATAATATAAAAAAATTAAAATTAAATAAAGCTAAATTAAATAATTAAAAATATTAGATATTTAATAAATATATATGGTAATAAAATAATATAGTTTTAAATAAAAGAAAATGAAATAAAATAAAAATAAATAATAAAAAATTTAATTTAATTGTGTAACAAAACAATAAGAAAAGAAGAAAAATTTTAAAATAAATTAATAATAACACAAAAAAAAAATAAGATGAAACAAATGACGTTGAACAAAATTGAAATTAAATAAAAACAAAAATAATAAAATAATCACATAAATAAATAAAAATAATATAAATTAAATTATATAACAAATTTATTAAAGCAAAATAAACATAAAAACAATAAATGAAACAAAAAAAAAACATATGAAAAATTAAAACAAACACAAAATTAAATAAAATGGATTAAAGTAAAATAAAAATAAATTATATCTTGAAAATAAAAGGAGATAAAAATATACTAACTTAAAGCCAAAAAAATAAAATATTTATAATAATATAAAATACAATGGGATGGTTTGAAGAAAGTAAATCTTAATTAAATAATGTAAACAAAATAAAATAAACTGAAAAAAATCACATTAAATAAAACTGAAATGAGATTAAAATAAAATAAATAAAATTAAATGCCATAAAATTAAAAGAAATGTAATAAAAATAATAGTAAAAACGTAAAATAGATAAGTAAATGTAATGTACATACATAAAATTTCAATAAACAATAAAAATAACATAAGCCAGCCTGTTTACACAACAACAAAATATTGAGCGCTCAATTACTTACAAAATTAAATCTTATCCAAAGTGCTCTTTGATCACAATTCATTTATGTATGCATGTACATACATACATACATATGTATGTGCATATAGTGTATTTAAGTAAATAATAATGTTTGAAGCAGCAGAGAAGTGACACTTAAGTATGTGTTGATTACCGCTTGAATGGATGCCAAGAGCTTTTTTTGGTTAAATCGACGATGACTTAAGTAGCTGCTGACAACAATGTGAAATGAACGAGAAAATAGCATTACGAAGAATATAAACAAGAGAATTAGTGGCCATATGAGGAACAACAGTAGTAATATTTTTTTTTTTTTTTAAAGAAATACAACAATGAATACAATTTTTAAGAAACTCTTCAAAAAACATTGAAGTCAAAATAAAAGGATTTTTATGATTTTTACAAGCATTAAAAGAATAGCAAATTTTACTAAAAACAACAACAGTTTCATGTATTTAAGGCAAATGTATTTGGACAGAACGGAGCCGAAGTCAACAAGTTCATGGAATAAACGGCGGCATTTGACCTCAAAAGTTGATTAAGAACTACTAAAAAAAAAGTTCCAATGTAAAGAAATATTAAAATGTAAAAGTACAAAAAACATTAAATAAGAACAACAAGCAAACAAATCAATCAACAGTCAAACAAACAACAAAAACAAATATAAAAGTCTGAAACATTAACAGGTAAACGAAAATATAAAAAAGAATAGAACAAAGGCCACAGCAAAGCATAAAAAATCCACTGCAACAACAAAAACATCGATTACACAAAACAAAAAAAAAAAACAACAAAAACCAGAAGAATCAACGTGTCATCATCAAAACCACTCGGATATACTTATGGCGGATTACCAACTTAAAGCATACTTAAGGTCAACGAGTGATGAGCACAGGAGCAGAAAAATACCAAAGAAGACATAAAAAGTTGTACATTCTTTTACACACACACACACACACACACACACATACATACATATATGGATATTTCCTTTAACATTCTTTCTCATACACTTTATCTGGCGTGTGGCATGTAACCCGATAACTGCTTCCGACAGCAAAGAAGGAGAGATTCTTACGACACCAGTTCACCTACTTTACTACCCGCATATTTTTGCTTTTACCGGCTATGTGTTCGTAGAAATCACTGCCAGTATATTATATACACCATACATACATATGTTTGTAGTATATGCACATACATTTACTGTATATGTATTTATATGTTTTTTTTTGCACATCAGACAGATTTGTTTGGCGTGTTTACACAAATTAGGTGATTTTCTGATTGCTCCATAATAAATCATATGGGCGAAGGAAGGCACACGGCATTGCACTAGACTACACGGAGACATAAACGCACGTACATATTGTACTACATACATATTAGTGGATGAGTTGGAAAAATTTTGCGAAAATGTCACAAAACCAAAAACAAATGAAAGAGAAAACGGAAAATTAGCAAACAAAAAGTCTAAATAAAAAGATAACTAAAAATATCAAATAAAAAAATAAAATAAAAAGTAAAACAAAAAAAAAATAAATAAAAATATGCGAAACAAATAAATGTCTAGGTTCTTGTCATTTGATATCATTTCCAACATCAATTAACCTTTCTCAAATTCATTGTGTGAGCTTACGCTGTCAAAAGTCATTTACTGGAAGTAGTATTCAATAGTTTAGTATACCTATAAGCGGCGGCGGCTGTTGTGGCCGAGACAATCTTCCTTACTAATATAACGAATATTTTCTAACTGCGGTCGCCGCACGGCAGGGAATGTCAGTCAGCATCTCTGATTAAATTTTAGACAAGAAATACGAAAAAGCTCCTTATAAGAACCCATCAGCCAATTATATATAAACATATACATATGTCTATATATTTAAGATTTTGAACAAATCTGCGTTAAAACTCCAAAATAATTTCCAACTCGATTAACAATATGCAAAAGTCATTCAAATGCTGGGAAAATATTCAAACACCTTCGATTGCAAATTATCTACATATATCTAATGTATATATGTACATACAACTTCTTCTTCTTCTTTACATACATATGTACATAAATACTTAAGTTAATTTCTAAAAAAACAAAAAAAAAAACAAAAAGACACCGGTACATTAAAGCCGCCGCTAAGCTGTCATTTTAACTACGAATTGCCGACGGAAAGCATTTATGGTAGTTCGCGCGGTTAAGCAAAATGCCGACGGCAAAAACGAAGAGCTATAAATATTTTAATTATTCAATGTATAAATTGATTTCATTAGATTTATAGTATTTTGGTTATTATATCGATATGTGATGTGTATTATTATATTTAAATAGTTTAAGTAAAATTATTTTTTAATTGATTAATGACCAATCAAATGAATTTAATCAAACATCACAAAGTTAACGAGTCTAAAGCACGACAATGAAAAAATGATGCGCTAACAATTACCGCACGCAGTGAGTAACTAGTATCGATAATCGATAGTACTTGTAAGAAACGATTGCTTGATTAATATAAGTTTACATAGCATTAAGCAACAGGCAACTGTATAGATATGTAAACGTACTAGCAAAAAAAAATGTAAATGTAAGTAAAAAATACTAAAAACAAGCATACAAATTTTATTTGCATAGTAGATTGACTAGAAAATCAAGTACGCGCGAAAAAAATTGATTACCAATTTAAAAATATTAAATGAAAAAAAAAAAATTAAAAATATAAAATGTAAGCGAAAAAATAATTAAATAAAATATAAAAAACGTAAAATGAAAAAAATATAAAAAAATAAAAATGTAAAATGAGCAAAAAAAATTAAATATACAAAATAAAATACAAAAATTAAATTAAACTAAATACACAAAATGTTAAATAAAAAATAAATGAAATTAAATATATAAAATGTAAAATTAACAAAATTAAATTAAATTAAATATAAAAATGTAGAATGAAAAAAAAAAATTAATTAAATATAAAAATGTAAGAAATAAAAAAAAAATTAATTAAAACAAATATACAAAATGTTAAATGAAAATAAAATTAAACTAAATATAAAATACCTGAAGTCAAAAAAATTAAATATATAAAATGTAAAATGAAAAACGGAAATATTAAATTAAATATACAAAATAAAAAATTAAAAAAATTAAGTTAAACTAATTATAAAATATGTAAAATTAAAATATAAATTAAAATTAAATTAAATATAAAAATATGTTAGATGAAAATAAAATATAACTAAAATAAATATAAAAAATGTTAATTAAAAAAGTGAAATTAAATTATATACCTATAAAAAATGTAAAATGAAAAAATTTAATATCAAAGTGTTAAATGAAAATAAAAATTAAATTAAATATAAAAAACGTTAAATGAAAAAAAAACAAATTAATTTAATATAAATATGTAGAATGAATAAGAATATAAAATATAAAACATGGTAAATGAAGAAAAATTTAATTAAATGAAATATAAAAAATGTATGATGAAGAAAAGAAATAAAATAAAATATACAAAATGTAAAATGAAAAAAATAAAATTTAAGTAAAATAAATATACAAAATGTAAAATGAAAAAAAAAATAAAAAATATTTACTAATCAACAATTTTTAAGGTTAATGCCATTGTTATTACATACAAACAAGCTGCTGCTTGAAAATTTCATTTTTTACGTAATTAAAAATTATACAATGAATATGCACAAAAAGAAAAGTCAGCAAACTACAGCTAATTGAGCCAAAACAATTATTTGGTTTTATTTTATTTATGTATAAAAACATATTAATGTACGTGGGTATGTACACAATCTTTCAATATTTTTCTTTTCGCTCCTAAAGCAGTTAATAAAGCCAAAATCGCTGCCACGGGGCATAAGAAACGAAGTAATTGGAGATTAACACGCATATGCAGTGTTACATATACATACATATAAATAAATGTATTGTTAAATATGTAGGTATATATTTTTTTATTTAGTTAATGAAGCAACGCACTATTGAAAAATAGAAGCAAAAAATTAATTTAAAAATATTAAAAAAAAAAATAAAAACAAAACAAAAATATTAAAAAAAAAAAAATAAGAAATATGTTGGTATTAACGCTTGTGCTTGCAAATAATTTTTTTCATTTTACATAACTTTAGCAAAGTAATTAACGTTTTGTGGTTATTTTTATTGTTATGTACTCGTACATGTTTCACAACAATCACTTCAACAACAACAACAACAAATAAGTGCGCCAACACGTTGAATAGTTGATCAAACTAATATGTAAGCCAGCAGCCAGCCGGCACATCAGCAGTGACTTTGGCTTTTTTAGAAAGTCCATTGATTATTTATTCGTCAGTTCAGCTGAGGCAAACGAAGTTTAAGAGTCAAAGAACGTTAATTTGCAAACTAAATATTACTCTATATGTACGTATATTTATGTACATATGTATGTATGTGCTTGTGCGCACAATTGTGTCCAGTTTAATTAATCGATGATCAGTTGAAATCACAATTGTTTGAAGTTGATCAGAGCTTGAGGTTTGAGTTCAGCGAATGCAAAGAAACAACGTGGGAATGGAATGAAGAAAAAATTATATACCTATGTATGTACATATGTATGTGCTTAATGGTATGTGTTTTGTTTGTACTTAAAAATATTATTATTATTTTTTTTTTTTTTTTGTTGGGTACCGCTGTCTAATTGCCTCTTGAGGCTCATAAGTAATTTTCACAACATTAATTATGCGCGAAGAAAGACAGACAGACAGACATAAAACAAATATTCAGACAATGCATTTTTGTTGGCATAATTTGAGGTTCGATTTTCGATTTAATTTTTTTGTTTTTTTTTCAACTTTTTTTTTCTCCGGCTGGCCGCTCAAATGCATAGAGTGTGGAAAAAAACGAGTTTATTACCTGCCAAAATAAAGCGAGTGGTAAAAGTGTACGCATATGTATGTACATATGTACATATGTAGGTAGGTATGTAGGTAGGTAGTGTATATTGGAGCAAAAAATCCCATTAAAAACGCATTCATATTGCGTGCGAACAATATTTACTTAAGTTAATTTTTCTTCGTGCATTTTACTCTTTTTCTATATGCTCATAAAGGCACATACGAACATACATACACGTATGTATGTATAGGTATATGCACATGCAGTATTCTTTCGGCATTAACTGATTTTGTATAGTTTTTTTTTTTGCTTTTAGGGCGTTGAATTCCACTGAAAAACATGAGCGCTGGCTGCTCGTCGCCGTCCAGATGAGTGTTTCTATATATATGTGTGTGTGTGCGCGCGTGTATTTTGCAGTGCAGAAAGGTTAAGCAGCGAAAATATTATTTAGTGCGTTTTTTTTTTTTGTATTTTTGGAGCGCTAAAATTACTGTCGGTCGACCTAAATCAAAATTTGGCGGCAGCGCTTTAAACGACGCATTGGCTGACTGACTGGCAAACACGCTCACGCATACACACACACCACAAACTCATAAGGACTTTGGGGTTTCATTAATCCGCAAAGCAAACATGCCACTACCATTTTTTCACCTTTTTGAATTACTGTTTACCTTTTGATATATTACTTTTTGAAAAATTGACGTTTGTTTTTTTTTTTTGGTTTACTACAATTCCTGCTTGGGGCGTCAGCGTGCAGCTCTCATCTCTTAGCTCTCTTAGTTTTTGACTTGATGCGTTTAAACACATATTTGTTCACTGCTTTTGTTGTTATTGTTTTTCTGTTTCTCTTCTTTTTATTAATAAATTATGATTTTTTTTTTAGCTTTGTGGTGAGATTTGGCAAAAAAGTAATTTTAAAATATTAAATCTTAAAAGAGGGTGAGAGACGCGAGGAACGTGAAGCTAATTAAATAAAAAATAAAAAATTTAAATAAGAATTTAGTAAATAAAATTTTTCAAATATATGTTTTTAGGAATTATTGCAAACATCACTCGAATGCCGACAGTAATAGTTATCGATTTCGATTTTACAGTTTCCACAGACTAAGTTAAAAAAGAACTCGGGAAATAAATCTCATAAAACACTTTTCCTAAGAAAATACATTTTTATTTAAGATTTTTATAATTTTTTTTTTTTTGGAAAATTCACTGGCTTATACGGTGAAAAAAATTAATATTTATATATACCTATGTATATTTCTTTTAATAAAATATTTCAAAAATTATTTCAAGGCCCAAAATCAGTCTATCCACTAGCCATTTTATAACAGTACTTGGTAATAATAGTTTGTGTGTAGTTGGTAAAAAAATAATAGGGATGTACTCCATAAATAAATCGGGTCGCTCTTTATCCTCTGGTATCGAACCGATCTACTGGATAAGTGAAAGAATGTGTGCTGAAGATTATCGGTGGAGCCTTAAAAGAACGATGAACCAATTTCTAAAGAAGAAATGCCATTACAATGGGAGTTTTTGCATAACGACAATTACAAGTAGAGGTGCTTTTTTCAATAGCCTTTTTACTTTTTGACAGCTCACGCGTGAGTCGTGTCAAGCTGTCAGTTATTTTTGTGCAGCATTGTTAGGCGATTTGTCGCTTTTTACGTCGATTTTAAATTGAATGCGTACAAACTACAACTTGTGCAAGAACTGCAGCCGCTCGACCTTCCCAAGCGACATCGGCTCGCTCTATGGGCTCTCGAAAAGTTCCAAGAAGATCCGACGTTTTCGAGCCGAATTTTATTCAGTGATGAGGCCGGCCCATTTCTGCCTCAATGGATATGGAAACAAGTAAAATTGCCGCATTTGGGACGAAGAGCAAAGTGACGAGATTCTAGGGCTGCCATTTCATCCGGAAAAAACAACGGTTTGGTGTGGTGAAATCATCAGACCATATTATGGCTATGATGCTTGAAATTGAAGCTCGTGATCTTAGCGACACACATCGCATCAATCAATAAATACATATATTGAGAGAACAGGTAATTTCACATTTTGGGCTAATCGATTGGCCATCAAGATCGTGTGATATCACACCGTTAGAATTTTGTACAATATGTAAAGTCTTAAGTCTATCCGGACTATCCAGCTTCGATTCAGGCCTTGCTCATTAACTTTTTGGCCTTTTTGAAGGTAAATCATTATACTTCTCGCATAGAAAATCTTTGCCTATTATCAAAGCATTACGACAATCGAATTTCAAAGGCTTCTCTTGACACGGATCCTTCACCAGCCAAATCATACGCCAACAGACAGGAAGAGATGTGAGGTTCGGACATTAAGGTGGCTGCATGAGAACCTTCCAACCAAGCTCTCGTAGTTTCTGACAAGTCACTAATATATTTTATAAAAATTATAATAATTTATTTTATTTTATTTAATATTAAAAATAATTCCTAAGGAGAACGATTGAATTTTTTTTAAATAAAATTTGCTATGTGGGTTATTTCATAAACTCCAGCGCCATTTCCCCTTTTTAAGACTTTTCAATACAAATTTCCAGAGACTGTCAAAATCCTAGGATGCTGCAACACAAGTTCAGCGAGAAAATATAGCTTGATATCTCTTAAAAGCTCTTACACTCCAACTGAGAACATTTTTTTTTTCAAAATTTCTTACAATTAGCAAACTTTAAAACTATTTGTCCACGGTTCACGTACATAACGAAAGAAATTAAAGAGTAAACAACACAAATACCACAAAAAACAAAAGTGGCCCAAAGAAAGGACAGATAAAACTCACAAAAACTTAAAAGAGCAGCGAATTGTTGGGGAAATGAACAGCAGCAAATAATTGCGAATTCCAAAAAAACCTCAAAATTAACCTTTGAGTCATAACCTTAACCAACTGTCAAGTGATGAGACACAAAAAAATGACCAAGAGAAATTCATACAAACATACATATAAATAAAAACAAAAAACTTAAACAAATACGAAACATCTTTTACACAAACAAGGGATTAAATGTACAATAAACCTTTTAGAATAAAAAAGTCAAACAATCAAACGAATCAAAAAACTATCAGTGTCATGCAGAGAAACCTAAAAAATCAAATTCTACACAAAAACTAACGAAAAATATTCGAACGAGCATATAAACGTGGAATCCGAGCAGAACAAATGACAAACCACGCAAATGAATTAGAAACAAGTTAAACTATAAAGCAATGATAAAAACCAAGAAATTTTGAAGTAAGCCAACAGCAAACCACTTGGTGATCGTCAATCAATCAACGCCAAAAAGGTAGCGGATAAATATAATCCCAGAAACTAACGAAGAAACTAAGCTAAAGTCACTCACATGAAACGACAGCAACAGCGGGAAATTAAAGAAAAAAAAATTAAACTAAAAACGAAAAAATGATACAAAATACAAACGCGTCAGGCAAAGTAAAGATGAAAAAATGTTGGTGCAATTGTTTTTATTAACGACAAAAATAATGCTGAAGAATGTGGAGACGAAGCTAAAATCGGAGTATAGAGACAGCTTGTATTGTATATAATATAATAATAATAATAATTTTATTTAGAACAAGTAAGAAATATTGATATTTACGTATACTAGACGCTAAGCGGCTTAACTGGCTTTTACAGAAGGATCAAAGTCCAGTTGCATGGGACGAGGTAGGCTTGCTTGTGTACCACATATTTGGAACTCAGTGTAACATTGACTTCCATTAAGGGATTACATGAGTTTCACAGCTTTAAAAATTCGAATTTTATTGATTGTCTTATTAATTGCTACAACAACTCGAGAATATTATACTAAATTTTCCGAATAAAAGTTTCGAAGTTACAGTCTTGGCAGGTGTGCGCTAAAAGACAGCTAGGCTATTTTTCAAAATTACTATTACAGTGAAACTTCCCATAAGCAGGCAACAACGGAATCAGATTTTTTGCCTGGTCAATAAAGAAAAAGTTGAAGGGATTTTAAAAAGTGTCCGCTTAATAGAGGTGTCCGTTAATGGAAGTTTCACTGTATATGGTATGGGTTGGTGCGCTTGAATTTGATCTGATTTCACCCAATTGCACTGGCGTCAGTACTTGTGATCAAAGAAATGTTTAAACCAGGTTTCATCAGAATATCTGAATCCGTACTAGAGTTATCATGTACATATACGAAGGGAGGAGAATTCAGGTGACCACGACAGGAATTATCAAATAAGTTGAAAAATTTGTTCTCGAAGATGCTCGACTAAAGAAGAAACTGCGCACAGAAATGGTTGGAGTATCCATGGCAACTTTTCTTAAAATCCTCCACGATCATCTTAGCATAACTAAGGTCAGCGCTAAATGGAGGTCGAGATTGCTTACACCTCCGCAAAAACAAACAGCGCCTAGAGTAATGAAGAGAAGGATGATATATTGAGCCGAATTGTTACTGAAGGCGCGACTTGGGCTCATCGCTATGACTCTGAGTTGAAAAAAAGACTCCATACAGTGGCATAAAAGGGTTATGGAACTTCCCAAGAAGTTTTAGGTGTAACAGTCAGCTGAGAAACTCATGAAATCGGTCGTAAGGAATATTATTAGTCGAGTCGAGAAAAGAATGGGAAAATTTACGAAAGGTGTGCTGAGTCCACAAGAGCCGCGTTACGTTGGCTGCACTGCATAAGGGCTTCAACAGCACAGACATAGTCCCGAGTAATTACCTGTTGCCAAATCGGAAAAAAAATGCTGAAGGATAAACAATTTATCACCGATGATGTCAAGTCAAGTAGGCAGTTTCAGCGTGTTATGAAGATAAAAAGAAAACCTTTTTTTATGAGGGAACAAATAAATTAATTTAAAGATCTGAAGAAAGTATCCGTCTTGCAGGTTGGAAGGAAAAACCCCCAGCACTTATCCCTCATTCTGATAACATAAAAACGCTCCCTCGTAAGTAGGTATATGTATATGTAATCTATCTCCCATGATTTCATGGTGTAAAATACCACAGATAGCGGTACATAGCACAGTCGAGTTTTAAAAGCAATAACAAAATATATGGTATGTACATATGTACTCAAATAAAATAGTTATTAAAGCTTTATGATGCGCGCAATGCGGATGACCAGTGAAATATTGAAATGTAGAAACCAGAAAATAAAATAATGGTAATGAATTCTAAATACAAATAAACAGTTTTCAGCATTTCAATATTACTTAGAATACAACAAAACAACTCTGAGGGGGAGCATGGGGGGTTGCCATAAGACACGATGGTCACTGTTTAACAATAAAAGAAACATAGTAAAATCTAAAAGATGACAATGGTGATGATGAAAATAAAAAAAAAATTCAAGCAAATGCGGAGGAAGCACATAAAGTAATACAAAATGTAAAACAATGAAAATGGTAGAAGAAACAGTGCGCTTTTATGAAGCAAATAACAGACCTTTATGAGTAAATGACTGTAGTTGCTTGTAGATTTAAATATGCACATAGTATATACATACATACATACGCATATGAGATGTGAAGTTCAACTCAGTCAATTGCGTTGTGCCACGAAAAGTGTGGAGAATAAAAGGATCACATTCGTAAACGCTTTTTTGTTGTTGTTGTTTTTTTTTTTTTTTTTTTTGTAGCATATGTGCGGTACGCTTAAATAAGATGCCAAGACACAAAAACTTCTTATCGTCTTACGAAATCAATTGAGCGTATTAAATTCGCCTTGAAAATGTTGGCGCTGTTGCAAAAGAAGATGCGAAGATGCGAAAAGACGTATGAAGATAAGTGATAAGTGTGCGCAAGAAGGAACATACATACCTATATTTATGTATGTATGTATATGTAGGTAAGTAAGTCGCTTAACTTGATATACAAATGACATTTATATCAATTAAGCGAATTTAAAGTCCCGTGACACTGAAGAGACAATAAAACGTGTCATTAAGAAATGTGGCAACAGTGTGAAATTTGGGTTGAAAAGTGAAATGAAAATTTACATACACAGATATGTGTGTGTATTACTGACCTAGATACATACTACATACATACATATGTATTAAAACATTCACTGGCTCGTCTACAAAACTATAGTAGAAATTTCGGTGGTATCACAAGGAAAATTGGCAACATTGTCGAATATTGTATATCACTGTAATATAGTGCTGTGAGATACGAGATGTCAAATTTTGGGCAAACGATATTTACTTCACGTTATTTTGTTTAGAAATCATTTAACATTTTAAAACAAAAATCTCAATTTTCGCTGTTGTCTCATTGAAAGCTAACTTTTGACTTTGTTGCCTACAGATATGATGTTCTTTCACCTCTAAATATCAATTCCCTGCTTTCCCTTCACGTACGTGGTGGCAGGCACTGTATACTTCACTCTGTGAGGACTACATTATGTAAGGTGAGTTGACTCCTTTTGACTTGAAACTTTTCTGCCTATTGATATTGTAATACAGGCGTTAGTAAGGGCATTATGGTGGAGCCCTTCTCAAGTAGGACTACGGAGAAGATCAATCTAGGTCCGAAATTGCGGGTGGACCCAATAAACGACGGTCATGAAGCCGATTCCTGTACCGACAGTGTCTTCACAACCAGGTCGGAGTGGGTACAGGTGACAAGTGACCACGTAAAACACAACCGAGGATGTAGCTAAGAGCCACCTCTGTGTGCATAAAGACTCAGAAAAGGTCAGACATATTGAAACTCTAACACAAAGAGCAAAAAAGCGGTGGAGAGAACGAAAACCCCCATTACCTAACATCCAGGTTGACTTCGAGGCAGTGGTGGTCAAACGACAAATTTTATCTAAAAGACAAAGGTCGGTAGAGGAACAAATCAACCCCGTCCATCGAAAAATTCACGCTTTGCACAAAAAACCGAGCTTTGCAGAAGTGGCGAAGGATTAGTAATTTTTTATTTTTTATAGTGCAAAAAATACAATCCAAAAGACATAAAATAAAATGTGCATGAAGAAAAATGGCAACAATGCAAAACTGCCGTGGTTAAAAACTGAGTACATACATACATACATACTAAACGGTTTGTGAATTTTCTGTTTTACTGAGACTGTCTTTGTAATTATTCTGCTGCGTCTCACTGCTCAACTCAACTCAACTTACAGAAATCTAAATCTTTCACAAAATTTTAAATTTTTCTACTTTTTTTCCTACCGTAACAATAGCCAACCGAGCTGGAGCACGCATTTCTTGCCATTTTC
Source organism: Ceratitis rosa (assembly GCA_037013455.1). Taxonomy (NCBI): domain Eukaryota; kingdom Metazoa; phylum Arthropoda; class Insecta; order Diptera; family Tephritidae; genus Ceratitis; species Ceratitis rosa. The sequence continues at coordinate 18,269,556 of JAWMAG010000037.1, forward strand.
ACCATTGCAAATTAAACAAAAATTTTAATTATGCGATAAACTTGCTACCCACCTATGTAGGTGAGAGATACTGAGAGTATTTGCTAATCTGCAGAACAGACAGCACGTAAAATCCGACAGTTTGTTGATACTAGAACTACACAATTCGTCTCGTTGATGGCATTGAAGACGCAAAACTAGGCATTTCAATTAACCTAATGAATATTTTAAAATCTGCGTTTACCCTTTGCCAGCGTTTTTGTTGCCATTGTTGTTGGGTATAAAACAATTAAATGAGATTAAATACGAATACAAAGGAGTAGTTAAATAAAGAATGTGCAAAACACAAAAAAAAAAAAAAACAAATCAGAAGTGGAATAAGCTGACTGGGCGCGACGATGGACCATGACCAAAAGACAAAGATGAAAAAGGTAAGGTACCAAGGTATCAAGTTATACATACTCTCGTACAATTGCGGTCGAAATAAGAGCAGTAAGTTCAGGAAAACTCAAAACCTTATTAAATAAAGTAACTGTAAAATAAGTATTACATCTTAGATGTAGTTAATATTTTGTGGATAATCCTTTGTTTGGAATTTTTCAGCTGGTATGGCATACCACACGCCAAGGATCGTTGTTATTGGTCGGCTTTGCATGTCAGTCTCCTTGCTTAATGTCTCGCCACAAGTTCTCAATATGGTTAGAGTCCGCAGAATGTGTTAGCCCTTCGATGATCTCTACATTATTTGCCAGAAATCACAGTTTCGCCAATTCGCCAGTATGTTTCGGGTCGTTGTCTTGCTGGTAGACCCAACTTATTGACATCTCTCCTCTGACATAAGGCAACATCACTGTATTCAATATTTCGCCACATTTTCGATTATCCATTAATTAGCATACGTAGTACACCGTAAGATGAAAGGTAAACCCAAAAGATTATACCTGATGCGTCATACTTAACGGTATTTAAAGTGTTTCGGAGGTCGTAATCTGTACTGGTTTTTAGTTATCGTATCATCATGTAACCTTTTTGCCAAAAAAGAATAACTTTACTTTTGTCGGATCAAAAAATATTCCACCACTTTTCAGTGGGCTATTCCAAACGTTCAAGCCCGAAGCTCAATATGTAAATAATGTGACCTTTTTTTCTTTAACAGCACTTTTCCTGGCCTCGTATTTTGCATAATGACTTGGACTTTAAGGCTTTCAAAGTTCACTTAACACAAGACCTCAAGTCGGATGATTTGGCCCTTGAAATGCATGAAAAAAATCTGGAACTTCATCGAAAAATCATCTTGGCGGATGAGGTCCATTTCTGAGGCTCGGTAAACTCAAGAATAATTGCTGAGAAGCCTCTCTTCCTCAAATTGTAACTAATGATCCGATGGTGTCATTGGATCTTACTTTTTCGAAAATAAGGCTGGAGCAACAGTTACGGAAAATGGATTACGCTATCGAGAGATGATTAATGTTCTTTATGGCCGATATTGAATGGTACAGAACTAGACATCGTTTATTATCAACAAGAGAAAAGCTTCTGGACCGTGTTATCTCCCGAGGAGGTGATCTTGTGATTCAGTATCTTGCGACTTCTTCCTTTGGGGCCACGTAAAAGATAAGGTCTACAGCAGCCACTTTGCGACTTGGTGATGGAAAATTTTATAAAAATGGATACGTTCCTGTAGGTGTAGTCGTGACGGCCATTGCTATGGTTTTCTATTATTATTCTTAATTTTGTCTTCTGCTCCTCAGTTGTTAACTAAGAATTATTATGTGTGAGTTTGGCAACATTGTCAATCGAGAAACACTTCGTGAATTCATAGCGGGCTTTCTTTGGCGATCAGATTTGGAGTCTCTTTGTAAGTTTTCCTTCCAAAAAAATGTTTTTTTGATTAAAGCTGGTTTATCGTAAAAATAATTTTAAAAATACCATAAGTTCTGCAGAAAAAATTGCAACGTAGTTATTTTGAACACTCTAAAGGTAACGGTATTTCGCAATATTGTGAAAAAATTTAATGTTTGTTCTTCCAGATTTTTCACATTTCATTTCTTAGCCCTACTATTATTTTCCACGCAGTTGTACGTCAAACTACAACACAAAAACAAAAAAAACAAATACTGAGAAGAAAAAATGCTATAATAAAAGCAGTCATAGTAACTGAAAAAGCATACAAAATTAAGAAGTAAGCATAAGGTGGATAAAACAATAAAAGAAAGGAAGAACTAAGGTAACTATGTAAGTAAATACTCATCAAACGTTAGACTGGTCATGCCACGTTTCCAGCGCGTTGCTTCAACTATCAGCTCGTGCCAGGGTTTTACGATGAGTTGGCGCTCATCATCGTGTTCTCTCTTCTCCCTCCCTCGTTCTCGCTCTGTCGCCTTAGTTGATATACCCGTACACAATACACGTATAAAGCAGCTTTCATTTGCCATTAGACGAGCGGCAGGAATTTTATTGTTTCTGAGGTGTTACATTACCGAAATTAAATGGCGCGGAATGCGCTCGATGCATGATTGAACGATTTGTATATACGTAAGAGCAGGCAGCAAGCAAGCCGGGGCGCAGTGGAGCGAAACCGAACAGCTGATATGAGAACACGAGGTACAAGGACGTGGCGAGATAAAAGCGCTTACCAAGAGTGTATGAAATTTGAAGAAGAAGAAGAAGACCAGTAGAGTATTGGTGAGTGTAGACGGAGTATAGAGTTACCGCACTGCCTGTAAGCTGTCTGTAAGCATAGTAAACCTTCATTGCACTGCAGTAATGTGTATAAATAGCTGCGAGCGGAAAGCCATTGCACCACCATCATACGTTACGGGTGTTGTACATACATACATACATACATATGTTGGTTGTTGGCTCGTGATTACTTTATATAGCTACTAGTTGATATGCAAGTTAGGTTTGCTATGAAATTTTGAACATTTGGTTGCACAGCAGCCAACAAGCTAAACACATCCCCGAGCACCCCGAGCACGCCACACACTCTGCACACCACACCACACCACTTCAGTCCACTTTGCGTAGAAGTCAAGTGAGTGTAAAGCATATACATAATAAAAAAAAAATCTTAAATCAAATCGAATAAATAAATAAGTTAAGAAGTGCTAGTAACAAGTGGATTGTTTGTTTGCATGTCTCCGCTGCTGGCTGGCGGCTGACGGCCGACGGCTAAGGGTGTGCGTGGAGGTAACGCAAGAGGTGGCACGCAAAGTAGTCTCACTGCCAAAGTGGTGGTATATGTGTATGTAGGTATGTATTTTGAAGTGTAACCGAAAATCAGTCTACAAGAAGCGAAATTTAATAAACAGTCTTAAACAGGAAGCGTTGCTACGCAGCTGTCAGAGCTGATATACCATTCATGATTTCATATAGAAAATACAAATAATAAGGGAGTTCAAGAATTTTGTTCGTGAGTTTTTGCACAACTCTAGCTTTTTTAAACTCCATGAAAAGTGTATACATCACAATACTAAAAAATAAAAATTGATAAAAAAAAATGTTTAAAAAACTTCATTTTTAATAAATGTTTTGATGAAAAAAAAAAATAAACAAAAAAAAGGTTAGTTCAGAATGACTGACGGATCAACCTACACCCCACTAAACCACTTATTTTAAGGACCTCAGTCATACCGAAAAAATCGTATTAGAATTTAAAAATAATAATTATAATTAAAAATAGAAATAATATTTTTTTTAATTTCTAATTTTTGGTTTTTGAATAAATTGAATTTTTAATGAAAGGAAAGATTTAAAATAATAATATTATATTTACTAATTTATGGTTTGAAAATTATCTAGGAACATCATAAATAAAATAAAAAAATATTTTGGAGGAAGCGCCCGGTCAAAAATCGCTTTAATGGTTAGAAAGTGACAACAAAATAAAAATATTTTTTTAATTGAAAAATAATAAAATTTTATTATTATGATTATTATTATTATTATTGTTATTATTATATTATTATTGTTATTTTTGTTATTATTGCTATTATAATTATTATTATTATTATTATTATTATTATTATTATTATTATTATTATTATTATTATTATTATTATTATTATTATTATTATTATTATTATTATTATTATTATTATTACTGTTATTATTATTATTACTATTATTATTATTATTATTATTATTATTATTATTATTATTATTATTATTATTATTATTATTATTATTATTATTATTATTATTATTATTATTATTATTATTATTATTATTATTATTATTATTATTATTATTATTATTATTATTATTATTATTATTATTATTATTATTATTATTATTATTATTATTATTATTATTATTATTATTATTATTATTATTATTATTATTATTATTATTATTATTGTTATTATTATATTATTATTATTGAATATTGTTATTATTGCTATTATTATTATTATTATTATTATTATTATTATTATTATTATTATTGTTGTTGTTGTTATATTATTATAATTATTATTATTATTATTATTGTTATTATTATATTATTATAATTATTATTATTATTATTATTGTTATTATTATATTATTATAATTATTATATTATTATAATTATTATAATTATTATCATTATTATAATTATTATCATTATTATCATTATTATTATTATTGTTATTATTGTCATTATTGTTATTATTATTATTATTTTTAATAAACTTTTTTTATTCAAATCGTTATTCTTTAAGGAAATGTATGAAAAGTTTAAATAACTTATAAAAAAATCAATAAAAAAACAATAATAAAAAATCAATTAGATTCGATTTGTTCAAAAATAATTATAAATAATTAGAAAAATACGACTAGTACTATTTTGAATTATAATTATATTATTATAAATAATATTTACTATTTTGAATTCTAATTATATTATTATAAATAATAATTACTATTTTGAATTATAATTATATTATAATTATTATTTATAATATAATTTTCTAATTATTTATAACTGTTTTTGAACAAATCGAATCTTAATATGAAAGAAAACGTTAAAAAAACAACAAAAATAAAAAAAAAATATATTTAATAAAATAATATTTTTTTTACTTTTTATATTAGTTCTTTTGTTTATCAATTTGCTCAAATTTCCATTTACAGCCAAATTTATGAAAATTTTCAATTTCATGAATGGTATAAGAGTGGAAAGTCATAGGCAGAGGTAGTACCATAAAACAACGCGTAGGAGCACGCCAGCGATGGGGAAACAAATTACTTAATCATGGCTTACGGAGCAACAGCAGATAACTCAATGTCACAGTTAAACTGCAAACAAACATACTTAAGTGTACGTCATGGATTGCCCTCAAGTAGCGGCTGAAGTACGTGTATGTATGAGGTAAGTAAGTAAGTAATGTCCAGTGGGCATGTCATGTCGGATGGAGAAAGAGCGACGTAAAAAGTTTTGCACTTTATGGCTATTTGGACTTGAGTTAAGTTGAGTGTTGAATGTCTTTTTTTTATTTAATTTTTTGTTTTTATTTTTATTATTTTTACTTTTTTGTTTTTCTTAGAAATTGACTTTCTTTTTTCTTATATACTTTCTCCGTGCATTCAAAGGCGAACGGGATGGAAAGGGATGAACAGTGAATATGACTCCATTAGTGCGCGACTACATACAATACATCCATATATACATACGTACATACAAATACACAAACTACATGGCGTTTGGATACTTTGTATACCAAGAAGTCTGTTTGATTTTCGGCACGTATTTGTGCCCAGAAAACGTTTGGGGGTAACCTGCAGTGTGCACACATACAGATATACATATGTATATATGTAACTAGCTATTATATCCTCAGCAACAACTTTGCTACAACGGGGTTGTTGCACGTCTGAATATTTGTATATTGGCATACGAGTAGACGTATGTATGTATGCATGTACCTATAATGTACATAATTGTTGATTTATTGCTGCCATATAATCTATTTCGCATTGCCATACACTTACCGCATATGCGTTGCACACAAGTGCTCACATGTACATGCATACGTATACATACATATGTACTCGCATATAAGCAACAAATATTGCTACCAATTAGCCCAAGAAGTGGCTAGGGCTATTGTGGCGTAAATTTAGCGCAATTGTTTCCTCTACCGTTCCGTAGCTTTCGTTGTTGTTGTTGTTCATATAGCAACAAATAGCCAAAAAAAAAAAAAAAATTAAAAATCAAGTGCGCTTAAGGCAGTAAGTGAACAGCGTTTGCTCGGTCGGTCGTTCGGCAGTCATAAATATTATTTATAATGAAGTTTGTTTACACTCGCTGCGAGAAGCGAAAATGTAGGTAGAAAGCACGCACAGGAAGAGTAGGCGAGTAAGGTCACGCGCTTTGTGAAGGGCTGATTGGGTGCTTTTAAGTGTAAAAGTGAAATTTAATCCCTATATAATTTTGTATACTCTTCTGTAGGTTTGTTTGTGGGTAATTGATAAATAAATAGCCGTAAAACATTAATAATTTTCGTATTTTTGGGTGTGATGTATATGTGTATATGTTTAAATATGTATGTATATAAATGTTTGCATTGGTATTGGCATGTCCAATGAATCGAATAATTTCCCGAAGAGACAAAAATAGTTGTAAGTTTGGAAATAGTTTGCTACTTAGCAGTTTCACATTGTCGTAAATCATAGTTATTGAATCGTTTGTCATATTTCTGTCATCAATAAATATTGAAAACAAAGGGAGTTGAAAATATGGATGTAATTTACTAATTTAATAAAGGCAAAGCTGTTGACAAATCAATCAAATATTTTGGGTTTCAAATAAAATTTTCTGAAAATTAAATAAATAAATAAAATAAATTTAAAAATGATAATATAAAATAATTAAATTTAAATGAATAATTATTATAAAATGGAATAAAAATAATACAAAAAATTAAATTACATTAAAAAGTAAAAATAAAATAAAATAAAATAAAATAAATTAAACAAAAGTATTTAAAAAGAAATTAATCAAAAAAAAAATTTAAAAAAAATTAGGTATATCAAAATAAAATAAAATAAAATAAAATAAAATTAAATACAATAAAATGTACCAATATAAATGAAAAAAAAATTGCATACCCTAAAATAAAATTAAATTAAATAAATTCATATATAATAAATAAAATTAAAAAGAAACCAAAATATTATAAAATAAATCAAAGTAAAATGGATTAAATAATAATATAAAAACAGTAAATTATAATAAAAGATAAAAATAAAATGAAATAAAAAAAATTATAATTAACTTCAATAAAATTAATTAAATAAAATATAATGATATGAAATTAAATGAAATAAAATAAAATAAAAAAGTTATATAAAATAAATAAAAAAAATAAAACAAATCAATTAAAAACAAAGAATTAATGAAAAAATTAAATAAACTAAAATTAAATAAAATAAAGTAATTTAGAATTTAATAAAAAAGGGGGAAAGATATAAAATTATCAAAAAAAAGTAAAATAAACTGAAATTAAACAAAATAACATAAATTAAAATGTAATAAAACAAAAGAAAAAAATTAAAAATGAAATTAAATAAAATAATAAAATAATTTAATTTAATTTAATTTAACATAAAATATGCAAAAAAATTAAATACAATTATTGTAATAAATAAATTTAGAAAAAAGGAAAGTAAAATAAAAAACGCATAATAAAATAAAATTATATGAAAAAACTTTGATACTAGATTATTCCGTTAAAAGAATTACTCAAACTTCGTTTTTTTATGTACATATGCACTTTTCAATTTCACCAAAATTTTGTCCATAAGCACAAAAAAATTATAACATTTCAGTAAAGAGTTCTTAAGATCTCATATACATAACTATGTATGCATAGCTTCTCATCTTTCGAATCGACGTACGTCGGCGCACCTCTCAGTTCTGTAAGATTATCAAAGCGCCAGTAAATCTCAAAGTTTTAACTTGACAAATTTGAATTTTGGCCTCCTCCTCCAAAGCTCCTTAAAGGCGGCTGTATTTTAATATCAATTTTATCATGTTACTGTTCCTGGATTTGGTCTCAGAAGTACGTAAATTATACTTACGCAAATACCGTAGTGTTTTACTTTTCTATATGAAGTAGGTAATAATGGAAATGTCAGTTGTGAAACATACCTGTAAATAAAAGAAAAATTAATTATTAATATTTTGTAGAAATTAGGGTTATTTATTGTAATCTTAAACTTTTTAGAGTATACTAAAATATAGAAAAAAAATTAATTCAAAACTCTTTGCTATTCAACTCAAATCTAACTTCTTATATTTTCCAATACTTATTAGCTTAGCTACTTATTATTCAGAATCAAAAGATACCAGCTTATTTTTGAATACTTCCGATAATAATTTTAACAGCAAAGTGACCGAGCACTTTGGAAATATGGCTTTTGGAATAAAATATACCAATGTTATGCAATAAAGATTTTATGAAGCAAGACCGTATTTTTTAATAAAACAAAATTAAATAAATTCAAAAAATGATATGAATAGAAAACATATATAAAAATAATAAAAATAAATTAAAAGAAATAAATTAAAAATATAAAAAATATTAATTTGTAAATAAAATAAAATAAAATAAAAAAATTAAATACATATGATATTATAAAAAGTAAAATAACATAAATTAAAATAAAATAAAATAATATAAAATTAAATTAAATAATATAAGCTAAAATAAAATAAATTAAAATAACACAGAACAAAATAAAATAGAATAAAAATAAATAAAATTATATAATATAAAATAACTTAAAATAAAATTAAATCATACAATATAAAATAAAATAAAATAAAAATAAATAAAATAAAAAACTATATTATGTTTAAATAATTAAGAAAAAATAAAATAAAATGATAAAAAATTAAATTAAATGATATAAACTAAAATAAAATAATATAAAATAGAACAAAATAAAATAGAGCAAAATAAAATATAATAAAACAAAATAATATAAAATAAAATAACTTAAAATAGAATTAAATTATATAATATAAACTAAAATAGAACAAAATAAATAATATAAAATAAAATGAAATAAAAAAATAAAATAATATTTAATAAGCTTAATTTGAAAAAAAAATTAAATAAATCAAAATAATATAAAACAAAATATAATATAACAAAATAAAGTAAAATAATATAGACTGAAACAAAATAAAATAAAATGAGAAAGAGATAAAAAATTAAATGAAATAAAAAATACAACTTTTTCAATAAAAAGAAAATTATTAAATAGATTAAAATTATAAAAGAAAATAAAATAAGATTAAAACTATAAAAGAAAATAAAATAAGATTTAAATTATAAAAGAAAATAAAAAAGATAAAAAATATAATTAAATAAAGTAAAATAAATCACAAATAAAACTCTGACGATGCGTATACAAACAGATATGTACATGATATACATATGTATGACGCAAATCTTATAGACAACTTTTAAATTAGTATTATTGTAAAATCCAGTCATGAATAAAAAATTATGGAAAATTGGTATAATGACCTTTCCGAGCCAAAAAATAAATATCATACAATGGACAATAAAAATATAACGATATTCATAGTTTCAGAAGAAATAAATTTTGAAAAACAAAAACAAATATATAATAATCTAATAATAAGAAATTAAAATATTAATTAAGCTAAAAAAGTAAGAAAATATATATCAATATAGGTATACGTATATGTATATATGTACATATATATAATCAGAAATCATTTTCCGTTGCATCAATTATGAATACACAATTCAAAAATAAAGAAAATAATTATTTTCGACAATTTCTTATGAATACAAGTACCATTCCGAAACAAAAGCAAACAATTAATATTAAATACAAAAATAATGCGAATAAAGTGGTTGCACCTAAAACCTAATTGGATGCCTTCAAAAGAAATGAGACCACACCACTAACTAAGACGCCACCACTTCATCATAACCAATTTTATATGCAAATGGATTTTTGAGAAATGGATGTATTAAAAAAAATTTGTACATACATATATATGTATACATATATGTATAAAATGTTGTCAATCGTGACTATATTTTAAATGCTCCATATAAATAACTACGCTGGGGCTCCGGGTATATATGTATGTATGTACATACATATTTATATATCCACGAGTTAGGTGTCAAGGCGACAATGGTTTTTTTTTTTTTTAAACAAAAGAACGCAAGAAATTGAGAAAAGTAACGCAAATTAACAATAAAAGAAACAAAAGGCGCGAGAAGCAGAAAATGTGAAAGAAAAATACGATATTAAAATATTGAAGCTATTATAAAAAGTAAGCGTGTCAAGAATTTTTCGCGGCCCATAATTACCGTTGACATGCCATGCTATGCGCCGAGCATCATCATGGTGTGTGCTGGCAATTGCGTGACCGCGTTGTTAAGAATAATAAATAAATTTGTAAATACATATGTATGTATGTATGTACAATATGTATGTATTGTATGAACAAAGGCAAATCCAAGCAAATTAGAAGCAGGGCGTGCGGTAAGAGATTGAGTAAATAAGTATGTACTTCAAAAACGCGTTGAAACGTCAAACAAAACGCTAAATAATAATCAACAAAACACGATTAAGCCTACAAGCGACATAAACAACAACAACAATAACAATAACAGAAACAGCAACACAAGTAATCTAACCTGTAATAATAACAAATAAGTGCATACTTGAAATATTTATTTACCGTAAATACAAAAAGCTCCCGAGGCGCACCTTTATATAAATACAATATACGTACTTCAAAAAGAAAACAAATATGAAAAAAAACGCAAAAGAAGAGTTTGCACACACATATGTACATATTTAGAAATTCAAATTATTAGGCGGAAATACAACTATGTAGTTAATGCGAAAGCTTAACAAAAGTTAAGTGAAAGCTTTTGAGAATCGGAGAGCTAGGCGTGTATATGTATGGTATGTACATAAATGTTTATATAAATATATAAATCTATGTTAATTAATAACGCATGTAACTCTGTAGTACATTTCCACTTAATTCATGAAAAACAAAATAATAGGTGAAAAAAAGCTTACGCCTCTCTGGGGTTTCATTGAAAATTAAACAAAGCACAAATTCTTAGAAATTCCTGATTTTCAATTTTTGTCTGTTTTTTTCCGTGTTGTGCCTATTAATTTTACTAACCATGTTGTTGTTGTTTTTGTTGTAGCGGTTCTTTAACCCCATTTTAGAAGCAGACGAGACTAGTCGTAACTCATCGATGTTATCTAGCGGACTCAAACCAGGAAACAGGTTGTTTCTTCACGTTTGAACCATAGGGATAGAGGGTTTAAGAGACATGCAAAAAAGTGGTTAGTGCCATGCTGGGTCTCCTTGCTTGCGGGACCTACGTTAGGTATGTTGGCGACAAGTCTGGATAAGTAAGATTTAAGCCGATATTGTATCAGACCTTATTGTGCCAGTATTACTCGGGTCTCTAGAGGCAGCTCAGGCACTACGTCTGCAATATATGGTGCTTAGATGCCCGAGACCTCAATCCGCTGGAAGTTAGTTCATGAAAGTGTTGACGAACTCTCGGTGGATCGTGTTGGTACGCAGTCCTGTTTAGCGGTTCTTTTCTATAGTGCTAAATGGAATCTCTATAGTCTAATACTACCTTCCTGTGGTAGCTCAGTCTCAAATCTGCGAAATCGGCGAAGCGTAATTAACGAGTGCCCAGCCAATTACCTTGTATGCTGCGAGCAATGTAACTTTGTCTTTTCCCCAGGTGTTGCCGAAAAACCTTTTGAGGATTCTACACTTTTGTAGCAATTACAGTCGTATGCTGAGTGAAGGAGTGCGGGTTGACAAATGTAACACCTAGTAAATAACTTTGGGTTGTTACTTGTCGGAATTTGTATGCCAATGACTTTCAAAAACCGAGTTCCACTCGTTATTCCTTCGTTCAGCTGGTGAAAAGGGGCCATGGGCTGTCGCCCTTTTGGCGACCTAACCTCATTTAGCAGGTAACATTAGCCCAAGGTCATCAACGGAGCAACACCCCATAGCTGGACTGCTCCAAATTCTTCTCATCAGGGCTGACGTCCGAATTATTTCTGCTGTATTTGCCATAGAAGACTCCACCATTCCTCCATTTCGGTTAGATGTAACCAGTGTAATGCCTGGAGTCATCTTAAGGTCTGCTCAGGCCTTAAGACACATAGGGAGTGTTCACCGCGTTGCGTGGTCCCATGCTGCCAGCAGTCAAACGCACAACCAGCCTCTATGGGGCAGTGCCTTCACCACACTTACCCTCTCTGTGTAATCACTGCCAGACCTCTACGGTCTCTCGGAGCTCTCCGCAGCATTTTACCATATAATACTAGATTACAAAAAGTATTAATATTTTTTAAAAATTTTGAGTTATGACGTTTTTTGATTTACTAAAGCAATTATGTGTAGATTGAATCGCTGTCCTACATAAATATACCTGTAAACTAACATAATTTTATTTATCATATTTTGAGCGATTTGATAAATCTCCAAAATTATTACATAATTATTAATGATTGAAAAATTTTAAATTGTTTAAACAAAACTCAAATAGATTACGATAATAAAATAATTTATTGTTTCTCATTTTTCATTTATCATTTTCTCTTTACTATTTTCACCTAACGCCTACAATAGTTGGCAGCATTTTTCAATTACACGTACATACATACATACTCGTGCACGTAATACGAGTAACACTGTTATTAAATATTTATAACGAGTTATTTACACAACAAGTAGTTAGCTGAATTGTAGATACTTAACGAATATTGGATTATAGGCCAACTTTGTTTCATATTTACTTGGAGGCGCCAAGTATTGAATATTCAATCGATTACTAGAATATACACGTATTTACAAACACGTGTACATACATATGTATTTAGTATGTAAAAATGCATAATAAATTTCTGGGCGTTCAATGACGTTTTCAATTAGAGTATATTATTGCACTCACTTGTTACCCTTATTATATACTATGTATATATTATATATGTACGTACATACATATGCACCTGCACTTAGAATGCGCACAAACAGACGATTGTGTGCACGTATGTATGTATGCATGTGATTAACGTAAATATTTAATTAATACTTTGTCAGTCGCTTTGCATAGTAAAATGTGAATAGGCGATAACACGTTAAGCACGAGTTTTAATGGAAATAATTTGTTAACATTTTACTTGTTATGTAATAAGTGGCACTCGAAAGTCAATATGAAATTATATAATTGCGACACTTAAGAACAAAAATTAAAAAAAAAGTAAATAAGAAGTAAAAATGAAATGAAAATAAATTAATAAAAAAAATAAAAATAAAAATAAAAAGGTTTTTGTCAATTGTTGTAGGTAAAAAAAAGAGTGCTAAAAACTAACAATGCGTGAAAAAATAATGATGAAATACATTTTATTTATTTTGCAGCGTCTCTTGTGGATTTTTTTTCTTTCTTATTATTAGCTTAGGTTCTTATGATAAACAGAAAACAAATACAAACACTGAAAAAGGTAGAGATTTAACTAAGAGTGATAGAGAATGATATGAGAATAGATTGCGCTAATGTGTTTTTTGTTTTTGTAAATATAAATACATATTACATATTTACAAAATATAAAAATCAAATCAAGAAGTCTTTATACCTTTCATGAACTGATTAAATTTATTTGATTAAATATAATTTCTCATATCTGAATAAATGGGTTGTATCCCCATGTAGTCCCCATATTATATACTATATCGATTTCGTTGATTTTCGGTGATAAAACTTATTTGCATAGAGGTGCAAAGAATTCCAAATTTCAAGTTCTTAGTTGCTTTTTTGACCGATTTTTGACCCAAAACAACTCATCTATACAAACCGGTTGTATGGAGGCTATATGTTATAGTCTTCCGATTTTGATGATTTTCAGTGATAATAGTTACTTGTATATATGGTTGTAGAATACCAAATCTCACGCTTGTAGAGGCTTTTTTGACGAATTTTTGAACTAAAAACTCATATCTGTATAAATCGGTTGTATGGGGGCTATATGTTATAGTACTCCGATTTCGATGATTTTCAGTGATAATATTTACTTAGATATACGCATGTAGTATACCAAATTTAATGCTTTTAGATGCATCTTGAACGGATTTATGAGACGGAATTTCACATCTGAACAAATCGGTTGCTGTGTTGGGGTTACAGTGGTCCAAAATGGCTGATTCCGACAAATGATCAGTCTTATATAATAGATATATATAAAAATAAGTGCACGCTTTTGATGTTAGCTTATAACTTGAGAAGGGTTTCACCGAATTCAACCAAAATTATATGGCGTATTTGGGTTATAATTTGGGTTAATTTTAGCAGCGTTGCCAACCGTTGAAACACTTCAATTTGAAAAATCGATAGAATGCATTAAACCTTATAGGAGTAAATTACTATATGGGTATCGATTATTGAGAACTTTACAAACGGGATTTCTCAATTTATAAATTATTTTTCAATATTTCTTTTGGTATAGCGCAACACACACCAGAGTACATCTAATTAAATTATAAATAATAAAAATAAGTAATAGCGTCAAATTGCTGATTTATATGTTATTATGTATGTACATGCATACCTATACAACAAACATATTTCTGTATCATTATATTTTTTTATTTCTCACCACTCAAAACGTGAAAAAATAAACAATTTATTAGCGTCTGCTGACGTTAAAAGCTGAGTAAATAGCATTTGCTTTGGCATGACTAAGCTCCGCATGAGTGGATAGATATTTCAATTGAATAAAAAATTAAATGACAACAAAACTAAAGAACAGCAAAACAATTAATTGTAACAAAAAATAATTATTGTAGCAAATACTAATTAGATGAAGGTCTCTAAAGAATTAGACACGATTTTTTGTTTGAATTTCTGCACTTGTAGATATTAAAATAAAAACTTTTTGTAAGAAATTGGAACAGAAACCCACGCGTGAGCTTTTGAGAGTTCAAAAGCTTAACTTATTAAAAGTTTACAGAAATTCAGGAATTTCTGCGTTTCCGTTTTAAAAAATCTACAGGCAGTAGAAAATTAAAAAGTGGTGAAACTACAACGAAATTTCACGGCAATTCATTAATAAAAATTTTTATAATTAATTTTTAATTTCTTTTTCCAAACTGATAATTTTCTTTTCACTTAATTTAAGCGATTACATGGTTTTTTCGTGCAAAAAAACAAATTCTATTTGCAACAATTTTTCTTTTATATAAAAATAAAATATTTTATACCAATATATTATATTTGCTATCAAAGTTTCAAAAAAAAAAAAATAAATAAATAAAAGATAAAAAACAAAACTCCACCATTGTGACGTCTTTCCCAGTGAGCGCTCAGAAAAAAGGTACATCACAGTTGAACTCATGACAGCATAATCCGTAGTGGAAAAAAATATAAAATTGTGTTTTAGTTAATATCATAAATTAGAGTTTGGACGTGGGAATATAAAAAAAGTGAAAATTGGATATTTGGCCGATTTAAAACAAATTAAAACAAATGCAAGTTTTAGTAAAATTTTTTCATTAATTTTTTTGTTTGAATAGTCATGATTGAAAAAATTTTTTGGGCAATCCTTGAGATTGATATTTCCATCCAAGAGCTGTATAAAATTTCATCAAAATCGGAACTTTTGACAATTGATTTTGAAAACACAGTTTCGACCCGCCTGCAGGGAGAAGGTAGCTTTGTATGCAAAAATTCTACTTAAATACTAGTGTTTTTAAGATGAAATCATACCACTTGGTTCACGGTTTGAATCTAGCTGCAGCCAAACTCAATTTTATTTTACTATTGTTATTTTTTGTGAAGTATAAATTCAACATGCCTCAATGAACTGGTATATAACTAGTATGAAGCTGATGCATAGTCGAACAGTTGTCAGCTCATAGAACATTGTCTTGTTAAAAATAACAGTTTCTTAAATGGGGAATAAATGAAACATGAATTATTTAGAGCAAAACTGTATTCCAGTTGGATTCTATTTAAAAACTAGTATTTTTTTCTTTAGGTCATCTCCGCAAATTTTATTCGAAACGACTTGAAAATTGGGAATACAATTCTCGAGATGTTGTAGAAATTAATTATACCATAAAAAAGCTGTGAAACCCATGTAACACCCTGAGTGGCAATATACAAACTTTAAATTAAGCTTCATCTGTTACTTGGGCTAATTATGTTCGCTTTTAAAGCTTTGAGAGTTCGTTTAACTTTTTGAAATGCAAGGATCTCCTCATTAAGCCTCGGCAAAAATATTGTAGTACAAAAAAATGCTCCCATCAAATTCAATTAGTTTTACTATGTACATATGTACATCAAATGTATGTATGTCATTGTTTCTAACAGATAATTAATTTTTAAATATTTTTTTTTTAACAAAATAGTGATTATATTAACCCTTACAGGCTTTCCGCGCAATTTTGGTTTATAAAGTTTTTTAATTTACCTGCAAAATAATAATTAATTTTTTTTTTTTATAATTTAGTAGCACAACAAGGAAAACAAAACAAAACAAACAACAACAAATTTGTTAAACAGTCAGCAGTAATTGTACATACTAAATACGCCAGAGTTATGAATAAACTTTTTAAAAATCATCCGACAAAAAAAACTTCATAGGGCAATTATGCAAGGCAAATTACAAAATAAAACAAAGATTAATTAAAAACGAAAGCAAATAATTATTTTCCATTAACAATACAAAAAATCAAAAATAATAATAAAATAAATAAAATTAAAAATGTGCATACATACGTACATATATGCGTGCTGTGTTATGTAAACAAATTGCCGTCGCTTGAAACTCCAACAAGAATTACAACAAAGCGACGGCAAAAAAAAAATACAAAAAAAAAACGCCGAGTACTGTCATTTGCTATAATTTATCATTTATCGGGGATGTTGGTGTCTACAATTATTTATGTGGCATGTTGTTGTTATTGTTATTGTTATTGCTGCTGCGGTTATCTTTGAGCTAAACTATTAAATACATAATTGTTAAATCACAGCGGTAAATGCCTTTATGTTTTCACCGACTTTGACTTTATTTGTTTTGCGGTTTGAAAATTTTCCTTTCGACAATTTATTATTACTTCATGAATATGAATAATTACGAAATATTCAGCTTTAGGGGGTATCTACTGGTGAGGCAAGTGAGTGAGGCAATGCAGGGATACGCGGCAGATATGAGATTTATAAATATGTATATATGTACATACTATGAACTGATATGTATGAAGACGAAGCAGGCGGTGTTATTTCAAAGAAGGAAGTTGCAAAGTAACGGTCAGTTGTGTGAGTAAGGAGCGTGTTGAAAAACTCACACACACACACATTTACAAATTTACAACGTCGAGTGCAAAGGATTATAGATTAAGGCAACGCACGTGTTTTTCGAGTTAATGGTTGACGAGTGTTTGGTTAGGGTGAATTATTGTGCATAAGAAAAAACTTTAAATAAATTGTAAGCATATAAGTTTGTTTATTTATTTAATCCATTAAGTAATAAAAAAGTATTAAAATATAAACGAATACAAAGATCGAAGAGTGAAAGCTTTAAAAAAGATGTTGTCGAAAATCCGGATTAAGGAATGCTTAGTTTGGGAAGAAACACAAAAGCGAGTGAGCGAGATAGATGAGCGGTCAGTACTATAATACGAAAGGCCAGGTTTTAAAAATTATAGAAAATTCATATTTCTAATTACGGTCGCCCTTCGGCAGTGAATATTAAGCCCTCCATATCACAAACTATTGTAAAAGGAGGTGTTCAGCTGAAAAACGCGCCAGGGGTTACAAAACGCCAATTTCATATTTATTTGGGTTCTCATCACGATGGCTTATGCTTTCCCGTGAAAGCGTGGCACGTCTTCTATATACATACATATGTATGTATAAATATTTTGTGCGTGGGATTAAACTTCTCCTAACCTAAAACTTATTCGAGTTTAATAAAATTGTTTGTGTTTGAGAATAATGAAATTTGTAATTCAGCAGAGTTGCCAACTGTTTTGAAATTGTTTATATATGTATATAAAAATCTTCCACAAATGTAATTGAACCTATGAATTGAGTAGTCGATTTTATTGATTTTTATGACCACTTGCACACGGTCTCAAGTATGATTTAGATTTAAAATTTGGCAGAGCTACCACCTAACTTTAAATTTAGATTTCGATGTCAATATAAAATTAATGAAATATTATAAATTAAACTAAAGATATTAAAGAAAGGCTTAATTTGAAGATATTTTTAGCAGTGTTGCCACCTGTTTGCCAATCCCAATTTGAAAGAATTGATTTCACGAGTAAATTACTATGTATACGAGGAGTATATAAGTATCGAAAGAGATTTACAAAGCTAAATAATGGAAATATTTGAAGTGAGTTGCCACCAGTTTGAAAATTTTAATTAAGCAAAAAACAAATATTACACTGATGGCACTAAATTAAAAGGAATTTGAAGGTTTGAAGTAGAAAATTATTTTCAAATTTTTTTTTAACTTTTTATAAAAGTAAATATAATCATAACAATTGTATTGTAATAAATAATAAAAAATAATAAATGACACAATATGGACAGCAAGTTGAATATATTTAAGAAATGCCTAATGCAAAAAAATGTTTGAAAAGTGTTTTCCACCCGCTTGAATGCGTTAATTTAAAAGATTTAAAAAATAAATTAAATATTTGAAATATAAAAAAATATAAAGGATTGTTAACAAAGTCAAATTTCTTGTCAAAGTAGAAAAAATTCAAAATGTTTATGAAAAGAATTGTCACCTGCAATATGTTTGAAAAATTCAAAAATAGCATAAGCCTGGGGTAATTGCACAGTGGACAAAAAAACTTTAGAAAATTTTATTAGAATTTAAATAATAATAAAAATCTCGTATTCATATATTTTCGGATAGTCAGGCCGCATCTGTAACCGTCGAAATTCGAAAACCGTAGCGTCCTGTCGCTGATCACTTAATGTGGCGGATGAGCTTGCAAGGAAAGGTACATCTCTTCCAATTCTGCCACAGTCATGGAAGAGTTTCACTAGAGGAAAATGATTCATCAAAGATGCTAAATCAAAATGGAGTGTAATGTGAACAGAACAATGTGACTGGAGTGGAACAGAAGAAGGTCACGTGACCTTATCGAGTTAAAAAAAAGAAGGAGATATCTACAGTTAAAGGTCTTCTTACACGACATACTCTATTGGGCAGGCGCGGAAGCTGAAACCTTAAGAAACTTCCTTTGTTATTGCGCCGCACTTTAGATGAGTAGGTAGAGCACTTTCCGGGTGCAGCAACCTTTGGAGACTTAAGCGAAGGGGCTACGGTAACTGCTTAGTTTTCCAAACTCCACAGTTGTATTAGCGGGTGGGGTCCACAGTGATATTACAGTGGACCAGTTTATGGCCTAAGACAGCTGATACCCGGCAACCACTTCAACCAAGCAACCAAGAAAAACATATTTTACGTTGATTATTGTTTAAATTTAAATAAAAATTTATTTTTTTTCCGCCAGCTATGTACAGTAGTGCCAGATTTATACTGTACAATATTAAAAAAAAACAAAAGTAAAAAAGAAAACATATTTAAGAAAAGCATACATTTTTTTTATTTCAAATTTAAAATGAAAAACGAAAATAGTTATTTTATCACCCTCTTTTTTGATGTGACGCTTTAACAATATTGACAATAATCTACTTTTATTTACACATTTCCTCATTTTGATCACCGGAAATTGAAAAAATAACATGTCCTTGTTGTTTACTTTTTTTTTCAATTTACCATTGCTTTTTATTGTCATTTTCACTCATCTCAGCGACGATTTGGAAAATTCAAACATTTTTTGTTTATGTAATTCCAACAGGTCTAATATTCATGCATACACGTATAGTACATATGTATGTGTGTATGTGCGTATGTAACACGGAAGACACGCACCAGTCAGTCAGTCAGCCTGCTACAGGCAATCTCCACTCGTCCGTGCAACTGGTTAGATCTGCCGTCGGCAAATGGTGGTTACTTGTTGTTTATCTGTCGTTGCAAGTGTATTTATTGTAATTTGGGTGGTTGGTTGGTTGGCTTGGTTGGTTGGCTTGGCTGATTGCCGACGGCTATGGTAGCAGACACCTTACTGCAATGTGCAGATTAGCCGGTTGGTAGTAGACGTGTTTTTCCAACACATCAACTGTTTTTTTTTTGCTGGCGTGTGTGTGTGAATGTGTGTGGGATTTATATATATGTGTGTTAGTATATCTTTATATATTTATGTATGTATGTGTGTGTGTGTCAAGCATGCCATTCAAATCGACCTAATTTCATTTTATGCCTGCAATTAACACATTTCGGGCATTAACCTCTCCCCATTCCCCCTTCCCCCCCTTGCCAGTTAATGCAAGCAAGCAAACAACTTCATGAACTAACCTTACGTATGTATGCATATATGTATGTATGTATGAATGCGCGCTAGTAAACATGCTTATCTGTTAACTGTATGTATTTTTTTTTTCTTATTAAATTTCTACTTTGTATTTGATATTTGTCGCCAAGTATTTATTTTTTACTTCTTTGAATTTGAAAATTTCCATTTCATACATATTTATTTATGTATGAATGAATGCGCGCAGCAGTTGATAAAAGCAGAAAATGTTGCTTTTAAAATATTTGAGGTAATATTTTTGAAAAACAACAAAAAAAATTATTGTTATACGAGGGGATAACTTGAATAACACGTCCTATCAGCGTGACGTGGAAGACGGTTACCGAAAAGTTAACGAAATATATCGGAGTTAAACTAGCAAACTAATATTGTGTTTATTTATTGACCTCAAGCCGGCAAAAACAAGTTTCAAGTTTCCAGGGGTGTTAGTTGATATTTGCCGGTTTTTTCGATAAAGAATCTCAAAATTTTTTTATTCAAATTATTGACCATTGGTTTCTACACATTTCGCCCATCCCATTCGACGAGCCATTTTTCGACTTCATCAAAATTAGCGAAGCACTGCTCTGCAAGGGAGTGTCCCATCGATGCGAAAAGGTGATAGTCGGACAGGGCGAGGTCTGGAGAGTACGGCGCTTGCGATAATATTTCCCAATTAAGTGTTTTTAATGTGTCGTTCACCAGTTTAGCGGTATGAGACGGCACGTTGTCATGTTGCAAGATAACTTTGCCATGTCTTCGGGCCCATTCCGACCGTTTTTCGATCAACGCATGATTCAAATTGATCATTTGTTGTCGGTAGCGATCCGTGTTCACCGTTTTACCAGGTTTTAACAACACCACCCCACACTGGTCCCACCAAACACAGAGCATTGTCTTACGGCCAAAGCGATTTGGCTTTGCAGTCGATGGGCCAGCTTCACCAGGGAAAAGCCTTGATTTTTTTCGCTTCGGGTTCTCATAATAAATCCATTTTTCGTCCCCCGTGACAATTCGATGCAGAAAAGATTTCCTTTCGAATCGTCGAAGCAGCATTTCACAAACGGTTTTTCGATTTTCCATTTGTCTATCGTTCGGCTGGTGTGGCACCCATTTTCCATACTTCTGGATCTTTTCCATGGCTTTTAAACGTTGGCAAATTACTCCTCGAGTCAGATGTAGTGTTTCTGCCAATTTTTGTTGCGATTGGGTTGGATCAACATGCAATTCCTCATCTTCGAACTTTTTCGGTGCACCAGGATATTCATTGTCTGTCAAATCGAAATCTCCACTTTTAAATTGACGAAACCATGTCTCACATGTTCTAATCACTGGAGCATGTTCACCATAAGTTTCTACCAGCAACCGGTGAGCTTCAGCTGCTTTTTTCTTTTGATGAAATATGAAAAGCAACGAATGCCGTAAATGCGATTTACTTGGAACGAAACTCGACATATTCAGTGAGGTAAACAAATATGACGCTATTATTTTGGCGGAATGTGACATGCGTATTTTTGTAGGTTAATGTTAATAGAAAAAAATTACATACATGCCAAATCATAGAAATTTATACATATTGCTAGAGACATCTACTAGTAAAACCGGCACACTTCAACAAACACACCTGGTATATACAATAAATATACAATTGTAAGTTCAAAGTGCAAAATGCAGCATAATGTGTTGCAAAAAAATCCTAGCTTTTGGGTACATCCAGAAATATACACTTGCGGGGTCCTTTTTGGCTACACTTTCACTTACAGTAACGATATTTTGAGGTGGGACGTGCAAAATGATGATACACAGGTCTTATAATATCTGTAATCTGTAATCTGTTCGAATTTCTTTAAAATTTTATCAACTGATGTCAGAAAACCGCGAAAAGAATAGCCTTATATTTCAGTGTAAGAAATATATTTGGTTTATTATTTTTTGTCTTGCTGGAGCATAAGAAATTATACAAACGACTAGCTGGCAAATTTGGAAGAATGGTATATAAGTATGGCAAGACAATTAAAAAAAATCGCGATAAAATTATTTGCTCATCAAACGGTTGAAACACTAGAGCAAATTACTATTTAAACACCACTCCACACACTTAATAAGAAGATCGATTATAAAACCGATAACTTCACAGCTGTTCGTTCCACTATAACAGATACAATCAATAGAAATAATATGGAATCCTATGGCTTGTTGATGGCCGAAGCTAATCAGTTTTGAGATCATGCGGCTCTTTTTATATTTTTATAGTCTTTTTATCTTTTTTTTACTTTTTTAATATTTTTTTTTAATTTTTAATTTTTTTTTATAATTTAAAATTTTTTTTTTAATTTTTAATTTTTTTTTTGTTTAAAATTTTTGTTTTTTATCTAAGAAAAAAAATTTTTTTTTTGTTATATTTCAGCACTATATAATTTTGAGCAACAGCAGCAAAGTCGGTGGAAAAAATTAGCAACCACAGCGCAACTAATAGCGGTAATTATCACGCACCGGCTACAAATTATAAGTATATTGACGCGTATGTATGTATGTACATGTATGCATGCATGTGTATGTGCTTATTTATAAATGACTATCTAATAGATATGGCAGAGATGATATGAGTTAATGTCAGGTTCGGTGTCAGCTAAAGGTGTTGGTTGAACGAAGAAATGAAAGTATGAATGAATTATGAATTTGAATTGATGATGATGGGCTGGTTGGCTCGTTTGGCTCGTTGGCTGGCTGGTGGATATATATATATGAATGACTCATGATGAAAAGCATGAAAATATGCCTGCTGGGCTTTTGACACACAATAAAAAACGAAAACAAGAAAAGAAGCCGCAATGCCAAAGGGTTTCAAAGTATCGACTGAATACATATGTACAAATGTATGAATTTACGCCCATACCGGCACAACAAAACAAAAGCAGCCGCACCAGCCTCACCAGCCAGCCAGTGGTAGCTCAGCAGGTAAGATGTGGTTTTTTGCGACCCAAAAAAGGTGCTGAAGTAGCGCTGAAAGGGAAAAGTAAACATATTTATGTACTTATACACACTCATGTACAGACATACATACATACATACTTACACACATATATACATGTGTAAACATAATAAGGCATAAGCATAACCAATTTATGTACACAAGAGATGAGTTAAAATAACAACAACAACAACAACAACAACAACAACAACAACAACATGTGTATTGACGGTGAATCGCATAGACATGCAGACATTGCAACAACAAAAACAATACAATTTCTGTTGAAGATTTCAATATAAATGCGAACCTATAATTAACAATAAAATAACAAGAAACTAAACACGTTAAAAGCAAACAACAATTTAGTCGGTAAAAGTGTGAAATGAAATAAAAATACCAAGAAATATGGTGCACATGTAAACATACAGATGTATGTATATGTATACGTATGGATGTACCTAAACAATATGGATTTGGGTTTGTTTCGAAATTGAGGTTAAATTGAATATTAATCAAGTTTAATAATGACTCAACTGTTGAATCGATATACTCTCAAGCGAAAGTGCATATTTTGCGAATGACATAATTGAGAGAAAACACAATTATTAATTAAAAATCAAAAGAGTTTCAGAGAAGCATTAGAAATTGAGGTGCTGAAATACTTTTTTTTAATTTAAAATTTTTTTTAATTAATTATTTTTTTTTAATTTTAAATTTGTTTTAATTTCAAATTTTTTTTGATTAAATTTTTTTTAATTTTAAATTTTTTTTTCAATTTTATATATTTTTTTTAGTTTTAAATATCTTTTTTAATTTTAAATATTTTTTTAATTTTAATTTTATTTTATTTTAAAATTTTTTTTAAATTTAAAATTTTTTTTAAATTTAAAATTTTTTTTAAATTTAAAATTTTTTTTGAATTTAAAATTTTTGTTTTAATTTAAATTTTTTTTAATTCAAATTTTTTTTTAATTTTTTTTAATTTTAAATTTTTTTAATTTTAAATTTTCTTTTGATTTTAAAATTTTTTTTAATTTTAAAATTTTTTTTTAATTTTAAATTTTTTTTAATTTAAATTTTTTTTTTAATTTTAAATTTTTTTAAATTTTAAAATTTATTTTTATTTTAATTTTTTTTACTTAAAATTTTTATGGTTTAATTTTAAAATATTATATATACATATGTATGTCTATAAACGTTGAAGCGATTATCGCCCAAGTTTTTCCTTAACTTGCACATAGTCGGCGCCTTGATACTTCCTCCAACGCTTGGAAGGACCTATAATTTTTTTCAAGCCTGTGGAGCTTTTCGTTTCATGTCTATAATACATTCGGAACCCCCGAATGTTATAATTTTCGGATAATATTGCGGGAGTAACAGTCATTGGCCGGATAAAAATCAGGGTCGTTCCGGTATAAAGACCCGACTGTAAATCGTCATTCGGTGAAGTGATATTTCGATTTGAAAATTAGTGAAATTTCCGAAGAAATACTACTTTTACTATAAAAAAGGTAAAAGTGCAGCAAAAGCGTGCCGAAAAATGTGTATGGTCTACGGAGGTAATGCTGTAAATGAGCGTCGCACGATTACGTACCGGATTTTTTTTTTTTTTTTTTTTTTTTTTTTGTGAAAGATGCACTACACCACGCCTTTGATTTACATGAAATTTGGTATAGAGAGAGCTTTTGGCCTAAATTACTATTGAGAATACTCTTTATCCAAGAAAAGAGACCAAGAGACCGATCTATTAAAAAATATAAGATTTGTAGCTTAAGTTGCTTGATATTTGGAACTCAGATAGCTCTTTATCGAAATTAATATATAAATAGTTTCTCTTTCCGAGAAGTGAATTAAAAACGAGCCAAGTATGTGGCTCGCGTTGCTCGATATTTGGAATATATTTGCCATAGGTACATTTGTAAGTATCCTTTACACTATGGTAATATGTGGAAAACTTATCTTACCAGAAAGTGCGCAGAGGATCGATCCATATGAAAAAAAAATCGTCGCGTTTAAAAACTAATCCTGAATAAAAGGGAACTTTTAAATACAGGTACTGGTTACCAAAATTTCCATTTTTTTTTTTTGGAAAAAATATATGCCAAAAATTCAATGCAAAAGGATCACCGCTAATGACGTCACAATAGCGGAGTTATAAATATTTTTCTTGAGAAATTTTTAGAAATTCTTTTTCACCTTTAAGACAGTGAAAAGTTCGAGTAAAATAATAATAATAGATATTTTTTCACCGTATAAACCGTTATAACCTCTTAAATCGACGCTTGCGTCACCTAGTGTGCATATTTCATGTCAGACAGTGAGGAAATGTAAGGAGATAAAGTTATTTTCGTTGAGTTATATTCACAAAAAACGAAAAAAAAACAAAACAAAAAACTTATTTTGTTTCATAAAAGCACATTAGTATGTACTTGACCTAGAACAACAACAAACAATGTATTACAATACCAAAAAAACACAGACAACAGAAAATGCAACTATAAATAATGCGAAACAATACGACTAACTACCACGGTGATTTGTCAAAGAACCCTCCGAAAAATAAATTACACTTGCAAAACCAACTCCACCAACTAACTCTCCTTTCCT
Organism: Ceratitis rosa; assembly: GCA_037013455.1. Classification (NCBI taxonomy): domain Eukaryota; kingdom Metazoa; phylum Arthropoda; class Insecta; order Diptera; family Tephritidae; genus Ceratitis; species Ceratitis rosa. Next base: position 18,295,586 of record JAWMAG010000037.1, read on the forward strand.
TATCCCCCGTCGGCCAAATTTCCATCCTTAAATGCTGTTGCAAGCAGGAAATCACAGCCTTTCTAATGGCATACATTTGTAGTTGTTGAATTTAATCAAGAACGCGCATTCTACTCCCAATGGAGTCATAAAACACCCATTACAAGTGTACCTATACACATGCATGCATATACATACATATGAACATATGTACAATGGATATGTGTAGCAGCAAGCAAAAAGTAGTGGCAGGAGTGCAAAGTGAACAAAAAAATCAAAAAAAAAAAAGTATAAAACAGAAAGATGAAACACTGTTTAATGCCAAGTGACAATGAGGATACAAGCCTAAATGCAGAGATTATATGCGGATAAGAGCAAAAGAGGATGAGCTTTAAGAGAGTGTGAGTAATGACAAAGGAAATGGGCACAAATGAGTTCGAGATTGGGCACGAATAACATGATTGCGATGCGTAGTCACGGTCACTGTTTTCGAAAAGGTGAGTGAAAAGTTTAAATTTACATTTTGATTTAAAAGCAATGCGTACATATATACATATGTATGTACGTGTATGTAACTGAGTGGTGAGATATGACAAATAATTTTCAATTTTAATTTACTTTACTCTCTATGACAAAAAAAAAAAACAAAACAGAATTTGGAAAGAGATAACAAAGGCAGATGATTAAGAAACATAAGAAAAATGAATAACAACAAAAACAACAAAAGCATAGATAAATAAACAGATAAGCAGATAAACAAATTTGCTACAAAAGGAAAATTCAGCAAAAACAAAAACAAAAACAAAAACAAAAAACAGGCAAAAGCCGATATAAAAGATAAGGCAGGTTGACAATGGATGGATGCTTTGCCTTAAAGGGATGTGAGTGAGTGATGGTGGATAAGAGTGAGCGAGAATAACTCCGCTATGAGCTCGATTTTAGTGTGTGGTTGGGTGAACGGATTACAATTAAAAGCTTGCTGGAGTTGTCACTAATTTTTACTCATGCAAGGTTATTTACATATTTATATGTAAATATGTATATACACATCTGTTTACAATTAAATGCATACACGTATGTATGTAGTCCTTGAAATGGATAGGCAAATTTCAATATTAAAAGTTTTCATTATTTTGAGAGATTTTGAAAGATTACAAAATAAAATCGAAAATATTTAAATTTTTTCAAGTCTTGAAGTCTTCATTTACATATCTTATATTCTCGCAATCGCCGAATTTTGACTGAGCTCAATCTTCCAGTTTGTGTTAACCGTCTTGATACCTATTTCTCCCACTAAATGCGGGTGCCTGTAGTTTATTCTAAGCCGCCTCCGTACGACCGTTGGATTTTTATGAGCAGCTTTTATTTCATGTCTGAAATACACTCGAAGGGTTTGATCTTCCCCGCTGAAGGGCGACCGCAATTAGAAAAATAATTTTTCTATAATTCAGTATGTTGGCCGGACGAGGGCTCGAACCCTGGCCTTTGGCACTCGGCTAATCAGGCCGCTAATTTGATTTAAATTTTGCTTAATAGGGTTTTTTTTACCGTTCTTCCTTTCTTATGCCTAAAAGACACTTCCAAAGGCCTCCACCGTGTGTCACTGTGCGCTTTTGGTTTGCTTATCAGTTTCAGCTTGTCATAATCTTCGATTTGAAATATATATTATAAATAATCTGAAAAAAGGACTATCAGCCACTTATTGATGAGCTAGTTGATAGGTATTTTTGCTAATTTAAGCAGTGCTTTGAGCTTATTTTGTAAAATAAATGTTTTTTTTCGCACTTCTCTAGATTGCTAAAAGGTCATCGACAACTCGCCATTGGCTAATAATATCTAATCATAATACACTTTGTTTTGATCTGTCCGATATAAAAAAAATCTTTCTGAACTGCGCGAATAATTGTCTTATCGTCTGGAGTAAGGTGGTTTGGCCATGAAGTCAAAAGAGGCGGAGGAGGACCAAAATATTTTTATGAATGATATTGATAACCGATGATGCACATTTATTAAATTCATCAGTTTTTTTATTTTTGTTTTTAGTTTTTTTTTTTTTTTTGTTTTGTTTTTTTTTTGTTTTGTTTTTTTTTTGTTTTGTTTTTTTTTTGTTTTTTTTTTTTTGTTTTGTTTTTTGTTTTGTTTTTTTTTTTTTGTTTTTTTTTTGTTTTTTTTTTTTTGTTTTGTTTTGTTTTTTGTTTGTTTTGTTTTTTGTTTGTTTTGTTTTTTGTTTGTTTTGTTTTTTGTTTGTTTTGTTTTTTGTTTGTTTTTTTTTTGTTTGTTTTTTTTTTTGTTTTGTTTTTTAATTTTTAGTTTTTTTTTTGATTTTTTGTTTTGTTTTTTAAATTTTTTTAATTTTCTTTGTATTTATTTTTTATTTTTATAATACTGTATGTAATCAGCGCCTCCCATTCCATCACAACCATTTTTATAATGAGATACTTTGAAATTTTTTCTCCATGAAAATCAATTGAAAACCACATTTTTTGATTTGACAATGAATTTTTAATATTTTCATCACTGCTCGTAACCCTTTTCTCAGCAAACAAATTCGCCACCACCCACCCTCGTCTACTGTGCTACGCCTTTGTCTCAGCTCAACTCAATTCAGCTCAGCATGTTTGGCGCGGCAATTACTACCGCCGGCGGCAAATCATCATGGCAAATTGCAACCACTGCAACGGTGGTTGTTGTTTTTACAATTTTATGTTATTGTAATTGTTTTATTGTTTTTGATGGTTTTATTGTTGCCGTTGATTTCTATCACGGGCATTGGCACTTTGCGCCCATACAATGTACACGGTGTGGGGCGCTTGATTACACCAGTGAACAAAGTTAACAAAAAAAAAAGAAAAGAAAGAATATTTTCGCCTTTCCCAATAAATAAATTGTGCTTTTCTTCATCCATATTTAATATAATCGTTGATTGAATGAGGGAGATTGAGGACTGAACTGGCGGGAGCACCTATGTCCGTGTATCGCAACTGGGTTCGATCTTATTTAAAATAATATTTACTGCAGTTATTTATATTGCTTGTTTCAAAAAAAAAAAAAAACACTAGATAAATAACGTTTAATTCTTCAAAGATTTTAATGTGACTTAATATTTTTTTTTAATTAAAAACCACAAATAGTGCAAACTCAGCTCTGATTTTGTAAAAAATTTCAATAGTATACTAGATTTTTTAGAATCTTAATATTTTTTTAGGTAAATCATTATCGAATTTTATGAAATATTAAGCTAAATTAAAAATATAATAATTTGACTAAAAAATTTGGTTTTTCGAAATATTTTATTTTCCAACTTAAAAACCACAAATATTAACTCAGCTCTAGTTTTGTAAAAAATTTGAATATACAAATCGATTGATGTTAATTTTTTTGCATTTTGATTGTTTATTTAAAAAAAAAAATATTATAGAATTTTATTAAAATTTTAAGCTACATCAAAAATATTTTTTTAAAGTGATTAAATATTTTCATTAAAAAATAAATGGATTTTAGAGAAAATTGTTTGTTTTTTTCGAATTAAAATCCACAAATAGTTCAAACTCAGCTATGATTTTGTAAACATTTTAATAAAACTAGATTATTTTTGCATTTAATTTTTTTGAAAGTAAATAATTATTGTATTTTAATGATTTTAATGATAATTTTTTTTAAAATGACCTAATAATTTGACTTAAAAAAAGCAGTTTTTGGAAATATTTTTTAAGAATTTATATGTTTTTCAAATTAACAACCATAAATATCAATCTCAACTTTCCTACTCAGCTCTGATATTTTTTTTTTTACAGTTTTATAATACCTTTAAATAAATCAATAGCGAATTTTAATGAAGTGTTAACCAACATTAATTTCGATAATTTTTACCGATTTTTAAAATCCATTATGTTTGATTGCTTTCAGTTCTTTGTAGAACAGTGTTATTATTGTTTTTACTATTATTTTCTTTGTTGTTGTGTTTTTCGTATTGCTGTTATTGCATTTGTTACTGTTTTTCTTTGGTCTTGCATGCGATTTCTGTTGTCTTTCGTAATTGTTTTTGTTTTAGTTCTTATTTACGTTTTAGGTTTTAATTTTTTTTCTTGCCTTCAACATTTAGTTTTTTTATATTTTTATGACCGTTCGTAGTTGCTGTTCATTTTTGCTGTTGTTTACTTTTGCCGAATGTGCACTTACATATGTTCCAATGAAGGTCTATGCACCCAATAAGCACAACCGATTCGTCTCGAGCTTGGCCAATTAACATACAAGTGATGTATGAAGCAGCGCTACCAGCTAGTTTGGTCCAGTCAGCAAATTGTGAAGGACATCATGGCATTCAGGAAATTACATATATAAGAACTCAGGCAAAACATAAATTTCGACCGAGAAGTGGAAATCTACTGGGTAGAGACCACCTACTCCTAGTTACATCTTCTCTAGCAGCGAACTTCGATAGTAGGAACTTTCCTCGATAACAATAAACTATCCTGTGAGGCAGACAGTGGTGCAGAGTTCTCCTTTGACCACGCCAACAACCAAGATAGCTTCAAACTCAATGACTACAACTCCGCAGAGTTTGTGTGCATTACTGAAGATGGATGCCAAATGGGCAACCGCTTTAATGGGAAAAACTATAAGGTAGACAGTCAAGCGAAAGTTAAGGCAATTAAGTGCGTCAACACAAAGTCTAAATGTGCTAGAACAAGCAAAGAGGCAAAAAACAGACTATCACGGTGAATATCACTTGAGTCCCAGGTCACACTTTTACGGAGGGCAATGAAAAGGCGACTGAGCTAGTACACGCTGGTGAGGCTGCCACAATTGACTGCTTTAGACCCTTCAGCGCTTTCAAATGTTCTTTAAAATAGTGGATCATAGAGGCACACTTGAGTCTTGGAAGTCTTTCAACGTTGGATAGAAGACAGAACCAATACTCTTGCATTAAGCAAAAGAGAACTCATTATTCTTATGGGTGCATTAATAGGACATCTGCCGCTGAGATAAGCTAGGTTTAAAAACTATAATCATTGCTTTTTTTTTGTTTGTTGGGAATAAATAATTGAATCCTTGTGTCTGTATATATATATACATATGTATGTATGTACATTTATTTGAATGTGTATATATTAGAGTTTAACGTTCGTTTCTTCTTGTTTTTTTTTATTTTATTTTTTTTTTTTTTTTGTTTGCCATCTGCATTTGCCAAATTATATTTGAGCCCCTTTCGATAGGCTACATGTTGCTCTCAGAGCTTAAAGAGAGACATAACAGTTAGTGTGCCTTTAGTGTCAGACGTTGTTGGTTTATTTGGCTTTGTTTTGTGTTTCCGCAACATTGTTGCTCGCAGTTGCTTCATGTTTTCCATGCTGCTGCCGCCGGTGTCACGGTTACTATTATACACATACTCACACATACACGCGCACTAAAAACTCTATTGTTTTAACTCACGTTATTTTGCGCTCTACTATATAGGTATACTCGTATGTACACTCATACATACATAAACAGCTTTACAGACTTTACTTGCTCTTGCTTGTGTTAATTAGCTGAAATCGTTGTTAGCTCTCGTTGGTTGCTGTTATTGTTGTTATTACACTACTGCTTGCGGCGAGTGTATTGTTGTAAGAGCAGCAGCCGGTGTGCTGTTATTGCCGCGCTTGTTGTTATTGTTTTTATATTTGCACCCATTGTTTTACCTTGTGTTGTTATGCTTTCGCAAATGTTATTGTTGTTTTAATTATTGTTGTTTTTTTTCTTTTATTTTTTGTTTTTATTGTTGCTTCCTTCCTGGCAATTCAATTTTTCGCTTTTATGCGTCAACCACTGATTGCATACAACAACAACTAACAGTTTTATTGCTGTTGTTGCTCACTTGTTTGCAGTATTAATTGAATTTTACGCGTTGGCGGCTGTGGGCGGTAATAGTATTCGGTAGTAACAGTAGGAAAATCATTAAACGTCATCATCATCATCATCATCCGCATCGTCATTCATGACTTCATTTCGCCCTTGGCGGGAGTGTATACGAGTATATGTAGATATTCATGCATACCCTTGGGGTTGGTTTAGACACGCCAGTTATTTCTACAATCATTTTTCATTACACTTCATTTTCGATAGTTGATTTCCGTTTGTTGAACTTCAACGGTCGAAAATAATTTCGCACTTTAGTGAGCGACATCTACAATGCGGAAACTTAATATTGAAATGCACTCAGATATATGTATGTATGTGTGTATGTATGTACACATGCCACATCTTTGTAACCTTGGCATATATATGCCTATACATATATGTATATATGTATGTATAATATAACATATGCACATTTGAACTAATTGTGCTGTGATCAGGTATGCGAAATCAATGGAGAGAAGGGCAGAAGTTGGCGCTAATGACATCAGCGAGGATTAACAGTAGGAAGAGTGAAATTAGTGAAAACAACCAACTATTGAGCTCTGAAAACAGAGTTATTGAGCCCATCACATAACAAGATCCTCGTTCACCATGAACACATTCAGCCTATGCTTTTTGAAAATTAATTAAATTCTGCAAACTCAGTAGTAACTGAAATACAAACCGGAAACTACTTAGATTCGCATTAAAATCGGGTGGAGCCTTTTCCTTATGCTTCTTCACCATCATCTTGTTGTTGTTGTTGTAGCGGCAATTCTAACCTCCTTTAGGAGAAGACAAGACCAACGAACGAGAGGCTAAGGAAGCGAGCGTTTTTGACGGTTTGGATTTTAATGTGCATACAACGAGGTGGAAAGTGTCTTTCGGGGTCTCATTGTATGCGGTACGTCGGGTTCAAGTCTGGACAGGTAGAACTGAAAGAGAGTTCAAGAAGGTGTTAACGAGCACTCGCTGAAGGGCGTTTTTTAAAGCCTGTTGTTAAGTCGCCCTGTTCAGCGGTTCTTGTCTATGGAGCTGAATGGAGTTTGTTTAGTCATGTACTCTCTTCCTGATGTGTCTGGGTGTTGGCTCGGGTTCAAGTAAGTATCTGTTAGGTTGAAACTCTCACGACAGTCGGTTCTACGTACCGAAGTTGACCCGGCCAAGGAATGTGACACTTTCGGCGACTTTACGCGTTTAGTTCAGCAGGTAACGTCAATCTTTCTCATATAATATTATTCCTAAATCTCCATCTTCTCTTCACTTCATTTGCTCTCACCAGGACATAATTTCAAAACTAGAGTGTCCCATTTACCACCACTACATGAACTAATCAACGTAACCGCTGAGTAAAAGAGAACTTGGATAAGCGAGAAAATTTCTCAAGTCCCGGACTTTGAACCACCAAAAAGCTTGTTGCAGATCATTTAAGGTGATGTCTAAGCATTTCTCTTTGTACCTGGTATGGGTGCCTGGACAAAGTAACATACTAGATAATGAGATGACAGACGAGCTTGCAAGGAAGACCAATTTACTTTGTCGCGATCATGAAAGAGTTTGAGCATGCCGCTCTCCATTTGTAAGCTTAATATAAGAGAGTTGTTCATCAAAGATGCTAACTCAAGATGAAGAAATCTTAATGCGTGTAATGTGATCAGGACAAAATGTGCTGCTTGGAATAAAAAAGGGTCCCCTACTTATCATGCTGAAAAGGATAGAGATATTTACAATTATAGGTCTTCTCATAGAACATATTCTATTGGGAATACATGCAGAGAGATTTGGCGTACCATCTAACGACTTCTGCAAAAATTGCAGACAAAAAGAGAAAGCTAAAACCTAATTAGGTTGAAGGGTTTGACTAGGGGTTGGAGATCATAAGGCTTCTCAGCGGCATCACAATGGGTTCGTTCGATGGACTATGTGTCAGCAAATGCCTGGCAACCACTTAAATCTAACTCACCAGATTTCACTGTAATAACAAAAAATAAAGCTCAGTCCACTTTATAATGTATTTGATTAGTCGAGTAGAGCTTTCGACCGACTTTTACCAAACAATACCTTATTTATAAAATTAAAAAGGTTCTTTAAGGTTCTTCATACTCAACCAATCTCATTCAGAGATTAGATATCCGAAATGGAAGACTTGAAAAGAATAGAGATTTTTTTGTATCATTCTAGCGACAATTTCCAAAGATCTTAGAGTACTCTACGTGTGAAATTGGAAGGAAACTATTTCTCTGAAAGATTTGTATTGCAAAAGTTCTGATTTGAATAAATCTATTTACGGTGAGTACAACCCACACTATTTCCTATTAATAAATTTGGCTTAAAAGAGCTTTTATGGTGAAAAGAGAACAAAGCGCGCACATATGTTTAGCGAAACAAGGGAGTGATCTTTCTGGGCGTTCCATACGAACTATAGCCTCTTTGTATGACAAAACCAAAGCGATGCGCTTAGAACGAGACTACTTTGGGGGGGTTTGAGATTAGACCAGCCAACTTAATAACATAAAAGCGACCCCAAAAGCTTTGAAGTCAATTGTTTAGCAATTGAATGGAATCCAAACAATGACATATTAACAACAATATGAATAGATTGGAACCATCTCCAAATCGTCGAGTACTTGTTCCAATACAATGCAAAAATATTAAGGTACTACTAATAAGGCTGAAAGTGAAAGAAAAGAAATTAAGCACAATTCAGTCAGTCATTCATTCATTCATTCAGTCATTGAAACAGTCGGTTATTCAATGAAATGGCCCAAAAATTCTAGACACAAAAAAACACAAAGAAAATTGTTGCTTTAGGAAACTTTGTAAATTATCCATACAATTGTGCTCCTGCACGTACTTTTCCAACACTGGGCCGTCAGCTGAGCGCATGCTGTGTGAGCAATCTAACGGAACAATGGTACTGCAATTACAATAATAATAATAATAATAATGAAACGCGAGAGGAAATAAGAGGAAACAAAGAGAAGAAAATTATCGAAATACAGCATGCATGGAACTTCTTGTTGGCCAAAAACCTAGCTATGGCAACAACAATAAAACAAAAAAATAAAGAATAGCAAATCCAACAAAGCCACTCTGCAACTCTGCAACACAAACAACAATAGATACAATAGATGTGCTAAAAATGGGCGTTGTGGCGGGGAAATGAGTCGTATAGTATAAAGCAACGTAAAGTAAAATGGCAAGGAAAGCATACAAAGGATAAGAAGTGACGGCAAAGAGAGAAACCAAAATTGAACATGGCTAAAAGGCCGCAAGCATATTTTACAGAAATATGGCAGCAGCACAAGAGTTTGGGAGCACATGAACGAGCGTCGCCCGGAGTGTGTGAGTGTGTGAGCGAGAGAGCGCGTGTGAAAGAGCAAGCAAGTGTATAGTGAGTGTATCTACTGATGCAAAACAAGCAACACCCATTCAATGGCAAAACAATAACAATAACAATAACAAAGGTAAATAACAAAAGCGAAAAGTGGCAGCAGCAGCAGCAGGAGGGAGAAGCAGCAACTAGCGACGACAGCCAGACAAATTCCCCAGCACAGTACGACTGTTGTTTGTTTGCACAAGTATGAGTGAGTGTTACGGTAAAAAGGACAATATGGCTGGCTTGCAGTCAGCCGGACACAAATAAACAGGAAGGCAGGATAAAAGCCATGCTACGAAAGACAGGAAATACATATAATAAATTTTACATTGCAGTCGAGAGTGTTAAGCGCGTGGGTGATGGCGAGGGCATATGGAGCACACAGAGAATAAGAGTGATAGAGAGAAAGAGAGAGAGCGAGAGAGCAGGCGGGCGGGCGGGCGGTGCGGCGTTGAAGAGTTGATGGCAGCGAGGTCGCGTGGAGTTGAAGTTGGCTGCAATACGGAAATAAACAATTCAAAATAAATACAAAGCGTTGCCTCCTTTGAACTTGCAGGAGGCGGTTGTATGTAGATTGTATACAAAAAACCGAAGAGGAGCAAAGGCCGTGCGCCGTGGCAGAGTAGAGGATGTGCATGTGAGGATGGCAGGAAATTATAAACAACAGTAGTAGCAACAACAATTAAAAGTGAAAAGCGGCAACATATGAGTGGTTGCTTGGTTGGTTGGTTGGTCGGACGGACGGACGGACGGACGGACGGTAGGACGGTTGGCTGATGATGATTGTTTTATGTTCAAGGATCAGCGATAACAAAACACAGATAATGAAACAAACAAAATGTATTTGTGAGTAAACAATAGTCGACAATTAAATGGAGAAAAGTACTTTGAATGCAAATATCCTATATACATACATACATACATACATAAAAGTAATACAATGAAGTAATAAAAAATTAAAAAAAAAAATTAAAAAAAAAAAATTTTAAATAAAAAAATTTCGAAAACTTTTTGAAGTGCTGTAACGGAGTTTTCCTCTTGGCTGGGGTAAGCTCAGCCTTGCCAAGGGTTTGCTAAAGTAAAATGCGCTGGGTACGTTACAACAAATTTATTAGTTTAACAATCTCTATCTACACGGTTTCTAATACGTTACTCGCTATTTCTATGACAAGTAAGTAAGTGTTCGTGAGGTATAAACCCTCAGGTACACTACGTTTGCTGGTGGTGTTGAACCCACGAGCAAGTATGCTTAATAATAACACAAATAGTACTTCTTTCGTATGGCGCTGTGGAGGTATAAACCCTCTAACAGCCCTCGTTCCAGTGAGGTATAAACCCTCAGTAGAATATAAATAAATGCTCGTGAGGTATATAGACCCTCAGGTGCACTACGTTTGCCGGTGGTATTGATCCCACGGGCAAGTATACCTAACGACAACACAAAGGCTACTCCATTTCCTTTGCGTTTTCGTCGCCTTTTATACTATTCTGCACGCAGGCAGAATGTTATTTTATAATAACAATTGATTGCTGCGTACAGTTTCTCACTTATTCTATGTGTATGTGTGTATGTGCATTCATGTTCGAACATGCTCATAGGCTTCAGCGCTTCAATAATTTAAGTATGTAAATATATATATATATATGTAATATATATAATTATTATTATTTATGTATATATACAAATATGAAAAATATATATATATAAAAATGTATTGTTGTGAGGTCTCCAAAAGCCTCGGATTTTGGGGTCCTTACACCCTCCCCTCACTTCCCGCTGCGAGACTTATGGTCACCAGGCCAGTCTGTGTGATCCTCACGCGGTAGTAATTGCCTTCGACGTGCCGCTTGATATATCGAGTTCTCCTCGTCGCTTCGCTGGCTGCTCATCCTGACTCTCTGACAAGATTGTTGATGCCATCTCTGCTGCTTGCTTTTACTCCTTACTTCGTTTTTCGCGTTTGGCTTAGCGCTCGCATACCTTGCTAGCATAATTTGTTTATCGCTCGCTTCAGTTGTTAACACACTTCATGTGAGTTTGGTCGCGGCGGCTTTTATTTTGATTTTTCATCGCTCGACCAACTGTGCTTTTCATGCATATGCTTTAATGCAAATTTCTCCTCCGAAATTTTGCAGGAGTATTATTATTTTTGTTTTTTTGTGTGTATATATTTATTTTTTTTTTTTTTTTTTGTGCGTTGTGTATATATAATTATTATTATTATTTTTGTTTTTGCTTCTATGTGTTTTTGCTTGTATATTTTCACTTTACATATACATCAGTTTATGTATGTATGTATATTATGTATATTTTTGTTTTTCCACTTGTATGTACATATATATATTCACTTCATTGCATGTATGTATGTATGTATATTATATATTTTTTTTCTCTCACTTAGTTATATGTAAGTACATTTGTATATATGTATGTTCATTCGTTTACCGCTGGCTCTGCTGTTGATGGGTGCTGCCACCTTCATACAGTATGTGACTTAAGGTGCGTCCATATCAAACTTTTTTTACTTGAATTTTTTTTTTTTTGTGTTTGTTTCTTAACACTACGACTCCCTTTTATGTCCATTTTAGGGTGCGTCCATATCAAACTTTTTTTTACTCTTAATTTTTTTTTTTTTTTTTTTTGTTTTTTTTTTTTTATTTTTTTGTTTTTTTTTTTTTTATTTTTTTGTTTCTTAACACTACGGCTCCCTTTTATGTCCATGTTAGGGTGCGTCCATATCAAACTTTTTTTTTTTCACTCTTAATTTTTTTTTTTTTTTTTTTTTTTTTTTTGTTTTTGTGTTTGTTAATTATTTAACACTACGACTCCCTTTTATGTCCATTTTAGGGTGCGTCCATATCAAACTTTTTTCACTCTTAATTTTTTTTTTTTTTTTTTTTTTTTTTTTTTTGTTTTGTTTCTTAATACTATGATGTCCTTTACTTCATTACTTTTTTTTTTCACTAATTTTATTTTTTTTTTTTTTTTTTTTTTTGCCTTTATGGAATGTTTTTCTCATCACCGTGGTAGGGCTTCAGTTCACTCAGATGTGCCGTTCTACTTTTGCCCTTGTGTATTTTGTCCAGTTCCACTATTACTGGAGATATGTAGTTGGTTATTCGATGCGGGCCGCTGTACCTGGGAGCTAGTTTGGCCGCAAAGTTTTCTATCGCCTTTGAGAGGTGGTGTTCCTTCACTAGTACTAAGTCGCCTATAGCTGGTTGCCAATTTCGCCTTCGCAGGTTGTAATGACGCGCTTGATCGGTTGCTGCGCGTTGTTGGTTACATCGAACTATTCTGTAGACTTCTGCCATCATTGTTGCTTTCTCTGCTGGTGTCGGGGTCTTCTGCGCTGTTCCGAAGGTGTGTTCGTCGAAGAGATTATTCGGCATTCTTGGGTCTCTTCCCTGGACTATGTATGCCGGACTGTATCCTGTGGATTCGCCTACGCAGGTATTGAGTGCGAGTGTTATTTCTGGGAGTAGTTCGTCCCAATCACGTTGTTCTCTTCCGGTGAATTGCGCTATCATTCTTTTAATGTTCCTGTTTGCTCTTTCGGTCGGGTTCTCTTGTGGTGTGTAAGGTGCGGTTAGCTGGTGTTTCACTCCGTGCTCGCGTAAGAAGTTTTTGAAATGCTTACTGGTGAATTGTGCTCCGTTGTCCGTGATTAGTACTTTTGGGATACCAAAACGCGCTAAGATCCTTTCTCGGAATGCTCGCACGAGGCCTTCGGTTGTGGCTTTGCGGACTGCAACGATCTCTACCCATTTAGAGAATCGGTCCAGAAAGACGAGAGCCATTGTATTGCCATGCTTTGATCGGGGTAACGGGCCGACGAAATCTGCACACACTGTTGCCCATGGTTCTTCCGCTATTTGGGTGAGCATTTTGCCTGCAGCTTGTTGTTGGCCGGGCTTATATATTTGGCACTCGTGACACTGTTGTACATACTTCCTCACGTCGCGAAACATTCCTGGCCAGTAGTATCGTGCCATCGCCCGGGCTATGGATTTACGAATGCCCATATGGCCTGCACTCGGGGCGTCATGTACTTCTTTTAACACTCGTAGTTTTTGAGACTTTGGTACGCATAGTTTCCACGGACTAGTGTCTTCACCATCGACTTGGGTCGTCATTCGCCTATATAAACTGCCTTCTTCGATCACGTAGTCCGGGTACTTTTCTGGAGCTTCTTCCACCTTCGCCTTCTTTTCTTTTAGCCATGCGCCGTCTTCGTTTTCCTCTTCCTCTAACACTGTGCCCAACTGTTCCTCTTGTGGTTGCCTTGATAGCGCGTCTGCTACGACGTTCAGCTTCTTTATTGGTCGATCGTCTCGCATGATTGTTTTATGTGTGGCGGCATTGGACGGTCCTGACATCTCCTCAAATTGTTTCAACTCACTTTGCAGGAACTCACTCACTTTCTTATCCGCTGGGTTGCCTGCTTGTGGTGTGGTTTGGTTTGGGCCTTCTGAGGCCGTGTACTCCTTCGCTCTCTTCTCAACTATGGCGGTGCACGTGATTATCTCATCTTCTCTCTTGTCTACTCTTAATCTTAATGACTCTCCGCCGCATCTCAACTCTGTGTTGGCCTTCGCCAGGTAGTCCGTCCCGAGTACCATTTCATCGACCAGGCCTGGTAGAACAAGTAACTCGCTGTGATGTACTTCGTTCCCCAACTTCACTTCTGCTTCTACTGCTTCCTCGACGTCCTTGCGCCTTCCATCTCCCATTACCACTCGTGTCTTTACGGTCTTCGTTCTTTCCGTACCCAATCTCCTCACCACTTCTTCGCTCACGAAACTCCTCGTTGCTCCGGTATCTATTGCCGCTACTATGTTCTCGCTGTTCATGGTCACATTGGCCAGGATCCGGCCTTGTGTCTGGTTTAGTGCTGCTGCTGTTCTCGAGGTAGTGATGTGGACCCCACCCCTCGATACTGATGAGGCCCCTGGTCGTTTCCCTGTAGATCTGGGCAGCAATTTCGGGTGTGTATTCCACAACGTCCACACTTCCAACAAAACTCGATTTTTGGACTGCGACAGCCGTGGGCGAAATGTCCGACTCCACCGCATCGTCTGCATGCGTTTCGGGGGTCTACGTACCTCCCTTGCTGATTTGGTTGGCTCTCTGCTCTCCTTGGTGTGTTGGGATTCCGGTCTTCACGTAATTGCTGGTAGCGCTCTGCTCTGTCTGCTCGATCTGGTCTTGTAGCGCCCTCAAACCTCCTTGGTTGTTCCCGCCTTTCGCTGCTGTGTGGGTACCTATAGCTCTCTTCGTTCACGTGCATAGACTGGTACCGCTCTTCCGGTCGTCGAGGTACAAATGGTCGCGCTGCGGCTCTTAATGGCTCTCTCTCGGGGGGAAGGTTTTCGAAGTCTTCTACCAAGTCCACTAACTCTTCCAGACTCTTGAACTCACTCCGTTTAACGTAAAGTTGATACTCTCTGCGCGAATTTCGATAGATACGGCTTAGTTTCTCTTCGGCTGTGTAGTTCGCGTGCCGCATAAGCCCTTGTAGTACCAGGACGTAATCTTTAAACTGCTCACCCGGTCGTTGGACGCGTCGGCGTATCTCGTCGTCTAGTTGTTCAAAGTACCGCGAGCTCAGAAAGAACTTCAGGAAATCTTTTTTAAACTCGTCCCATTCCTGCCAGTGCCGATTGTTATTCCGGAACCACACTAGAGCTTTCTCCTTCAGTAGCTCTGGTAACGCTCGTGGGATTGAGTTACGGTTTAAGCCGTAACCGTCCGCTAATTCCTCTACCCGTTCAATAAATCCTAAGGGATCTTTACCGCCGTCGTAGTGGAATCCCCATTTCCGCACCCTGTCCATAATGCTCGCATAAGATGGTGTCGCAGGTACGTACGCTTGCTCTTCTTCGTGAAGCATGCCGTGAGCTCCCTCATAAAACACGTCTGATGATGGGACGCCTTCTCTTGGTGTCGCTGGATTTATGGTGATATATGGCCGAGTATGTCGGAGGGCCAACTCCGTCAAGCGTCTTTGCACGCCTTCTCCTTCACCCTGATTCTGGATGAAGCTCGCAAAGCGTTTGCGCAGCTCCTCCACTGTTCCGTAGTTCTCGAACCCAAATTCGTCTGCGTATCTCAATAGTTCCTCTCGATTGAGGTAGTACACCCATGTCACTTTGACCATGGCTTACCTCGTTATCTCGTTCTTCTTACTTTAGAGTCCCTGCTCGGGCGCCAGTTGTAACGGAGTTTTCCTCTTGGCTGGGGTAAGCTCAGCCTTGCCAAGGGTTTGCTAAAGTAAAATGCGCTGGGTACGTTACAACAAATTTATTAGTTTAACAATCTCTATCTACACGGTTTCTAATACGTTACTCGCTATTTCTATGACAAGTAAGTAAGTGTTCGTGAGGTATAAACCCTCAGGTACACTACGTTTGCTGGTGGTGTTGAACCCACGAGCAAGTATGCTTAATAATAACACAAATAGTACTTCTTTCGTATGGCGCTGTGGAGGTATAAACCCTCTAACAGCCCTCGTTCCAGTGAGGTATAAACCCTCAGTAGAATATAAATAAATGCTCGTGAGGTATATAGACCCTCAGGTGCACTACGTTTGCCGGTGGTATTGATCCCACGGGCAAGTATACCTAACGACAACACAAAGGCTACTCCATTTCCTTTGCGTTTTCGTCGCCTTTTATACTATTCTGCACGCAGGCAGAATGTTATTTTATAATAACAATTGATTGCTGCGTACAGTTTCTCACTTATTCTATGTGTATGTGTGTATGTGCATTCATGTTCGAACATGCTCATAGGCTTCAGCGCTTCAATAATTTAAGTATGTAAATATATATATATATATGTAATATATATAATTATTATTATTTATGTATATATACAAATATGAAAAATATATATATATAAAAATGTATTGTTGTGAGGTCTCCAAAAGCCTCGGATTTTGGGGTCCTTACAGTGCAGATAGCAACAATAAGAAGGGCGGAGGACCTCGCTGGCGTATACTTATAAATACATACATACATATACACTTATATGATAGATATTGATAAACGTAATTAAAGAGGTTTTAACTAGCTCGAATAATGGCAATGGAAAATTTGATATCCATATGTACATTGTACATTGGTGTCATGTACACCATGACATATATACATACTATATGGGGTTGAGAGACAGTAGCGAGAGTGTAGCGGCACTGGAGCGCTTAATTAAAAAAGACAATCTTCTCGCTATGCTTTAATTGACTTTGAAAGAGAACAGCAGCAACTAAGGGAAGCGCACGAAAGGACATGGGCATGGCATGAATAGCATATCACAGGAAATTTGTATGCAAATAGAAGGAAAAATAAAAAATAAAATAGTAAAACTACTATCGAGTGATAGAAATCAAATCAGTCGGTTTTGAGATTAAAAAATATAGGTATTAAAGAAACAATGTTGGAAAAATCACTAGAGAAACGATGTTCTAAAGCTCTTTAGAGAAATGAGGTCTTCAGAAAAACAATGTTCTAGAACTCTCTAGAAAAATGACGTTGGAAAGGTCTCCAGAGAAACGATGTTGTAGAGGTCTCTTGAGAACCAATGGTGGAGGGTCTCTCGGGGAACGATGTTGGAGAGATCTCTAGAGAAGCGATGTTGTATATTTGAAAAGTGCGGGGTAGCATTTCAATGTTCGAGGAATGAGAAGGTGATTAGGCTTATTAGGATCGTAACGTGTGCAGTAATTCATAATTAGTATAAATTCGAGATTTCATTGTTTTCAGACAATTATTTTTTGTGCTATCATCAACTAAGCAACATAATCGGTAGTGAAAATTGATAAATGGAAAATATCGAATACCGTTATAAAGTTCCTTAGCAAGCAAGGAATGTCAGTTGCAGCCATAATGAATGAGATGACATTAGTTTACGGCGACGGGTCAAACCCATCATATACAAGTGACACTGTTTATTTAAACAATTAAGGAAATGTTTTGCAGACGACCCGAGACCTAGCAGAAGTATCGAGGTTACCACGACAAAACTTAACCAAAAGAAAAAGAAACACCTCGCAGAAATGGTTGTAGTAACCGTTACAACCATTTTTAAAATTTTATATGATCTTCTTAACATGACTGATACCAGTGCAGTGCAGCATGGGTGCAGAGAATGCTAGCGCCTCCACAAAAGTAACAGCGCATAGTGTGTCCACATACATTTTTGGACATCTGTAATGAAGAGAAGGATTGTGTATTGACTCGAATTGTTACTGAAGACGAAGCTGGAGTTGATCTTTATGAACCTAAGTCGAAACAAGACACTATGTAGAGCCTACCAAGGAGTTTAAGGTGTCACAGGCAGCTGGGAAACTCATTTCAACGTTCTTTTGGAAATCGGCAGGAATATTTTTAATCGATTATAAAAAAAAATAAAGGGTTTTTTAAAACCGGAGAATACCACGCTTCGATATGAGGGCGACTAAAAGAAGCCATTTAATAGAAAAGACTGGGGAAAATTGACGAAAGTGTGCTGCTTGTGTGACATTTACTACTAATTTTTATTTTTTTTTAAAAAGCCTATGTCACAAAAGCATTTAATTATACCCTCTATATGCATGATTGAATCCGATTCCTTGGCCAGAGAAGCGACCCCAGGCCGAAACAGATCTTCCTCTATACGAGGGTTGCTATAGGTATATACATATGTCTGGCCAAATAATGAAAACACGAATATTTATCAACGAAAATGGTTTTATTGTTTTTCAAAATATTCTCCATCAAGATTTATACACTTTTGCATGCGCTCAAACCAATTTTCGAAGCACTTTTTCCACTCCGATTGAGACACCTCCAAAACATGGTTTTTGAATGCTTCAACAGCATCTTCTGGCGACGAAAATCGTTGACCACGCATTATTTTCTTGATGTGTGGGAATAAAAAGAAGTCATTGGGTGCCAAGGCAGGGCTGTACGGCGGATGACCCATCAATTCGACGTTTTAGCCGGTCAAAAAGCCGCTGGTTTGAGCCGATGTGTGAGAGCTCGCATTGTCATGGTGCACAATGATTCGTCTTGTCTTGTACGTTTTTCGAATTTCTCCGAAGACTTCAGGCAAACAAATGGTGGTGTACTACTCAGAATTGACCGTCCTACGTTGCTCAAGCGGAACAGTCGCCACATGACCAGTTTTGCTTCGAAGTGCTTCTTCCACGAACAACTTTCGTTGGATTTGGCTCGTCTTGGAAGACTCACACGGTCAATTGCTGTTTTGTTTCGGGCTCATACGCATGGATCCATGATTCGTCACCTGTGACGATCTAATAAACGTCTTTTGAAGCAAAACGATCGTATTTTTTCAGCATTTCTTTACACCAATCCACACGAGCCTTTTTTTGAGCGATTGTCAAATTGTGCGGGAACAAACCTTTTTTACGGCCAGGTTTTTATGCAATATCGAATGTATGCTGGTGGGAGAAATGCATAGGCATGCCTCTATCTGAAGGTATGTTACATGACGGTCTTGCATTATCAGTTCATGTACGGCATCGATGTTTTCTGGAACAACGGCTGTTTTTGGACGTCCTTCACGGAATTCGTCTTTGAGCGAGCGTCGGCCACGATTGAACTCGTTGTACCAGTTTTTCACAGTGCTATAGGATGGTGCTTCATAGCCATACAAAGATTTTAGTTCATCGATGCACTCTTGTCGTGATAATCCACGTCGAAAGTTGTGAAAAATGATCGCACGAAAATGTTCATGAGTTAATTCCATTTTTTGGCCGAGAAGAATTTTTTAATTCCCTGTAAATAAAACAATTCACGATTAAAAGACAAAACGTTTTGAGTGATGTTATGCTAAAAAATGTCAAACTTTCCAATGGAAATGTCAGATTGCACGTGGCACACTTAGTGTTACCTAGGCCAGACCTATATATAGCAGCCTACGCATCTATCAATCCTAGAATTAATTTGGCCTTATTATTTCTTAACTGAACAGTTAAAAAATGAGAAACTGTGTTATTTCTGAACAGCGGAAGTATAATTTGAAGAATTCAGTTGGTATGAATGGTTGAAGTAACGGCGACAAAAGTCCAGGTATTGGAGGTAACTATCAGATATGGATGCATATCTGTTTAGGTATGGTGTTACTTCTACGACCTCTTGGTTGTCATAAATCAGTTCGATTTTTTCATATGCTGAAGAGCAAATACCATGAAAATACTAGATATCGGAGCTGGATAACGAAGCTAAAAATACCTGTAGGTACTCTAAAGTCTGATTACACAGTAAAGTTCTTAAGGGATCAATTATTGGTCCATTTAATCTTTCGATTTCAAACCCAATTAAGAACTTTTTTGGAATTGTGATTTCGAAAATGCATAGGGAAAGTTGTAAAAAAATTATGTTTTGTTTGAGATGGTGAAAGAAACCGGGTTCAATAAATTGCTGCAAGTTATTAGTAATAAGTTTCTAATGAAGAGTAAAAGGCTGTCTATTTTTTGTTACACCTTATAATACGCATACACAGAGTATACATTTCTGCAATATTCCGAGCTATTTCATTGAAAATTTTGGCTTTATTAGAAACATCTTGAGGGGGTTGCTTTAGTTTTGTCCAATAGTGTACGCGTATGTACACGTATGCCTGTTGTCGAACGAGATTTCAAAACCGTTTACGTTTTCGTGTAGAAAAGAGAATTTTTAAATAACTTGACGGGAATCAGGTTCTAAATCATAGCTATGAATGCCGCCAACATCTGCACTAACAAATGGAAAAGGTCAAATAACTAGACATCAGTATATACGAGTATGAACTATACAGAAGGTCGCCAAAACCAAAAAACTAAAATAATTAAATTAACGCTAAAGCCCACTGAATATGTTGTTGCTGTCTGCCGTCGGTGGTTGTACAGTGCACTAGTGTTTTCCCAGCTGACGGATAATCGCTTGCATTCAAAACACACGAAGAGAGAATAACAAAAAAAATGAAAGAAAGCCGTAAAGAGATTTTGATACGCTTTTCACCGACTTTTAGTTGCGCGGAAGGTATTAGCATTCATGGTTTCGGAGAGCGTATTTAGTTAAACAAATTTGTTTGTTTATTTAACTTTTTTTTTTAACTTTCAATGTACACGTGCTACATTCATCCGGCGGGATGTTGTTGGGTTTGGCCTAAGCTGATGCCAAATGATATGAAAATATTTGTTTAACTGATGAAATTGTATTGAGATCCGTGTAATTAAGCTTAGCATCAGAAGAGAATTAAGTTTAAATAAAAGTAAATGTATGTATGTACGTGTATGTCCGTGTGCACATAAAATAAGTAGGATAATTTGTATGAGCGATGTAGATATAAGGCATATGTAGTTTGTTTATTTTTAACTATTACAATTACACAGCTCAGAGTCAGTATGAAGGACTGTGAAGGATAAAATGTCAGCGAGTATTTTCTTCTTTTTTTTTTTTCTTTTTAAGTAAAATTCATAAGGGATCATACAACATTAAAAACCAACCCGTCGTGTAGCCTTGGAAAACAACTATAAGAGAGCTAGCTTAAGTGAAGCCACTCTGAAATATGAGATTAAGAGTTCACTAGCGTCTTTTTGTAGCGTATGTTCACTAGAAATGCGGCTTCAACTGGCCGTCGGTGTCGCGGCATACGAGTATATCCTCATTCACTGGCGCAACAGCCGGGTTGTTAGCAGTATGTGGCACTATTCCGAAAGCCAGCTTACGAGTTTTGGTTTTGGTCCGGCCAATATCCCAAATTAAAAAAAAAATACTTTTTCTAAATGCGAGATGACCTCGGGAACATCAAGCCCTCTGAGTGTATTTCTGCAATGAAAAAAGCTCCTAATACCATAAAAATCCATCGGCCGTTCGGCGGCATCCATTTGTTGGAAAAACTTCAAGACGATCACAACAAAGGAAGAACCCGACCAAAAATAGCTTCAGCGGTTACAAAGTGCAAATTATGTATATTTGTAACTATATAATTTACCCACCCAAGCCTCGTAGCAAGGTAGCACATGATTTAGGACGCAAGCATAAATAAACTTCGAAGAAATATAAAACAAAGCCTCGTATGAGAGACCCCATTGCAAATGATATGAGGACAGACATGTCTGGTTCCATAATTGAGAAGGTGACGCTACCCCGCTGATTGATGGTCTCATTGGACTAAAGCTGACATCACCGTCATCCAAGAGTTATAATGAACTTCCCAACGACGGAAACGAGTAGGTCGGTCCTTGGGGCATGCACTACAGTGTCCATACCAAATCCTTTGCAATTTCACTTTATTAGTCTTCCTTTCAAATTTTGGAACGATCGGCTAAAATGGAGACGAGAAAACGCAAGATAGGTCAGACGGAATTCCACAACCAACGCAACCCTTCGGGTTTTGGCGTAATTTACTGCTAATACAAATATTCAGTGAATGCCAAATTGCATACGGAACGATTGCAACGTCTTTAAAGACTATTTCTAAGTGGTTCCAAAGATACCAGACCGGACATTTTTCCGTAGAGAACGAGCCCCGAGAAACCAAAATCTTTCACTGATGACGTCATTGTAGCTCTGGTGAAGTCGAAAATTGACGAAGACCCACGATTGACACAAAAAATGATTGCGAATGAATCGGGCTTGAATGCAATGGCTGTATCGCAAATACATGCATTTTGCTGGTCTGTCTATCAACTTTAGTAAAGTCGTTACTCGTGACGAATCTAGGTTCTATAAGTAAAATCCAGAAACCAAACAGCAGTACATGGTATGGAGCCCAACAGGAGCAAACCCACCCGTAAATCGAGCGACATGTCTCCAATCTGGCATCGGGGTTGTAGTCTTGTATAAGGGAACTGCCGGACGGCACTTCAAGCTCCCTAAATTTAGTTGCAAGCAAAACTATTGGTTCTCACAAGAGGGAAAACAAACTGGAAGCAACCGCGACGTGTGTTGTGTGAGAGAGAGATACCAAGAGTTGATTAAAGCAGTGAGTATGAAGAGCTAACAATCTAGCCACCAGAGGTAATGCTCGCAAGTTATATGGTTGGAGGTCCTAAATGACGCAATATGTGATCTAGCGACTGATGTAGAGAGTATACTGAAATAATTGAGGGTAAACGAAACAACGAATATGAAGAATTTTGAATAGAAATTGCCCGTCTGAGCTATGACAGTTCAGTTATTCAAATATGGCTTCGAAGAACTAAACGAACATCAGCTTTTTTGCTGAATATGATTGGGCGAAAGTATTCGCGACGATTAGAACCTAACTGTGCTCTGCCCAATTCGCAAAATGGGAGAACCCAGTCTTATCGAACGGAGTTAATTACACTCGCAATAAAATACCTCGCCGTCATGGTCGATAACCGATTATCTTTTTAAGCTTATATAGAGTACGAGGTATATAAGGCATTAAAAGCCCAGCATTGGCGGACAAAGTAAGAGAATGGTAATAATCAGAGTAAGAACCTTAAGCAACAATTCAAATAAAAAGACTTCATACAACAGACAAGCTAAGCTCGACCAGAGTTATTTGTGGCTTTCGAACATCGGATAAAGTAGCTTTTGTTCTAGCTGTTCTAATTCAAGTGAACGCCATTGCAATGGAAATGAAAAGGGTGTATTCATGTCTATCGGTACGAAATCAGGATGTTAATCAGAGGAGGAATGTTGTCGAAGAAAGGAAACTGTTTATAAATAACTCTGCTTTGGCAAAGCTTGATGGAGTTTGAAGCTCATTCCCCTCTTAAGTAGATGGATGGAATGAAGATACGCAGACAAGGATTTCTCTCTGACTCAATTTCTTTTTGTTGCTTTCTTGCTTTTCCTCAGATATCTAAGTAACTTAATGTATCTTGTTTAAGAGCTAATGCTTGTGCTTATCAATACTACGTCATAATACTTTCTTGGCAGTTTCACTGATGGCAGCTCTATTCACAGGCCTCTTCGAGAAAGCGCAAAGAGAAACAGATATACCTATAAAGAGGCAACTCACTACGGATAATTAAGATCAAGATGAGGATCTCGGCCTTAAGTTGCTTCAGCGGTTATCTAAGGACAGATTTCCATATTGTCTTATAAATATTAAAAATTTAATCAGAGCGAAATTTAAAGCAACGCAATTAGCAAATAATGAAACGAATGAATCACCGCCGCAATTGACCTATTAAACTACGCCAAATCAATGTTACCTCCAAGGAAACCGTGGAATATACACAACGGCACAAATAATTTTAAACCAAAGTTAACTGAGCACGATACAGAAAATATTTTATGAAATCGAGCACGACAGGATGCGGCTACTTATGGGATTAAACAACGCGTTCAGTTCACTCCCCCCCCCCAGCACGATCGAGTGCCAAATCAAAACATACATTTTGTAATAAAACAAAAGTGTATTACAGCAGATTACAGCCAGAGATTAACACCTTGGTAACGGGCAACCTAGGTTGTATGTAGTTGTTAAGGAAAAAATCGTATAACAATAAAGATTTGCTAGAAACAATACAACGATACGAGTTATACATGTGTAGTTGTTGTTATAAGGCTTACATTTTGCCAAAAAAAAAGACAATAGGTAAAAGTAATAATACATAAAAATCCTTAGAGCTGTTGGTTATTGCCAATGACAATGATGAATGAAGCCCCATTTTTTTTTTTTTTTTTTTTTTTCAAACTCATAAGCTATAGCTGTCTCGTCTCTTATTGTGATTTTATCAATGTCAATGGTAAATAATTTAAGTTTGAATAGGTGTTGTGGTGTAACCACAGCATGCTGGTATGTTATTCGTTTTCGCAGAAGGATTGAATTGGAGTGGAGTGTACTGAATGAAGGGGTTAACGTTTATTGAAACAGGTGTTATAATATTTCAGAGGGTTAATACTTTGCGCTTCTTCGACGGTTTCGCGAAGGAAATGCAAAAGCAAAAATAAGGCAGGAGAATCTTTAGAACTGTGAGAAGAAGCCTTATAGAAATTGATTTTATTGTCATTGCTTACACACGAAACGACAGCTCTAAGTGGAAAAGTGTGTGGGAAATAAATCGGATAATGACGCTATAATACTTATAAGGTAAATGATGTATGTATGTATGTATATAAAATTCTATAAAGCATAAAATTAATGAGTTTAACAAAAGAAACGAATAGCAATTCACAAGTTTCTTTGGTCTGTAGGGATACTTCAGGATTACAACACAAACACAATTGCAAACTGTCTGCCACTCACTTCAACGCACATTTGACAAGGTAAAATTAGTAAAGAAATTCACAGCTATTGGTTAAGAATAATATTATTTGAGCACTTTTGTTATTTCTTTTGCTTATACGCATTTTGCACATCAAAATATAGAAAGAATATTGATGCGTGTTAATGCAATGTCATTGTTTTCGTTTCGTTTTAGCTAAAAACCGAAGGCTCACTCGTCGTTGCAGCGCAGCTGATAATATCGATAATCGATTATTAATGCTAACGTTGTTTCTAAGGGACTGTTCACAATATTTATTTTACAATGCGAAATATTTTGCATAAGCAATTGCTACAGAAATGAATTTTTGAATATTTTTTTCTTTTGTTTACTCAACTAATCAAATTAAAATATTGAATTTAAGAAGATATACGTATTTAAACTAATCTAATCTAAGAAAAACAAAACATTTGCGGTCTCTCCGCACAAAAACAAGCAAGATTCTGAATTGCCAGCGAATGATTGTTAAATATGATAAAATATTCTCAAAGGATTTGAAGAATTATTTACAAAACTTTTCAAGCAGCTCAAGGGAATAAGTAGCGTAAAATTTAAATTTAGCCTCAGGTCATTTACAAAGGGAAATTGAAAGTGTGAGGAGAACTTAAAAAAAAAGTTGGCATTGAGAAAATGAATTGAAATGAAATAAAATCAAAAACAAAAATAAAAATAAAGAAAAAAAAACATTTAAGGGTGGCCATAAGCTGTTTAGTGAAGAAATTTGCATTGACAACAGCTGAGGGGTGGAAAAATTTGCAATTGTTTTCTGAAGTAAACAAATTTCGTTGACAAAAAAATAGCAAAACAAAACAAAGAGGGAAAATGCACTGTACATACATATCAGCAAGCAAAGGAATTATAAATAAATCATTTAAATAAATAAATAAATAAATAAAGCTGTAGTTATAAAATGAGCAAAAACCCACTTATACTGAGCCGTGCCTGCCGTAGCTGGTAGCGCTGGAGATTATGCAGGACATATTCTGGCTCGATGAATTGCGAAAAATTAAACAAATAAACACAGCTGATGAGAATTCAATATTTTTCAATAAAAAAAATTGGTAAATGCAAAATGAAAAAATAACACAAAAAGAAATATTGAAAAAACATAAATAATATTTGTGATAATAAAAGAAAAATCGATAGGAATAAAATATTGAAAGATTTAAAAAAATAAATATACAAAATTCATGCTGTCATTCTTATAGACAATGATTCTATGCTAGATTTCTTGGCATGAAATGCCATAAATTCGGTATTAAAATAGAAAAAAGATGAAAAAAGTGTTTGCCCAGCTGTCACCGACGGAGAAAAAAGAATCCGAGGAGCGAAACGAGCTCGAGTTTGAAAAAGTACACCAAAAAACGCCGGCAAATTACAAATCAAGTCCACAACATGAGCCGAGACTTTTGTTTGCAGACAGTTGTCCCTTCGCTCCACCAAAAATGTAAAGTGTGAAGTAAATTCAGCGGTTTTACCGCAATTGGAATAAGTCTATACAGAACGTGGGAGTAAAAGCTTCAGTTGGACGTAATTTGCGACCACTTTTCGCCACATATTGAGCGGTATTTCAGCCACACTCTCGATGAATATTAGCTTTCAAGTGCTCAAGAGTTACCGGATCTCGGCGGCCAATTGATATTTATATATGTATATAATTGGCGCTTTGTAACCGCTGAAGCGATTTTCGGCCCCTCCTCTATTCTATTCCTAGCCCCTTCAGTGCGGTCGTTGGATTTTTAAAATATCTTTTTATTTCATGTCAGAAATACACTCGGAAGAGGGCTTGACATTCCCTGCCGAGGGGCGACCGCAATTAGAAAATACAATTTTGGATGTTGGTCGAGCCAGGACTTGAATTTCGGTCATATTAGACCATAATAATTGGGCTTGGAGCGCCCTCTTCTTCACTTAATAGGTTGAAGAGCCACTAATGTGTCAAAGCTAGATCGAAGACGCGACAATGAATCACCTTTTACTGTAGTATCAGTAAGAAATCAGTTTTTTCATACTAAAGTACAGTCCAAATACAAAGAAAATGAGAAAGAGTAAATTCTAGATTTGATTTGTATGGCAGAATTGTCGTCTATGCAACTATAACGTTCCCAAAACAAGGTTTTCAACGATGGCAACTCTACGAAGAGGCGCCTTCAAGATCTCAATCTCAATTCTCGAATAAAATTTGGAAGTAGAGCCGACGGGGGGTGGGTTGCAGCATCTACGATAGCCAACGTCGTAGACTTATTTTTTGCCACCTTCTTTTGTTCCACAAAAGGAGGGAAACGAATCAGGCAAATTATTTACTCAAGCATGAAATATGTTTGTTGTGTTGAAGTGAAAAGAGCATGCACGAGCACACATCACTGAACCAACAAACCTCAATAATCAAAGTTCTCTGAAATTACATTGGGATTTTCAACCACTCGGAAGCGTTGCTTATGTTTGTCAGTTGCTAAATGGCTTATTAAACAAAAGCAACAAGAGCAATAATAATCATATTAGACATATACGAGTATGTATGTACATATGTATGTATGTGTGTGGTTGTGTGTTACAAAAGTTTATATAAAACGAATGAAAATTTTGCTTTTCATGTGACAAATTCCCATGAGAACAGATTGAGTTGGATGAAAGAGGCCAAAGTGGGAAAAACAACAAAAAACAAAAAAACAGAAACAAAAGCTTTCAACACAATCACACGCCAAAATACTTTCACATTGTTGCCATCGCCATCGCCATCGCCATCGTCATCATCATCACTCACTCACGTTCCATCCATCCACCCCACATCCTGCCGCTCGCGACGATTCATCCCGTCGCGTCCAGTCGCGCCACTAAAACCCTCTTCCGCTTCGTGGAGCACAAGTAAGAATAAAATGTTGTCACAAAACGGTATACAGCAATTACCGTTACAATTACAATCAAAATTACAATTACAGTTAAACGACAAACGCTCAATCGAACGAACACGAAATGATATGCGAGCTTACAACCAACGAACGAATGAATGGAAAAGCCGTCAAAATAACGAGCAAATAATTCGACGGCAAATAACAATAACAATAACAAACGGTAATTGCACATAACATTTGGTTAACATTGCACAAGGAAGTACCATTCGTAAGGATGCACGGAAAAAGCGTGAGAGAAAGATAGATAGAGAGAGAGAGAGGGAGTGAAAGAGAGAGAGAGAGAGAGAGAGAGAGAGAGGAAACAATAAGCCATAAGTTTGAATGGCAGCCAAGCCGGCCGACCCAAGATAGATAGACAGACAACAGACAGACAGACGGACAGACGGAAAGTTAGACAGTAAAATTGCTGCCATTATTATGCAGAAGAGATGTCGAAACCACTACTCAACTCCTCTTAACTCTAACTTGTCAGCGCGCTCATCACTCAATATTACTCACTCAACCCGAACGAGCTCGCTCACACTCAGTCGCTACTTAGCGGTGGCAGCTTGAGCGAAGAATGCAGCAAGACTATATTGCAGTTACACGCACACATGCGGAGATTGCAGAATCCTGCAGAACACAAGGGATGCCTTCGACGAAATGAATTTTGGTGGAGCTTTTACTACAATACATGAACAATACAAGAAACAACAATAATGGGTAATAACAATACGCGAGCATACATACGTACTTGCATGTACGTGTATGTGTAACGTGGGAGCATACTGTTGTTATTGGGAGAGCGAAAATCAGCTTGGAGGCTGCTGCTACAATGGAGCCTGAGCCTGTACCTGTGAGCATGAGCATATAGAGTAGAGCAAATTTTGTATTGTTGGCGAGATGTATGTGTGTATGTGTGTAAGAGTGTGTATGTTTGAGCTCAAAGCATTTGTGGGTTGTGCCCATTTTACACAACAATGCCGATGCCTGGAACGAATAGGCAGACAACGTGTGTTGTGTGCGAGCGAGCGAGCGGGCGGGCGGTTAGGCAGTGAGGCGTACGAAATGCCCTTTGTTAATATCGCCATAGTGTTTGTTGCTCTACTCCGATTCAGCTCTGGCCGGAGTTGATGTTGGCGTTGTACGATGGGGAGCGCGCGATGGGGGCCGGCAGCAGTTGTGAATGGCAGTATGAATGGCTTTGTTTTGGTTGGTTCATTCGCCTCGTATTCACCGCTGCTCATTGGACGGACCGACGGATGTACACAAGTACATATACATATTTATATACATATATATATATATAGAGCTTATAAGCTTGAGCCGTTGGCATACTACTCTGATGGCTATATGGTCGGTTGTAGTGCAAAACAAATTTACAAAAGGCCATTGTATTTGTTTGCTTGTTTTGTTTTCCTTTTGTTTTGTGTTTTTCTCATTACCTCTTGTTTTGTTGTTGTTCTTGTAGCTCTCACTCGGGTTGTGGTTAAGGCTGATGTGGCAGGTTGTTAGTATATCAAAAACTTATGTATATGTATGTATACACGTACATATATGTACATACATATGTATGGATGTATTGTTTATATTTTTGTTGTTGCACATTGCTCGCATTTTGGTTGGCTGTTTTGACTTGAGCATGTTGATGTTATTGCTTGCCGTTTGTTTTTTTTTTGTTGTTGTTGTTGCTGTAGTGGTTTTTGTTGCTTCGATTTGTTAGCTTTGTTGCCACAATCGCGATGGCGGTTGCAAATATGAGGGCTACATCGTCATTGTTGTTGCTGTTGTTTACATTATTATTGCTATTATTGTTGTTGTCGTCGTTGTCGTCGTCGTCGTCGTCGTATCCCTGCCAGCTAACTTGTTGTTATGTTATGTGGGCGTTGCTACACACACGGCGCATAAGCCATTAGGAGAACATATTATTATTTCAATGTATTGTTGGTAAGCACAGATCCAAAATATGCTTAATACATACATACATACATACACGTGTGTGCATTGGTATTTACATGCGCGAGTTTTGCGAGTGTATTTATTTACGCTACGTCAGAGTCGACAATTTAATTTAATTGCTAGCAACGACACCAATGGCGGCCACGGCAACAGCAACAGCAACAGCAGCAGTTTGAGGGAAGTGGAGTACGCTGACACATTGTCTGCACATACGAGTATGTGTAAACCAAGAAATGCAAATTTATCATTTATATTTTAAACTACAACGCATAACAACAACAATCGCTGGAATAGACCGATAGATAGACGGTGGCGGCACGTGACAAATTAAATACGCTTAACAAATGACAAAAAATATGCATATTTGCATACTTAGCAGCTAGGCTGATAAAGTCAGAAAAAGGCTTGCGCCACCTACAGCCATTCAACCAACAGAACGAACGACCTCCCTACCTGTCACCTTCCTCCTGCCATACATTGAGACGACGGCCTACCAGTTAACCGTTAATTGCCGGTCTTCCAACAGCAACAGCAGCAGGTGGTATCTTGCCGTAATCGCTGACTTTATGCATGCGTGCGTGCCACTTAGGTAGTCATACATACATATAATATGTTTGCAACACATGGACAGGAACATATGACAATAAAATTAAAACAAAAAATTAAAACAATATTGTACAAAATGAAAAATACAAATGAAAAATTCTAATTAAAAATAAATTAAAATTCTTTAAATATAAAAACACATAAAAAATAAAATATAACAGAATAAAAAAATTTAAAATAAAATAAACTAAAATAATAAAATAAATAAAAAATGCAATGAAAAAATTATATATAATAAAAAATATATTAAAACTGAAACTAAATTAAAATAAATAAAATAAAATAGAAAATATAATAAAAAATATACTAAAATAAAAGTTAATCAAAATAGATAATATTAAAAATTAAATAAAAATAAGCAAAATGAAATATAAAATTTAAACAAACTTAATTAAAATTAAAAATCAATTAAGGTAATATTAAAATAAAAAATTTAATTAATTAAAAGAAAGAAAATTAAAAAAAAAATTAATTAAATTAGATATAAAATAAAAATAAGAAATATTAAGACGAAAAAAGATACAAATAAATTAAATTAATAAATAATAATAAACTAATTGAATTAAAATTAAAATAAAACCAATTAAAAATAAAAAAATTATTAAAAAATTAAAATAAAATAAAATAGGAACGAAACTAAAAAAAAAATAATAATTAAAAAATATTAAATAAAATAAGAATAAGAAATAAATAAAATAAGAAACAAATAAAATAAGAAATAAATAAAATAAGAAAAGAGAAATGTGAAATAAATAAGATTGAAGTCAACACAGAAAATAAAAAAAAAACATAAAATAAAAAGCAACACAATTAAAAGAATTAATTAAAATTAAAAACAAATTCATAAAAATATAACAACGAATATTAAAAAAATAACACGAAATAAAATAAAAAATTAATATAAATAAAAAAATAATGGTAAAACATGAATTAAAAATTTAATGAAATAAAGAAGAAACTAAAAATAACAAATTAAAATTAAAATAAAATAAAAAGACAGAAACGAGTAAGATATAAAGATAAATTCAAATCAAAAAGGTAAAATAACATAAAATAAAATAAAAAATACAAGAGTTAAATTAAATAAAATAATATATATTATAATAAAAAATAAAAGTTAAAAGATAATATGTAACAAAATGAAACTTTTTAAAAAGATTAAAAAAAAAGAAATTAAGAATATATAAAATAAAAATACATATAATATAATATAACAAAATTTAAGCAAATTAAAGTAAAAAAAAGGATTAATTAAAAGAAATTAAAATAACAACTTAGAGAAATTAAACGAAATAAAATAAAAAATTTAATCAATTAAAAATAAAATTAAATTATATATAAAATAAAACTAACCAAAATCAAATTAAAAACAAAAAAAATTAAAATGAAATAAAAGGAGAGAAGAGTGAAGACAAAAAATAAAGATCACAACAAAAAACTAAAATAACATAAAATAAAATTTAAAAGATTTGGCAAGATGAAAAAAAAAATTAAAATTAAATTAAAAAATAAATAAATAATATAAAATAAAATAAAAAAATTGAAATAAAATATAAAAAATAAAATAAAATATAAAAGAACAAAATTTAACCAAATGAAATTAAATTAAAAGTAAAACAAAAATTATACAACATAACATAATAAATTTTAAATGAATTAAGGCGTGGACATGTTACTATTAAATAAAAATAGAATTTAGAGTAAAAACTAAAACGGTTCCGTAGTTTTTAACGTAATAAATACATCGAATTGCGATATTTTGATTTTATACCTGTCTGTTTTGAAAAAAATTTTTTTTTTTTTGACAAAACTACAAAAGCTAATTTAAGCAGAATTAAAATCAAAAAATTAAAAATAAACTTTTTACGATATTAAAAGTAGTTCAGCCACAAAAAGTTAGAACTTTTCCAATCATAAGAGATCAAAGTAAGTAATAAAAGACAATCAGATAAAAGAATAAATATTTAAAAATGTATGTGTGTATATTTATATATAACAAGTAGCAGCCCAATCAAATTCCACCATCTATGAGTAAAAAATTGGAAAAAAAATGCAATTCAGTAATAATAATAAAAATCAAAGAAAATAAGAACAAATAATACGAAAAAGGAAATAAAAAATACAAAAAATATATACCTATGTATATAATTCGGGTCAACAAAGCATCAGCTTACATCAAAACTGATTTAAAAAGCTGATTGCACGTGTTGACAAGCGCTACTTAAGTACTTATTGTTGTGGTGTGATGGTGACCTTATCAATACCCAGATCTAGTCGCGGCACATGCCCACAAATATTACTCTGTCAAAAAAGGAACAATAAATTTGCAATTTCAAAAAAAAAAAAAAAAAATCTACATTAACAACAAACAAAATTACTTACTACAGTAGCATCAACCGCAGGCCCAACAACAATTACGTCTAACAAACACATTTATATGCAGAACACCATAGCACCAAAAAAACACGTGCTTTTATACAAGACACACTCAAGCAAGCGCACGCCCCCCACACACCCCAACACACTCAACTATTATAAACCACAACCATATGCATGTACATATGTATATGTACACGTATATATGCGTAGTGACAAGTGTACATATGTATATGTATATATGCGTAGTGACAAGTGTCAGAATGCGGTTACTTTGACAAATGATATAATACTATAGTGAGATTGATGTTATGAGATGGTTGAAAGTTGAGTTGTTGCAGTGGTTGTTTTTGAAAGACTGATTGAATGATGAATTCAGCATGAAAAAATTAATATTTACTTTACATAATACTACAATACTTGACAGGTTGACGTAGTGTGTATTGTTTGAATTTGTCAATAAAAATGTATACTTGTACATATATTTGTAGCTAACTTAGGAGTTGAGGAAAGCTAATCATCTAATCAATCATCCCATGAAAACTGTTGATGGAAACTTTATAGCTAATATTGACATCAGATTATTTATAATATATAATTTCCAAACAAAACTTGATGTATTTTCCAACTTTGCAAAACATATATATAAATATATGTGCAAACCAAAAATAATTGTATTTCCTTTTTATTATTTATTTATTTTATTATTTAATTAAATTAAATTTTATTTAATATAATTTTGTTTTATATTATATTATATTATATTATATTATTCGCGGTGCGCGGTCCAATGTACTATCAGGCGATTTGTGGAGACGAGATCCCACAATAATAAATCAAAAAGTGGAAGAAAGCGTCTAACCAGTAAACGAGAAGACCGAATATTTATACGCGAGTCTCTCAAGGATCGCAAAAAATCTTATTCTGCCCTTGCAGCTGCCCTTTCGGATGAATTTAGAGATAACAACATTGTTTTGTTAGATTGGCCTGCACAGTCTCCAGATCTTAATCCCATTGAGCACATGTGGGCTATTTTAAAACGCAAGATTAAGGAACACAGTATAACATCTAAAACGGGCTTAAAGAATGCCTTAATTAACGAGTGGTACGCTAAAAGTGTGGACGAATGTGAAAAGCTTGTACGCAGCATGCCTAAGAGAATTGCTGCCGTTATTAAATCGAAGGGTGTACCTACTAAATATTAATGTTATCATCACTAATTCATTGTATTTTCACTGTTTTACTAATAAAACTTCTTTACTTCACTTGTTAAAACAAAAAATTCAGTAATTAGTGGGGTGCCTAATACTTTTGGCCACGGCTGTACATATATATATTTGCTCAATTAATATTTAACTTTTGTTTCTTTTTCATGGGTTGTATATAATATCACACACATTATGTTTTCACCTGTCGCCATGTGTTTCATCGTATTCACAACTTCTTCAGCGTGAAAATCACGTTTAACAGCACTGACCATACTCAACAATACCTATACGCCAATAATCATATACCATAAATACATATTTACATGTGCATATTCATAAAAGTAGATGCTTGCATGCTAAGAAACAAGAAAAAAAATTTCACAAATATCACTGGAAATTTCATAATATTTGCAGCGATAAGTAACACGAGTGTGACTGGTTGCCTCTATGTAAATTCAAATGATTTCCAACTTTTGCCGTTATTTTACACTTACGTCACACACTAGCTGCCAAGCGTGTTTCACTCAGCTGTTCAACTATAAAACACAAAAACTTGTACATATTTGTCATATAGATATGTAGATTTTTTTATGCCAAAAATATCAAAAATATAGAGGTAAAACAACCTTGCAAATATTAAAAGAAAAAAATATATAAAAAAATTAAAAATAAAATAATCACTAAAAACCGACGGAGCACCACTAGTCAACAAGTTGGTTGGCTTGCGTTTGTGTTTTCCAATGCAATCAGTTGTATTTTTTACGCTTTTGATTAAACAAACATTTTCTTTTTTTGTTTCACACTTTTTCTTGTATATTTGTTTCTTCACATTATATTGTATTTCTGGTTAATTTTTGACATACAAAAGAAAGAAAATAATAAATAATCGACGAGAGTTGAATGCACTTGCCCAAAGATTTCGTAAATTTGTTATCTGACATTTTTTATGTTTTTTTTTTTAATTATTTTTAGAAGCGCATTTTTATTGATTTTCTTTTCTTTAATAATTCGTTTCGGTGACACAGTTTTGAGATTTATATCATATTCATATGTATGTATAGGTTTTGTGTTTTTGTGAAGTATTTCCAAAAGCGTGATATGTACACGTATGTATGTACATACTGTGGTACTTTAATATTGAAATATCAGACACTTCTCAAAATATACGCCATAATAATAGTCATATTTCTAAATTTCTAGTATAAAAAATTTAAAAAAAATTGTTAAGCTATTAAAAATTAATAAATATAAATTCTCACCATTTTTCGGTAATTTTGGAAGATTTTTTTTTTTTTTGTACTTTAAAACACCCTCGAATGAACACGCCAGAAATCAGAAAATGTGTAGAAATACGTCATTGTGTTGAACTTACCTAAAAATAAAAGAATAAATTTACTAAATTTTCAAGTTTTTAAAAAAATTTATAATAGTAAGAAAATAATAATAATTGAGATTTATTAATTTAAAATTTTACTTAATTCAAAAATAATTCAGAATAAGCATATATAATATTCGGGAATTTTTAATTTTTAGTATATATTTATACATAAAGTTATTTGGGCAGGACGACAGGTAGGAACTCAAAACATAAAATATTGGTAACAAATATATTTTTAATTTATTAAAAACTCCACAGGTAAGTTTTGTTTGAAGAATTTCATAAAATCATGGCGAGTTTCAGAATCATAAGGCATCAGCTTCGTTTCGAATATTTTAACCAACAAGTATTTTGAAAAAAAAGTCTATTGGAATAAAATAAAAAAATTTCATTAATATGATGGTATGTAATAAAGATTTTTTTTTCTATTTGTTTCAAAAGCATAAGACACTTTGCACTGTCATTAAAATTAATTAGTAAACATTTTTTCTGCCTTGGGTCACAGCTAAAAGAGAGGAAGCTTAAGTGGGGTCACTCCGACTTATTCGATTTAAGGATTCATCTAAGGTACGTCCATACCTACGCTCTATGGTATATAACAGGAAGGGAATGTAGAGTTTGGTCTTTACTCTTCAATTGCCTAGAGTGATTCTGCGTTGGATTTCAAGACCTACATTGTTGTTGGTGTTTATGCTGGTTTCAAGATAGACGAATTTATCTCCGACTACAGAGACTGACTCGAATGCGAGAACTGTTTGTTTGATGATGGGAGATATTTGCTTCGCTTACTTATCTAGTCTGGAAAAAGCAAAACTCTTATACTCGTAGAAGATTGTATCTCCTCTATTCAGCTCTGCGGATCGTATTATTTTCTTCAGCAATAAATTAAAGAAGTCTCACGATAAGAAGTTACCTTATCTTAACTTTGACGCCAATAACGGTATGTCCGAAGTAAAAGTGGACGAAAAAAACAGCGAATGCAGAGTTTTCTCTTATCATATTAAATAATGTTTACAGTAGAATTATTAGAGTGTCTAAGGATTCTGAAATGCATCTCAATTTTTTTTTAATTTGTTGTAAAATATACATATGTATATTTTTTAATAAATAATAAACGTACAAAATTCGATATTAGTAGACGCAAATTACAAAAAAAAAATTTAAATTTTTATTTTTAAGTTCTAAAAGTTAAACAAAATAGAATAAAAATAATAGAAAAAATAGAATGAAAACAAAAAAAAATTAATTAAAATGTAAAATGAATGAAAAAAAATTAAGCATGATTTATTTTACTGCAAACACTTCCGCTATGCCAATAATAAATACTTTCCAACTTGGTGACCGTTAAAACTGCAATTGACAACAACAACAACTACAACAACAAATTTTTCGCTTCGCTTTACAGTTGACCCAAGGCAATTGACAATTTCTGCGGACACTACAATAGTGAGCAAGCAACACAACATAACATCTTGGGCGATACAGCAAAAAAAAAAAAACCAAACAGGAAAAGCACATAATACTAGCTACGCGCTCCTAAAGCACTTAACTTGATTGCACTTAATTGCCCACAAGTGCGTTTTATGTGCACAAAATTCCGCGCGGTCCGCGCTCATTAACAGCAGCAATAACAACAACAACAACAACAACAGCAGTAGCAAACACAAAAACTATTAAAGAATGTCATAAATTAATGTGACGCAGCGTGATTTCCGCCAACGACACAGAACGACCCGACCAATGTGTCTCCTAATCAATTTTGATTATCAAACCCAAAAAAAAAAAATTAAAAAAAATGCCGAAATTTAATTTCCAAAAAAAAAAAAAAAATAAATTAAAAAAAATTCCCAAAATATAATATTATACATTCAAAAAGGAAATGAAATTAAGTGTTATTGTAATTAAAAATCCATGTTTTGTTTAACAAAATAACAACAACAACACCAACAACAACAAAGAGGCAAGCATAAGCGTTATGCCAATTAAATTTTAATGCTACTTGAATTTGTTGTTGTAGGGGAATAATAAATACAGAAATATTCACACCAAACATAAGCGTGCGCCGACGAGAGGGCGAAGTAGTAAACAGGCGGATGGAGAGTGAGTAAAAATCTGTAAGGTCTCAATGAAGTCTGAAGCAAGCAAACCAATCGCGCAATATGTGCGTAGTGCATTTTAGTAGGGTGTTATGGAGTAGCTTATACTTGTATACATACATACCATACATGTATATGTATATGTACATATGTACATACTTGAGTGCTTGTGATAAACACTCATCAATGAGGACATTCGAGAGCACTTGCAACGTGCCGGAGGAAATCCCAAATGAGTGTAGGCACATATGTACATACTTATATGAGCTTATGTGCATACATACACATGTCTGCATACATATAAATATGTATTGGATGAGTGCATAAGTTCGTGCCCGATTCCGCTGGATGCCGTACGAATCGTTTGAGAGAGGCGCTCGTGAAAGAAATATATACATATTATATATCGTTGGAAAGGTGACAGTCCGAACTGTAAATCAAGCATAAAATAACTTCATTTTGATTTGAGTTGCTTAGTGGAAGATGAACAACGAAAAAGATCATATGCGTCATATTATGTTATACGAATGCCGCAAAGGAAAAACAGTGGGCGCTGCAACTAAAGATATTCGCGAAGTTTATTTGGACCGTGCTCCAGCACTCCGCACAGTAAAGAAATGGTTCGCGAAATTTCATTCTGGAGATTTTAACCTCGAAGATCAACCTCGCAGTGGACGGCCTTCTGAGCTTGATGACGATGTTCTAAGGACTTTAGTTGCGAATAACTCACGTATTTCGACGGAAGAGGTTGCCAGTGAATTGAACGTCAACAAGTCAACTGCGTTTCGTCGTTTAAAAAAGGTTGGATACACTTTGAAGCTCGATACATGGGTGCCACATCAGTTGAGTGAAAAGAACAAAGTGGACCGTATGTCAACAGCAATTTCTTTGCTTCGACGGATCAAAAACGAACCTTTTTTGGATCGGCTCGTGACTGGTGATGAAAAATGGGTCCTGTATAACAATGTTCAACGCAAAAGAACATGGAAACAGGCACACGAAGGGGCGGAACCGATGTCGAAAGGTGGATTGCATCCGATGAAGGTACTGCTGCGCATTTGGTGGGATATCCGAGGCGTGATCTATTTTGAGCTCTTGCCAGCTGGAGAAACGATCACTGCCAACAAGTTTTGTCAGCAATTGGCCGAATTGAAGAAAGCAATTGATGAAAAACGTCCGATTTTGGCCAATCACAAAGGAGTTCTTTTCCATCATGACAACGCCAGGCCACATGCTGCAAAACCGACCCTGGCCAAACTGAATGAGATGAATTGGGAAATCATGCCGCATCCCCCATATTCACCCGACATTGCACCTTCTGATTATCATTTGTTTCGATCGCTGCAGAACAATTTGAATGGAAAAAAATTTAAAAATGTGGAAGACGTCAAAAACCACCTTGACACCTTTTTCAACGAGAAACCGCGCGATTTCTATGAATCAGGCATCCGTAAATTGGTTGAACGTTGGGAGTGGATTGCCGAACATGATGGCGAATATATAATTGATTAATAAAAGCGCTTTCTTCAAAAAATTTCAATTTTAGTTTGCACTTGAAATCGGGCACGAACTTATGCACTCATCCAATACATATGTAAGTGTCTACGCATGAATGAATTTCAAAAATGCGGTTGTGCGAAAAAAAATCTTCATATGTCTATTTACTATACATTCATATACATACATACATCCATAAAATAATGACAATCATTGCAAATTTGACGCACATGCACAATAATGACAACAATAGCAATAAAGAAAAATGATTAATCAAATAAACGAAACAAAAGCGGTAATAATTTCGAATACTAAGAAATTTATTTATTTATTGTATACATATATGTATGTATGTACAGTATATAGTTCTATAGCAACAACACAATGTTGCAATTTATTAGAAATTTTATTATTAAGTCAAATGAGAATAAATTACATAAGAATACGCCGTCGTTCAGCAATAATTTTGCAGTTTTATACACTCAACACAAACAAAAGCAATATTATTGAATTTCTATGCAGTCATTTCCATACGTATATACCCGTATATGGAAGAAGAAATCAAATTAATTTATACCACACACGAAGAAAGATTTTTTTTTTTACTTTGATATTTTAGAAGACTCGTCCGGTTACATAGGTTGCTATGCAAGTCCTCATAACTAACTGTAACTGTATACTTTTCCTGCAACAAAGTCACTGAAAACATTCCAACGCAACTAGATCAACTAAACATTTTGCATTAATTGGTGGGTATATGGGTTTATACGGGAAAAAAGGTTTATTTTCAATATCTTTTTCAAAAAAAAATAAAATATTTTATTTAAACTATCGACTGTCTTAAAGATATACACTTGAAAAAGAATTTCTGAAATATTCCAATGGAAAATATTCATAAATCCACCCTTATGACGTTATTTTTAATGACTCCTCGGGAAAAGAGTGCGTCGGCACATAACAGTAGCACCCAGAGAGCATGAACCGAAGTGAAAAATAAAAAAAAAACGTGTTTTAGTTAATAACATAAACTGAAATTTGGATGAAGGATAAAAAAAATTAAAAATTAAATTTTTGGCAGATGTTAGAGTTTTCTAGAACTTTTGAAAAAAGCACGTTCGGAAAAAATTAAAACGGATACTCTCGAGATGATGTAGAAATTAATAGAAAAAATACGCTTATTTTAAAGCTCTGATATCCCATGTAACTCCTTAAAAACCCTCGAAAACGAGAGTTAATTGCAAAAGAAACATGATATTCGCACGGGACATAAAAGAGATTTTTATTGCCAGCAACTCATTTCTGATACACAATATGTTTCTGCGATTAATTTTAGATTATTTGTATAGTGAAATCAAATACTATAATTTTTATGATTCATACTAAACTCATTTATTAAAATAAACTGATGATAAGGCCCAAAAAGACCACAGCCGAAGATCGTATGCAATTACTGTCCAAAATACTTGATAACAGTAATTTAATTATATATGGAACATGTCGTACATTCCAACTCCTTCGAACGAATGGTGGAAAAGCATGAGGCGAACAGCATACATCATAGACTGTTCCAAAAATATGGTATTTAATGCGTTTCATCACTCGGAAATACCCGTAATGAGAGGACGAAAGAACAAAACTTCTATCTTCATTCATCAAGCTGTTGGCAAATCCCTTTAAAACGACCGACGACTTGAAAAAGAACTTGAATGCTCAAATTGTCACTCGGGTAGTGCGAAACCGAGTTTAAAAAATTGCAGTAATTGGATGGTATGCCAGAAAAGTACTCAAATTCGCCAATACGCACTTGGAACGGCAAAATTGGATAAATGTGCTTTAGTTGGAGGAAACCAAGATAATTTTTTTTTTGATCAGACGAGAAACGTTACGTTAAACATACTCAAGGTAAGCTTTCAACCGAAAATACACTGTGAAGACAGTTAAGGGTTACTTCTCATCGTCTGGTGTCGAATAAATCTACTGGATATGTGTAGTAGAACACCGAGACATTCTTAGAAGAATTATAAAACCATACGCTGAAAAAGAGATGCCACTAAAATGGGTATTTATTAAGCCACGTGGTCATATTTTAGTCTTTCCAGGAGCTCTACTTGCCTTCATGTAGCCCAACGTTTCCTATGACCCCTTCCTTCGATGTCCAGTGTAACGTGGTTTTATTGCAAACTTCATTTCGTTTTATATTAAAAGATATCTTATTTTAAATGAATAATGTATTATATTATATTTTTGTAATTTTTTCATCTTAGCATTTAAGGGGGGAGACTCATGTAAAATTTTCAAAAAATCGATTTTTTTTTTCGATATTCTGAAAGTATACTATGTTGAGCGAGTACTGACGAGCCGGAAAAAAAAATCTCGAATATTTACAAAGTTATAGCTAATACAGTGGGGCGGGCCGTACTGAACTGTACTGTGTACTGAAACTTTAAACGCGATTATCTCGAAACTACTTTTTGAAAAACTGCTCGTGTTGTAGCTCAAAAAATTATTGACCGATTTGTTTGAAATTTGATGAGGCTTTTCTCTACATTACTACCGGAAGGATAAACCTAAAACTTCAGGTATTTTTGATTGATTATTTATTTTTTTGGGGTCAAAAGGGTGAAAAAATAGCTCAAAATCGTAACTTTTTTTAGGCTGATTTTATATTGGATTTTATCCTTTTCTGTTTAATTTTAAAGGTTTATCCTTTCCGTTTATATGTCCTGAAAAAAAAAATTTTTTTTTTGGTGTTTCAGATCAACGGTTGATGAGTGACAAATGGAGCAGTTTCGGACCTCGCGTTAGAGGCAGCCTACAAGACATCATGCTGAGCCACCATTTTGAATTAAAAAAAAAAAAAATTTTTTTTTGTAATCTTAAAATGTTAAATAAAGTTGTGTTAAAAGTTCTAAACAATTAAATTTTTTTATCACTGTAAAAAAAATATTAAAAAATGACCGATTTCGAGGCATTTACATGAGTCTCCCCCCTTAAACCAACCCCTCGACCCTTTTGGCCGATCTACGTGGTTTAAAGCCAATCCCATACGAAGTGTGGTTCACAGTCTCTGGATCTGGACCCCATAAGGCATCTTCGGGGATTTTTGAAGGTTGCATGTGTAAAAATGAGAATAAGATGTTGGGAAAAATCCAAGAAGCTTGGTATAACATTCCGAAGGAGTTACATATGTACCAAACTTGTGCAGTCCATGTCTCGAAGATGTCAGAAGGTGTCTAAAATAAAATGAGCCGACACAAAATATTGCAAGCTTTTTATAATAACAGTTAGTTATTAGCTAGTCATTAACTGTTCCCTTTTTTGCCACTATAAATTAATATTAATTCTGCCACCAGTGTACTTATGTCAATTATATGTATTGCTTTTTTCATTTTCACCATAAATTTACCATTTCAATCAGATCTAGTAACAGAATTATGACGTTAAAAATAAATAAATAATAAAGGTTATGATAAATATTACAAGTTGAGTAAATATTCCTTCATTTCATAATGTCATAATTTATATAAAATTGTTATAAAAAAAATCTGATAAGAAAGCAAAAAGAGTTGTTAGTCATGGGACAGCAATGAGATAATAAAAACAAGCGAGTTTTATTTTTAAATTTTTCACAAAGAAAATTGCACGGAACCAACTTTTCTTTAAGTAAAAAAAAATCACAATTATTCTCTCAATTTTTATCAAGTTTTATTTGATATATTAAAAGCTTACAAAAGCACAAACTGCGCGCAGCATTTGTTGAGTTACTTTTAGCGCTTTAAATCAAATATTATAAACCCCGATGTCGCACGGGACAGTTTGATCCCTTGAGTAACTTAAAAATTTCGAATTCAAGTTTTAGGGAACAATTTAGTGCACGTGAAGGGTATAACATTTTACATAAATAAATAAATAAATAAAATTGTTCAATTGTAAATTCTTTTCAGTTCTATTCATCCAAAAATACATATCTCGACATAGGCATCAAAAAATAAAGTAGCCAACCAAGCGATCGTGTTGTGTTTTTTTTTTCTTCTCTTTGTTAGCAGGGGATGATCGTGAAATTCATTCTTATTTTAAAAATTCTTTTACTCTTGCGGTTTTGTAAAATGCAGTCAAGTAAATATGCACATACATATGTACATATCATAATTATGACTGCATTAATTGTATATACATATATATATATATTTATTTAAGGGCGCGATTGCACAAT
This sequence comes from Ceratitis rosa, assembly GCA_037013455.1. Lineage (NCBI taxonomy): Eukaryota > Metazoa > Arthropoda > Insecta > Diptera > Tephritidae > Ceratitis > Ceratitis rosa. The sequence continues at coordinate 18,338,281 of JAWMAG010000037.1, forward strand.
ACATATTCACTCTTCAATGGAGCTCTCACGTAATGCGAATTCGAAAGAAATCAATGAGTGTCCGATCATTTAGTTAGTTTTGAAACTTAATGTGTTCTTCTGATTTTTATTCTCACGCTTATTCGCTGCTGGCGGTATTTTAGTCACTGCTGTTCCTACTTTTTTTTGCATTTGTTGGAGTGTGAAATGTTGGCTTCAATATAGCCATATTAACAGAGCCGCGACTAAAATTGAAGGATCTGTAATCAATCTAAAGTGTTGGAACCCGCTCAGCGAAAAGGAATGAAACATTGCGATTTAATTACGCATTTTGACTTGAACGGCCGATAATTGCAGACTCCAGAAACAATTTCGGGTTGAGTAGAGTTCAAAGGTGATGAGTACAGTAGTGGTTGTAACTGATTTCTATACGTTAAACTGCATGCCTTTTTTATGGCACTATAGTACAGCGGAGCGCTGCGAGAAAAGACACCGTGACTGGAACAGCTGGAAAAACTCTTTAAACTCTCGATGCTCAGAGTCAATAGATCCCTAAAAAACACAGCACCATCAGCCGACATGCCTCAACTGAGTTGAGAATCAGGACGTACGGACGCAGTACTGTAGCGTTGAAAACAGGAAAATACTACTTTATTGCGCTCTTGACTTTCGGACAACCTCTGGCAACTACAAGTACAGTTGGAGCAAAGGCCTCAAGTTCCTCAGAGATAGCTATAAAATTAGTGAAGAAATCGAGCCCCCAGTCTACTGCGCACATCCGAAAATTAGATTAACATTTAGGTTGCTAAAACCACTGCCGTATCTCTTCCAAGCCCAAATATTTGCTTTATAAAAGACGGCGAAGGTACTAAAGAGGAGTGACCTGCACAAAAGGAGAACTCACAATAACGTATGTAGATAGTTAAGCTTAAGACATTAGACAGTAGTGGTTGCACTATTTAAAGGGACTATCAAAAGACTGGAGGAGAAAAGACCAGCCCACATTTATTACGTGCCAAAACATACCAAAGCGATATTTGATGAACTGACTAAAGAAGGCGTACTTTCAGATCAGAGCTATAGACTTGCCAGACAAGTAAAACTTGAACAAGAAATACTCCTGCATCGTCAAGAGGTCGTAGAAAAGCTAAAACTATGTGCAAAACTAGCGTTAAAAAGGGTAGACTTCAGGCTGTTATTAGAACTATTAACGGAGCATATACTGATGGATCTTCAAACAGCAAGGGACAAAGAGCCAAATTGCCGACATTGATTCATTGAATTAAATTAAGGAAGTGTAGCAGTACAGGACTTTGATCGTATGTAGTGGTTTCAGTAACATTATGAAGGTGACATGAAACCTAACCCTATCCCTGTATGTGGGAACAGCAGTTTTATAGTCCCCAATTGTTGAACTAAAGCTAGTCCACATTACCGTCCTCCAATTTTGGCACGAAAAAGTTATTCATCATGGCTCTATATCGTTCGTCATGGATTGTAACATTATGGCATGCTTGAACTAATGATCCCATCCGCCTATAGAGCACACAAAACAGTGAATTTATGAGGATGTAATGGCGTCTCAACAATCTCTCATGGCTTATCATCACTCCAAATGCGACAATTTGGTTTATTAACGTACCCATTCAACCAAAAAATGAACTTCATCGTTGAACAAAATTTTCTTGTGAAAATCAGGAAAGAGCGTGCGACGCGCTTGATGGCCATTCGGCTTCAATTCTTGCACGAGTTGGATATTGTAAGCCCGCAAAACAAAATCCTTCCGCGAAATCTTCCATAAAGTGTATGGGCACAGCTCCAATTGTTGCGCGCGATGACGGAGAGACTCATTTGCATCGTCTTCGATACTCTGCTTCACAGCAGTAAAAGCGTCTTCGGTGGGCACTGTGCGGCGTCACGAGTAAATGTGTTGCGAAACCGATTATTGAAAACCTCACGTCAAAAATAAAGAAAATAATACTCCGCAAAAAAAAATTAATAATAATAAATTATAATTAAATAATTATATATCCACTACTACATAAATAAGTAATTAATATTTCAGTATAGCACACTTAAGAATTTCTTAGGAATTATACAAAACCAAAAAATATTTTTCCGTTTTCCGCCTTTTACTTTTTTTTTGTTCTTTTTTTTCATTCTATTAAGAGATAATAAACGATAAGATTGTTATGCAGCACTTAATAAAAAATAAAATAAAATAGAGAAAAAAATTACAACAACAAGAATGAGTTAAGTAAACGAATACAACAAACAATTAATTCCCAGAAAATATTTGTCTAAGCGAACTGTTTGTACATATTTGCCGGGTCAAAGACCAAAAACCACTCACCTGTAAGGCAATAAAAAAATTGAAATTAATGAAATAACGTTGGAAAGAAAATTGAATAAATACAAATAAAAAAATAAAAAAAAAATCGGTACAAAGGCGCATTTACGGAGCGTTTGATATACATACATACATAAAAAGTATTAAGGGATAAATGAGGAAAAGATAGAGATTTGAATGCCTCATTCTTATTGTGGTTTATTAAAAACCAAGTTTAACGGTGTGTTTTTTTTTTCTTTTTTTGTACCCATCAGAATTTTATACCTTTCAGAATCGAAATGAAATGAAAATAGACTGCGACCTTCAAGCTATGACTGTCAACAGTGATGTGGGAGCCAACTCGCTAGCGCGTTGACTGTTTGTTTGATGACAGGAGATATTACGTCTTGTCCTTGTTCACTTCTCCGACCCATTCGCTTCGCTTCTTTGCCAAATTATTAATTAATTAATGAACTTTTCTAATTGCGGACGCTTCTCGGCAGGGAATATCATGCCCTCTGAAGTGTACTCCTGATATGAAATAAAACTCCTCATAAAAATCCAACTGCCTTTCGGAGGTGGCTTAGAAATACCTGTAGTTCCCTCCATTTTTTGGCCCAAAAATCGCTTCAGCGGTTCGAAAGCTCCTCATTGTGTAGTCGAAGGCAGTTGCATGATGTTGCAGATGCATGGTCAATATCTGTTTAATGGTGGTTTTGTCCGACCTAAAATCACACTGATGAGGTCAAATAGGCTTGGTGACGGCGGACTTTAGTCTTTCCCACAATACTCTCGGTAGAACTTTATATGCGATATTTAGGAAACTAATCCCACTCCGATTGCGCACACTCTTTTGATGGATCGGACAGAGCACACTTAAGTTCCAATCGTCCTAACATAAATAGTCTGCAAAAAAGGTGATGCATGCACCTTGTCAGCTCTTCAATACCATGGTTGAATGCCTCTGCTGGCAAGCCATCAGCTCCAACTGCTTTGTTGTTCGTTAATCAGGCAAACGCTATTCGAACCTTGTCGTAGTCGTTTAATGGAACGTCTTTTTCATCATCATCGTTTGGAGTTTCGAGTTCACCATCTACATTCAGCAGGCTGGAGAAGTGTTCCCCACATTCGGCAAGTATGCACTGGATATCGGTTACCAGAGCACTGGTCTTGAAATTTTCAGTCGCCGGTTCTGCTGGCCTGCTTTTCAAGCTCTTCATACTCACGCATTTCGGACTTTTCCTTTTTTTTGTTTGCAAATGAGTCTTTCTTCTCTCTTCAGCTCTCTATATCTATCGCACCCTGCACATCTGTGGTCGATGTAAGGTTACGAGGTAAGCTGTGTGTTTTATCTCCACTACATTCCTCATCGTATTAGCTCTTTTTATGACGCTTTCATTCTACAGTTACCTTACATCGAGTTGCTGATGAGTGCTCTCAGAGAGCAGGGCTGCAAAAAGAGTAGAAATGCGTTCGGCTGTCGACGTTGTTGTTAGGTCCTCGCAACGTCGCACATCTAGAACTCTGAAAACATGTCGTCCGTCTATCACAACCATATCGTTATGAGTTCTTCGTTTTGGAGATAGGAAATTAAAATAATGAAATTTTCGTTCTGAAAACCATCTTGATGGAAGAACTGAAGTAACTGTATGTAGGGTTCTCCCTTTATGAGCTTTCATTTCATAAAAGGTATACCAAATAACGACTAATCACGAAACAGCTTCTTCATTTCTTCGATTGTTCTTCGTTTTTGAGAATTTTATTTCCACTAACTATTTTCTTGCATTGCTTTGGTTTTCTACTCTGCCTCTGCCTCTGTTCTATTTCGTTATTTTACATTATTCCTCTTCGTCTTTTCCCCGCCTCAGTTAGGTTAGATATGCTTGTCAAAATTTTATTAGCCAAGACAACGACAACAGTAGCCTGCGATATAAATCTTGAGTTGATTGAATAAGTTAATTCAGTTGGAGTAGAATAAATATTTATAAGACGCACGAATGTGCAAGGAAATCACAAAGCGAATTTAGGTTTTGTGGGGTTGCTTCTGCAGGGAGAGAGAATAAACGAAAAGAAAGAATGAAAAAATCAAGAACACAGAGTGTTGGTTTGAGTTGAGGAAGTGTAGAAGCCGCAGGAATGTCGTCATTGTTGTCTACGCGCTGTCATGAATCACCTGTAATGCCCTGATTGTTATGATTATGGTGATTATTATTATTATATTTCTATTTATGTATATATGTATGGTATGTGCTATGCTTTTCAGGCTGTCTACTTGTGATGTGATTCCGATTGCCTGTAAGCCGATTTTCTTGCCATTCTGTTATTATTTCTTTGATATTTTCGCCATTAATGGATAAGCTGGTGAATGTATTTCGGTATTCGGCTTAGCAGTCCATTAGGTTTACTTTACTTATTAACCGCAAGTAATAATGTCAAGGAGCCAACACATCATCAAATGAATAAACTAGTGTATCAATGAAAGCCAATCGGATGTGGATGTAGACAGCAAAGGGAGTTAGGAAGGGAGGGCGCTCAGAAATTTCGGTCTCAAAATAAGGAAGCAGGCGCTTTTCACCTGGTTGAAGTCATCGTAAGACTAAATGCCGCCGTTCAAGTAGTGCAATTGGAGGGACGAAGATGAAAGAAGGTGGGTCCTTGTGAAATTTACTACAAAGGCCATATAAAGGAGCGCAAATTTGGTATCGGATTCGAGGTGGGAGAGAAACTCCATCGCCGAGTACTTGCATTTACTCCGGTGGATGAACGTCTAGCCACAATTCGCATCAAGACAAAATTTTTCAACACCACTCTAATTTGAATCCACGCCCCGATGGAAGAGAAGTATGATTTGACCAAAGATGCCTCTTACGAGCGCCTCGAGCATACTTTTGAGCGCTGCCCCCGCCATGATATCGAAATCTGATTGTCTGTAGTTTTAGATTCCAGCACAAGAAAATACATCAAGCCACTTGGCTGTCATCTGATTGAAAAACTCAAAATCAGATGGATCATGTTGTGATTGACGGAAAACATGTCTACAGCGATCTAGATGTAAGTACGTAACGAATACCTAAAATCGACTCGGATCGATATATTGTCGCACTCGCCTCTATGCAGCAAAGAACGCACGTCAACGAACGCAATGCACATTCGACGTGGAAAAGCTGCAATTACAACAGGCAGCCGAACGGTTTTCTACTCGACTTGCACTTCTGCTCTCTGACAGCACTCATTAGCAACTCGGTGTAAGGGAACATCATTCGATAACAACACGTGCGGAGTGGTATAGAGCAAGGCAAGATGTGTTTGCCGACAAAAAAAGAGAGAAGCCGAAATGTGTGAATATGAAGAGCTTGCGAAGCTGGCCTACATCAAAGATGCGCTGACTAATAGAATGTTTTTAAGCTGGGGCATGCTTGTGCAGTAACCAATGTGGTAAAATTATGACCGATATCCAGAGCATACTTGTTGTATGTGGGAACACTTCTCCAATCTGCTGAATGGTATTGAAAGTGCAAAACCCTGAGATGGTGAACCCGAAACCCCAAAAAATTATTATGGAAGAGTCCAATCGAATACAAAGCGGCTGGAGCTGATGGCTTACTGATAAAATCCAAACATCAGCTACTTTGCAAAATATGGTAGAACGAAAGCATACCCGACGATTGCAACCAAAGCGTGGTCCACCCAATCCATAAAAAAGGCGAACCCACAGTTTGAAGATATTAACGTGGGACTATCCTACTACTGAGCGTATTGTGTAAAATACTAAAGCCAATCGTCACCAAACTGATTGAACCTTATCGGTGTGGCTTTAGACTAACAAAATCAACCATTGACTGGATATTCATCATGGCCCAATTCTTGGAAAAGACCCTTGAAAAAAACTCTTTCTTTCTCGACGAACCAAAACCAAATTCCATTTGTCCCTCAATCATTTATTGGGTACGCTAGCTATATCATGTCATGCGAACCAATGAAAGCTCTCTAGTTTTTAAGATATTCGATGGTTTAGAGCGACCAGGTTTCACTTAGTGTTTTCAACCGGCGCCAAACAGCGAAAAGACGAACCTAATGGCGCACTATTGTTCATTTGGCCAATGAAGAAGAAGAAGAAGAAGAAGAAGCAATTAATTGTTTAATTTTATTTATTTATTTTTAGATACATATTTTGCCCATACATACTCGTTATTTATACTAATGACACACCTTGAAGAGTAGCAAATACCGTTAAATGACATGCAGATTTTTTATTTGTGATATTTATATATAGATACATATATTTATAGGTGTGATTGAATTGTACACGTATGTTGAGCCCCAATGGAAAATTTAAAATTATTTTTATTGTCTTAGTAGAGATTTTATTTTGATGAAATACATACGATACGTATACATACATAATATTTAATTCCCCACATTAATATAAATTGGTGTATATTTTTAAAAAATTTTTTGAAAAAAATTTATATAAAATAGCAAGAGAAAAATATAATAATTTTCAAGCCAAAAAAAAATATTTTTTTTTTTTTATTTTTATAATAATAAAATTAATCTTAATATCTTATAATAAAATTAATCTTAAAAAAAAAATTTGGAACAATTTTTTCTTCAAAAGAATAGCGCAGGTTTTTGCGAAAAAGCTGGTTGTCAATAAAAACTCATACAGTTAAGTTTAGAATTACCAAAACCAATATTGACATGATCGAAAAAAATTATAAAGAAATCTTTGATGCTCCAAGCCACCCTAATTCCAACAGGGATGCTCTCTCACGTGCAATTGGCAATCAACAAAGTAATGCAAAAGCTGCTGACACATTTGTAATTGGACTTGAAAATGAAGCGCAACAATTTCGAACGTACAGCAGATGAGAATTGTCTTTTGAAAAAATGAAGAAAAAATTCAAAAAAAAAAAAAAAAAATCATAAAAGAATAATCTGCTTCTAAATCTATATTTTTAGACACATGTGTATAAATATAAGACCTGAAAAGTAGCGAAAAAAACACTCGTGCATATTTTATATATGCCCCTACATCTATACGTACATATGTATATATTTGCAATATGGGCATAAGTTAGATGCAGATATAGATAAAGCTATAAATCCAATCATTGTCAGTTCGTTACAAATAAATATATGCACGACAATGTGTTTGCCTGTTGTTTTTGTTGTTGTTGTTGCTGTTAGTGATAGCAGTAAATAAAACCGGCACCCCGAGGTGAGACAAGTTTTTGATTTCAGACCAACAATAACAATACCAACAACAATAACAACAACAAAAACGACGATATAATACAAATAGCAAATAGACAAGACGACAGTCGATAAGACGCTTGTCTGTAGCGTGTACTCGTATCGCACGGTGCGCGGGGCGCGGAAGCGCGGCAAGTAAAGTCAGTGTGGGCCACTGCTGTGCATTGACTTGCTATATTGTTAATATATTGATGTGTAACAACCAATTGTTGCTTGTTGTCTACAATATGTTTTTGTGATTTTTTTTTAAGATTTTGTTGCTTTTGGTGTTTCGATATTTGCCTTTCTGCGTTGTTTTTTCTACTCGTATTTTGTTATAATTTTATTATTATTTTTTTGTCTGTTTTTTTTTTTTTTTTTTTTTTTGAATGGCAAAGCAATTTGTGCTCGATTTCAATATTACATTTTACTAAAAAAACAAAAAACAAAAAAAAAAAACAAAAAAATAATAATAATTGCAGCAAAGAATAACAATAGAACAGAGAATTGAAGATGATACATATAAATTTACCATATAAATAACACTTTCTGCATTCTATTTACATAATCTTATATGCAAATATATTCGCGTAAAAAAAAAATTTATTTAAAAAAATGAAAAAAAATGATTATATTTGTTTATAATGCTGAAGAAAACAAAAGAAGATATTTGTCTTGGTTTTGCTATTATTGCAGATTTTACTTCATATTATTGTACTTTTACAGTTATTGGTCCAACGCACAGCTTGATATTTTGTAATGAAAATTCTAAATAACATTTTGTTGCACAATTTATGTACATACTCGTATGTATGCATTTAAATTCTTTACGCTATTATTTGATATCTCATTGTTAGCGACTTGTTACTTGAAGGTCATGGGAGCGAAACTATATGTGGCTTTCTTACACTCTCTTGACGTTGGGATGTTCTTAGAGGATTACCGTCACTTATCTTATGTCTGCTTTTACAATTTGGTCTTAGATTTTTCAGTTTTGGACAGCGATATTAGAATATGGGGAGATGGGGAAAAAGGTGTCGCTTCCCATAACTCGCCCAACCGGCCGAAATCGAAAAATCCAACTGTTCGGACTTCTCTGAACCTGAAAACAAGCGCAGAAGCTCACGGTTACACTTGTCTTTTACAATAAATAGCTACAGATTCTGCTATAAATTATATGTAAAGGAAGAAGAAAATTATTTAAAGCTCTCAGTAAGTAGATTTTGATATAGAAAAGATTAAATGCTGGCGGAATGAGTATTAAAATCGTTGCACAAATGCTAAAAGGGACGTGCATTTAAGCAGGGAGATTTCTTTAGGGTGTGTGTCTCAATGTTTTTCCCAACAAATGAAGGGAGTTACAGTTTATAATAAGCCGCCTCCGAACCGCTGATGATGGTTTTTTTATGAGGAAGTTTTATTTTATGTCGGGAATACGCTCGGATTGCTTGACAATCCCTGCCGAGGGGCGATCGCAATTACCAGGTGTGTTAGTTGAAATTTGCCGGTTTTTTCGATAAAGAGAACACCTCTTTAACTTTTAAATTGACGAAACCATGTCTCACATGTTCTAATCATTGAAGCATGTTGACCATAAGTTTCTACTAGCAACCAGTGAGCTTCAACTGCTTTTTTCTATTGATGAAATAAGAAAAGCAACGAATGCCGCAAATGCGATTTACTTGGAACGAAACTCGACATATCCACTGAGGTAAACAAATATGACGCTATTATTTTGGCGGAATGTGACTTGCGTATTTTTATAGGTTAATGTCAATAGAAAAAAATTACATACATGTCAAATCATAGAAATTTATACATATTGCTAGCGACATCAACTAGTAAAACCGGCAAACTTCAACTAACACCTCGGTAATTAAACCTTTCACAACTAGTTCTGGAACAACTACTACAAAAATAGTACAAAAAGTTCATTCATTTCAATTTCCAAAAAGGAAAAAACCAATTTACTTAATCCCAAATTAATTGAAAGCGAATACCAATGATCAGCTTATAAATAAACTGCGATGACACAAAAAATTCTTTTAATGAACAAACAAATCCAAGACGAAATCGCGCCTTACAATTCTCACCATCGACAGTATCGAATCGAAAAAAAAAATCACTGTTATTTAATTCAACAGCATGAAAACCACAAACACAATTTCAATTCAAATTAAATGTGATGATTTCTGATAGATAATTTTCTTCATCAATACCTTCAATGAAGACACCACACCATCCCGTACCGTTCGCCATACTTATGTATGTTTGTAGCTAAATGTGTATAGCATTTGAAGCACAAGCCTATGAATAAAGCAAATGAAGCACGCAACAACTCAACACCCAACAACCACTCAGCGAGGGTAACTCAGTCAGTCAGAGTGAGCCAGTCAGCCAGCCAGCCGATCCGCGGCAATGCGTCCTAAATTCCGCGACGCTTTACAAATTATTCACACACACAAACACGCATACGTGTACATTTCGAGTAGATTATAAAAATATAAAAAATTCAAAAGAAATTAAATCCGAACAATTTTGTCAAATTGCTATGTGGAGGTCTCCACATTTATGCGAAGAAGTACGAAGAACGAAGAAGAAGAGCAAGAGTTTTTTTTTTACTGTTCTATTCTAATTTATGTCGAATTAATAGCACGGCAGAAACAAGCGGAGATAGAATGAAGAATGAATGGCGGTTAAAGTAGAAAAACGTTGAAGGCAGCAGAGCTTGAGGGCGCAAGCGATGGATAATTTTGAAATGAGAGATTACAGCGATGGGAAAGTAAATACAAAAAAAATATATAATATATTTGCATAAATGCTGCTGGGAGGAACGAGGGCGTTACTCAACAATACTGAGATGTACATATACATGTATACATAAGAATGCTTATATATAAATGTGTTGAAAAAGATTTGCTGATAATTTACAATGGAATCGTGTAAAGTTGTTTAAGAATTCGGAAGCTAAAGACAGACACAGCTAAAAGTGAATGTGAAATGTTATAAAAACAATTTTTATAAATAAAAATGTACTCGTAATGTTTACTAATTAGAGGCGGAATGGGGGAAACAAAAATAACAACAATTAAACGGGCGAACTGTTTCGATAGGATAGTTTAGGTGGCATACAAAGAGGTGGTTAGTGTCGTGCGGGATCTCGTTGTTGCAGGCAGAACATATGTATTTACGTTGGGTTTATCGGAGTCAAGCCTTGATATATGTATAGATAAATCTTAATATATAAGAATGAATGTTTATTTGTTAGTAACGCTAAGGCTCAAGAACGGCTGGACCAATCTTGATGAAATATTTAAAGGTTGTTCGTTGTATCTGGGAAGGTTTAGAAATAAAATAAACCTTATACTTTTCCACAGAAAAAATCGGAAATTTGGAAAATTCCATAAAGTGACCTTTTTCCATACAAATTTAAAATTTCCTTTTTTAATTTTTATTTATTTTTTTAAATTTTTTATTTTTTTATATTTTTTAATCTTTTTATTTTTATTAGTTTTAATTTTTTTTTTTAATTTCTATTTTTAAATTTATTTTTTTTTAACTTTTTTTAATTTCTTTTTTAATTTTTTTGTTTTTTTAATATTTTATTTTTTTTTTAATTTTTTTTTTACTTTTTATATTTTTTTAAATTTTTTAATATTTTTTAATTTTTTTAATTTTTTTGTTTTACTTTTTATTTTTTTTATTTTTTTTTATTTTTTAACTTTTTATAATTTTTTTATTTTTTACTTTTTATGTTTTTTTATTTTTACTTTTTATATTTTTTATTTTTTTTTATTTTTTTTTATTTTTTTTTTTATTTTTTTTTTTACTTTTTATATTTTTTTATTTCTTTTTATTTTTTTTTTATTTTTTTTTATTTTTTTTTTTACTTTTTATATTTTTTTTATATTTTTTAATTGTTTATTTTTTTTAATTTTTAATTTTTAATTTTTTTTTTAATTTTTAATTTTTTTAAATTTTTAATTTTTTTCTTAATTCTTACTTTTTTTTATTTTTAATTTTTTTCTTAATTCTTACTTTTTTTTTAATTTTAATTTTTCTTAAATAAGCTTTTTCTTTCTGATTGATTTATTCGAACAGTTTTCGTTCGTTGATGAATATATCTTCTTAATTATGGTTCGGCTTACTTTTCTCTCTGGGAAGTGGATCGGGGACTGGCCTAGCGGTTCTTTCCTATGGTGTTGAGTGGAGTCAATATTATCTAGTACTCCCTTCATGAAGTGCCTGATGGATCATGGTCATAATGGCGGTGTTTTGATATGCTTGTAGCTTCCTATCTGCGTATCGCTAGTCTCCGGGATAACTTCAGAACACGAACTTCCAGCTAGGATGGTATACTGGAAATATATATATATATATATATGAGGGGAGTCGGCGGAGGTTTCTTCCTATAAAACTTTCTTTCAGACGACCTGACAATTGACGTGGTTTTCCGGGGAGGTATGTGTTATTATGGAGGAAGGAGGCCTAGTCAATTGAAGCCAACTTTAGAGATAAGAATATCTTTAGTTTCAGCGTCGTATAGTATCTCACGTGAGCCTCCGATCACAGCGACATCGAGGGGAAACTGTAAGGCGGACGAACTTGCTAGGCAAGGTAAGACCAAGCAGATCATACTCGATAAAGAACTATATGCCTTTTGCCACTGAGAAGCCACGTCAAGCTGAAATGAAACCGTTGCAAACCTGCGGCAAATAATAAGAGTTCTGAGTGCTAGGTTTCGGTTTTTCGGCACCCTACTGCTAGATGATGTATATATGTAAGATAACCGGCGTCAAAGTCATGAATCTGAGCAAGTTGTATGCGATAGATCTATAGCAACCACAATATTACCTAATCTTATAAGCATTTCATGTTTATTAAAGGTAAAGAATATGAACCATTGTTACCCTCTCGGAAGGCAAAAGCACATTGAAATCAGCCAAAGATAAGCTACAAAAATATTGAATCAAAAATACTTTGGCAGTAATAGTATATCACACTATATATATATATATATATATATATATATATATATACATATATGGTATATGTACATACATATAATACATTTCATTGAATATTGCCTTTTATGATTATACACGTACACGTATGTATGTATTTTCGTTATTTCTAGCTCCTATCAACACCCAGCGTTAATCCCCTTCAACTGTTTCGGTTGATTATTCGTGACACATTTCCTAGAAACCAAAAAAAAAAAAACTATCGATAAAGCAGGATTAACACGTCACAACGCCAAACAGCTCGCGAGTTACATATATACATACATATATAAATGTTAGATAAGGAACAACGGGCCTAATTGATCGACATTGATAAATCGGCAACGGTGTTGACAAGCGAAAGCATTAACTGCTCAAATAGAATTTATTGAAATTTTTCTACTTTCTTATTTACCTACATACTTATGTACATATACGTATATATGTATGTAGGAACGTACATTTTTCTTGTCACTCATCAACATCCAGTCTTATCGCCACCAATGTTATCTTATCAGAGGTCGAGTTAATAAATATATAAATAATAAATGTTAGATAATAAAAAAACACTAATAAAAATAGCAGGGTGATAACAGGTTTATGTACTTTACAGTTATATATTTATAAGCAGTAGTACCATATACGCGGTGCATATTGTTTCCAAGTCACAGCTCATATGGGGCACCCTCTCCCTACATAGTTACTCGTATACATACATACATATGTACGACACGGAGTTAATAAATCGGGGTTTTGCTTTAAATTTATGAAGTGAAGAAAATTTCTTTAAAATAAATAATAAAGTTTGCAGACTTACCCAAGTGATCAATTGGCATTTACGGGTCTTAACGCAACTTACTCGTATTTGTTGCGTCAATAATGTGGATGGTGCATAATTTATATTAGCTAGAGGATGTACTATATACATAAATATTATACAAATCATTTTGGTAGGTGGACAAAACGGAACTGGAAGTGACAGGCTGATAAAAATATGTTCATTTTAGACATGTGGCTTTCAATGAGACACTGGTATTTTCGGAGTTGGTCCTTTTGAGAGCTGTTACATTATTTATACACAGTTAGGTTTGTTTGTCGATGGCAAATCATGCGAATTTATTGCCAAACTAATGGTTCAGTGCCGGCGACAGTACGCACTGGACAATTTATCCCCGCTGTGGAGCAAAAAAAGAGCAGCGAAGAAGACCCCAGTGGCTAAACGACGTGATCAAGAACGCTTTCTATGAGCGCCGCCCTGCTTACGAAGTCAAAATCGTGCTTAAAATCTATTTTAGCGCACTCTTGCTTTCAGAGATCGCTCATCAGCAACTCGATATGAGGGAACTGTTGAAGGGCATCTCTTCCTACGTATTACCGCTATAGAAACAGACCGTCAGTGATCGACCTCGTGGAATAGATAGCGGGAGGGAAACATAATAATAATGTAGTAATCAAGCGGCTACTCGTCTAAAGCGATTAGAGCCGATGGCTTACCGATTGAGCTATTCAAATATGGAGACGAAAAACTGACAAACGTCAGGTTCTTTCCAAAATATGTTCGGACGAAAGCATGCTCGACGGGTGAGAACCTAAATGCTCTCTTCCAAATCCCTAAACATGGACTTACATGAACCTTTCGCAGATTTTAAAGCTGACTTCGATGCAGCTGGTACTGAATTTGGTAACCTCGCGAAACACGTAAGGCTGTGTAAACTGACTTCGAACAATACCAGAAGTGCAGCTAGAATTGGAATGGACTACACCAAACATCAACAGTCAGCCTTGAAACACAACGCAAAAGCCCTCGACCCAACAGCTGCTACTTTGGATAGTTGAAAGTAAGTGAAGTTATCTCTCGACAAACAAATATCAAGTTTTGAAAGACATCAATCATACCCGTTTGACTACAAGGTACATAGGCTGCGATCATGCCACCATACGGCAACGCTAGGAGATTTCGAAATAAAGATATGGCGAAAGATTTATGGTCACTCCACCTCCACCTCTGAAAATGTTCAATGCAGAAACCGCTGATGGAAGCATAATGAAGAGGATGACTTCCACTGTTTTAGAGAGATGAAAATGTGGAGAGCAATCTGACTTCACTTTGTGCCAAACTGGGGGGAAAACAGACGACCGACTCTTGTGAATACACCAATAGATATTTACTTGAAGCCGAACCTTGAGCCAGATACATATGTACATCGACTCCATACAGTACCATATACCAGAACCGCTGGACTAGCTTTAGACTCCATCCACCGAGAGTCCTTATTCACCTTCATGAACTCTCAAACAGTGAATGGCGTTCTCGGACTCAAAATACCATCTATTGCAAGTCAAGAACTCGAGCTGCCATGAGAGACCCGAGAAATACTGGGATATTTCTACATATCGAGACTTAATCCCAAATTATACCCAACCTATATGTATACCGCATGCAACTAAAACTAAACTACTTCTTTTCATGCCACCTAAACCCTACTCACCTAACCTCACTTTCACTACGGTCCGTGCACGTTGAAGCAGAGCGTTTTCTGGATCTCCGTTAGCTGACTTCGATGCCTTAAGACTAGTCTCGCCTGCTCTTAAGCGAAATGGGTGAACCGCTATAACAGCAGCAACAACAAAAACCAAATTAATGGAAAAATCACTTCCAATGACAATCAAAGATCGAAAGCAACTATAAGCGTGGTCTATGTGTTGAAAACAAGCTCATGAACGAACTTTTAATCACATTCAGGAGCTCACTAAGGTGACATTTTTAGTGCAGGGGTTAAGTAAAGAATGCCAGGCATAATTATTATTTATGTGAATGGATGGCGGATGAGAAATATTGTCAACAAAAACGCAGTTATTGCTTAAAACAACAAAAACATACAGTCGAAATCAAAAGCAAAAACATCAAAAGGCAATCAATGGGCTGACGTGCGGTGCCAAGGGATGTGTATACATACACGTATGTGCATATGTATGTATAGAGGTTAAGTGCATGACTTCTCATTAAGTAAATATTTATTTATATGTATGACAAATACATACATACGTACATACAATAACAATAAATATTTTCATAAGGCAAAAATAGAGAATTTACGCATTTTATGACCTTAATTAGACGTGCATAGCATAAAATCAAACAAAATATGCATTTGCCTATTTGCATATGTGCATATGTACATACATAGTATGTACATATGTATGTGTGTATGTATTGCATAAATGAATTTAATATGAGCAGAGCACTTATACCATATAGGTATACATATGAATGAATGTACTCATATGTATGCACATGTGTAATAAACAAAACAAAATTTGAAATAGAAATAAATTAATCTTTTTAATCTACAAACAGTGGAGAGAAGCACCGTCCGTATTGCACAGCAGCCACGACGTGCAAGCAGCCAGTAAACAACAACGCACATAGCGACCGACCGACCGACCGACCGACCAACGAGGACGACGATAGACCGACATTTCTAATGATTGACGAAATAATTGGTGGTAGAGGAATTAAGAGCTCTAAGCTCTGGGTGGCTGTGGGTTGCGGCTGCTGCAGGTCATACAATTCAATAACGATAAAGCGCAAAGCAAACAATAACGTAAAGGGAGGTAGGAGGGTGGCGAGAGGGGGCGACGATGTGAAACGTTGAAAGCAATTAAATGAAAATTTATAATAATGAATAGTAAGTAATGTTTATGTATGTACATATATGTATGTATGTATGTTTGGCCGTTTTTGTACCATACATACTTACATACATATGCATATATTTGTTTAGCGGCGTATGGCGGCTGTTTTACGAGAGGAACATCTACTAACTACCGCAAAAGTATCTATACAAACATACTAAAAAGCAACCAGCCGGAATACAACTATGCATACGTGTGTACATACGTGTATATGCCTCTCCACAAACATTAATATTTATACGTCAATCACTCTTTCAAACAACTTGTTGTTGCTTGCTGCCAGTAAGCCAAAGAGTGAGTCAGTGAGTTACTGAGGCAGTGAGTCAAGTAGACACTTGAAAATGTGCCTGAAATGAAAGTCATGCCACACGAAGCTATGCAGCAATGTCATACCACATTTTGCCATCAGATACACATACACGCAGTCATAGGTACAAACATATGTATGTACTCGTATGTATGTATGTATTAGTGTACA